>VXAA01004463.1:331605-376454 GCA_013399115.1 Anseranas semipalmata
CAGGATCAGTTTGGGAAGGACGGCATCCCGTGGGAGGGACCCCATGTGGAGCAGGGGCAGAGAGTGACCGTGAAGGAGCGGCAGAGACGAAGCGTCATGGACTGACCGCAGTCCCCATTTCCCGTTCCCCTGCACTGCTCAGGGGAGGAGGTGAAAGAGGGTGAGTGAGGGAAGGTGTTTTTAGTTTGCTTTTAGTTCTCACTGTTCTAGTCCACCAGTGATTAGGTAATAAATTATATTAATCTCCCTATGCTGAGTCTGTTTTGCCCATGTTGGTAATTGGTGAGTGATCTTCCTGTCCTTATCTCAACCCTTAAGCCCTCATTTCATCATATTTTCTCCCCTTGTTCTTCTGAAGAGGGGGAGTGAGAGAGCAGTTTGGGGGAGCTTAGCTAGCCATCAGTGTCAGACCACCACAAAGCCACAAGTCCTGCCTCCTTTATAGCATAACCCATAAAATTTCAGCTAGCTGCTCTTGCACTGAGCCCCCTGTAATCTACTTGGGGCAGGAAGCACAGTCTCTGGTGCTGTGCTGAGCTCAGTGTCACTGCACTCCACACTAATGAATTAGCTAATGAGCTAATTCAGGGCATCCTGATGCAATCCAGACAATGTCTGCAAGTTATGGGGGAGTTGTCTGGTTTCTTGGGAAAGGGCCTGCTGTAGTCACACTGTGTGTCAGCTCCTCCATTCTTCAGTCCACTTTCTAGTGGCCTGTGAACCCATTGGCTAAACTAAGCCATGTCTGGCACAGAGATAAAGGATAAACCTATTTTTATTTTATTTTTATTTTTATTTTTATTTTTATTTTCAGTTTCATTTTTATTATTATTTTTTTTTTATATAAGACACGTGCAAATAAACAGCTATGTAATGAAGTGGTGCCTTAAAAATAACCCTGCTGAGGGGAAAGCTGTGCCTTTAGGTCAAACCTGTATTAGAAACTAGAAAATCCACTTGGGAAAATATGTTACAAATGATTTGATGGGGAGAGACTTAGCAGAATTTGCATCTTATTACTTCTCAGTGAATAAATGGAATCATCTAATATTGAGATGGCACGAAAGAATGTGTGAAACTTTGCAGTAGTCAGATGTTCATAGTCTCTTTCTTCCATTTAGATGGTTTAATAACTAAGATCTTGTGATGTATCACGCTGTGGCTTGGTGTGGTTTGCTGTCTGTCCCTGACCTGTCTTAGATGTCACAGTAGCATCAACAGGAGGGAGTGCACAAGCAATACCTCAACTAGTTTGTGCATGAAAGTGTAAAAAGTGTGAAATGTCTGTATCACTAGAAGCATAGCCTGAACTCGTGAGGTTAAACAGAATTTTTAGAAATTCTGGCAAAATTTTTTCTAATCAGTGATGCTATCTAACATGACATACAGCCCTGTTTCATCACAGCCATGCATGCATGCGCCTGGCTGCTAAAGCCAGATGAGTTGTTCTCTGGTCGGAATGCCCTGTTCTGCTCTGACTTTGCAAGGCTCCATTTCCAGGGTGTTGCCCCTTAATGAATTTGTCCTTCACTACAGATGCTGGAAACATTCCCCTATAAAACAACCAGCCTCCACAATTACAGGATGCTCCATGAAATACGAGTAGGCATTACAGATTTTGGCTGGATTGTATCCTAAACATTTCTGTCTATACAAAGTCCTCAGAGGAACTTTAATTTTTCACTGGATGAAATATTTACACTTTTTCTGATGTATGTGTTCATTTCAAAATGTTGAAGCATTGGAATTCCTGTATCCCATCTTTTATTTTGAATGAGTGGAACATTGTTACTTGTATTGTTTAATTTCTTAATGCAACTCTGCCTCCAAGCATGAACTAGAGCTACATGACTCAGTGACTCAGAAGTCACCACATGTAACCTCTCAGATGGCTATGATGACCCTACCAAAGAAGCGGTGGGGGTTGCTTGTTCCTTACCTTTTTGTTTGTGTTACTTTCCGATGCAGGATTATAAATATGGCTGTTTCGGAGGGAGGCGAATGGCTTTCAGAAGAAGTCATTGTACAGATAGGAGCAGATAGGTCAGGTGGAAACTGCTGCTAGGGAGCCTTCAAAATTCAAGTTAGTTTAAGTAGGTGATTCTTATTGTATGTGTTAACCTCAAGGGGCAATTGTTGCATAACCCAACTGAAATCTGTAGCATATAATAGGAAAAATATGTTTAGCAAACAGTATGTATCTGAGAAATCAAAGGGTTTCACGTATGACCTTCAGGCATCCTCTGTGTGAGTGGGTAGAAGATAAAATGTCCAAGTGCATGCAGAGATGCATTAGCATATATTTAGTCCAAGTCTGTAGAGCAAAAGAAAAAAACAATTTTCCTGCATTGCCTGTGTCTCCAAAATATACCAAGTGTCCAATCTATAAAAGGAAGGGAAGGAAACAGCCTTGTGTAACTGGTGATTTTGAAATGTTGCCATTTAAAGTCTGCTTGGGCGCCTTTTCAAATGCAGAGGAAGAATCCGCCAGGCATTGTTCGAATGAACAGACCCTTGTACACTGGATGGTGTCGAGTTTTGCATGTCACATCTGCTTCCAGGCCTCTGGTAGCAGTTTCTAGATTGATTTAGAGAGGTCCCTTTTGTAATAAATTGTTTCATTCTGTATTCACAGCAGGGGGCTAGCAGCTACTGGCTTTCACAGCATGAAGGACAAAACCCTGCATTTAGATAGTGATGTTAGCAGATGTGAGGTTTTGAGTTTTCTCGAGATTTGCTGCCAATGTGGGTCTTGTCTTCCAGAATCTTATTACTGCTCCCTTTCCTCCTCTGCCTGATAGTCTTACTGGGAGCGTGGTGTATGAAAGATCGGCAAGTGAGCTGAGCTAACAGGAGTGACTTTTCAGTGAACTGGATTCAGTTCTGGAGCTGCTCTGAGCTTGCAGATGACTGTTTTCAGTGGCCATTTGCATCGGCATCTTTCATGGACATTTACAGTAAACTTTATAGGCAATAATACAGCAATGCAGGAAGCAAAAAGAAATTAAGAAATTTAGAAATGCTGCATCAACAAAGTGGAACTTGAAGGCATCTGGAGACAAATTTCTCCAAGGGTATGGGAATATTTGAATTTCAGAGGGCACAGATTTTTGGTCCCAAACACTGTAACAGAAAAAAAAAAAAATACTAGCTGTTCTTGAGGTTACCTTGGCTTGGTCAGAAGTCAATGTCACCAGAAGGCAAATTGTGAAAAACATCAATTTCAATACATCAAAAGCAAATCTTGATGATTCCTGGTGACCTAGGGGAATGCACCTCATAGCTGCAGTTCCTGAGACTTTGCTGTTTTCCACTACTTTCTGCTCAGCCACATGAGCTACTGTCCACACAGGTGCTTCCTACTTCATCCCCAGCTGCCAAAGTTCACTTCAGGTGAGCCTTCCACTAAAAACAGGTTTATGAGACTTACACTGTCGTTCCATGAGGGACTAGGTTTGGTGCATAAGCTGGCATATATCTATCAATGCTAAAAAAATAACATGTTAAAAAGATTGCAATGGGCTAGTTTGTAACAGCACAACAAGGCTTAGAAACCTTTTATGGTGCAACTCTTGTAAGCCAATTTTGCAGAGCAAACTACTTCTGAACCTTGCAGGAAGAGGCCATGGACAATGGGGAGGACCAGGGCTCTGGACTGAGTCACTGTTATGTCCTCAGGAAACTCATTCCTGAGTTCACGTCTTCAGGAAACATAGCCTGGCACTTGAATTAAGCTCATAGATAGGAAGCAAAGGGCTTTTAATGTATTTTATAGCTGCACATGCTCATTTCCAACAACAACAACAACAAAAAACTTTGTAAGACTCTTTCCCAAAGATCACAGCATAGAGATGACTCGTGGTTTGGCTGTGTATAATACCTATTCCCCTGCCCTCCTAATTGCAGAACAAGCTTGTGCAGGCACTGAGAAGAAAGAATGATCTTCATATTCTTCATTACTCACTTGTAGCTTCACCTCCTGTGAGTTATGACTCATTTTCTCACTCCTGGGACATCTCTCATATAAGCTGATCATACAATAATTCACCAGAGGGGTGAAAAATTAACTTGTCTTCTTAATACAGAAGTTAAGAAAATAGGCTAATATTTCATTTCCCTAGAAGAAACCGATGTAATAGGAGCAGGCAGGTCATACTCCGGAGTGCAGCCCAAGTGAAAACATACCTCAGCTAAACCAAGGGACTAGTGATAGAAAACCAGGCTGAGTTTGCTCCTCCACATTTATTTTTTACCCCATGTTATTTTTTCCTCCCTTCTTAGAAGTGACTCGACTATGGCAGCACTGTAAACTGAAGCTTCTTTCCAAGTATGTATGTATGGAAAATGTAGTCCTTGGCACTGAAAGTGTCCCACAAGAGATATAGTTTCTGAAGTGCAGACAGGTGCTCCATATTGCTTTTATTTTTTTCTTTCTCTAATGTCTTGCATCATTCACCATGGGAGGGAGATATTCAATTGACCTGCTGTTGGTTTAGGATGACAAATTAATTTCATGTCAGCCTTCAAGCAGCCCATTCACAGTAATCACCTGGGACCACCACAACCAGCATAGAAGAGACATTTAACTCTTGACAGAAAGGTAAAAGTTTCTGAGCCATTTTGCTGAGCCATCCAAACCCCCGTGGCTCAGAGCTCCACACCACCAGGGATCACTGCTGGCTTTTGAACTCATCCCTAGCAAAAGATTAGGTAAGCTCCTGAGCTGATATTTTCCACAAAGGGGAAATTAAATAATGAGACTTTACTGTGAACGCATACAGCCTTGTCTCTTCCTATTTATTACATGCTTTCCCTGGCACGATTACATACTGCAAGAAGAGTCTTGCTGCTTCACACCGAGGATTGCTGTGACAGAGAAGCACCACTCACAAGCACAAGTCCATTAAGTTTTCATTAGACCCCCTTGCCCTCTTTTTCATCTTTCTTGTCTCCTGCCTTCCCGGCTCTCTTTTATATTCTCACTTATTCCTACCTGGTAATGCTTCATTGCTCTCAAACCACTGCAAGTACCTCGCTTCCCCTTTGTCCTGGCAATCAGTTTGTTGCCCATTTCAAACCACTTTCACAGGCAATGACCACTGGGGGTTACGGTCTGTCATGTCAAGCCCTAACTGCTGGGCTTGCTTGAAATGTAGCAGAGTGTAACGGGGAGCTGATATTGGAAGATGTTTGTGCCTTTGTTTACCTGTGTAGAGAATACTACTGAAAATGCTGGTTTTAGAAACAAAATTGTTTCCTTTTTTTTTTTTTTTTTAAGACCAATATGAAGGAATTCTTATACAAAATAAGTTATAGCAAACAACGCAGTCTCTTCATACTGTCATATTGAATTTGTACAGAGTGTATTAGTAATAGAATTGTCCCCTTAATGCAGTGTCCCAGCAGGACACAGAGACCCTTAAATAGATTTTGGCCTCATCGTGCTGTACAAACTTAACAGACATTGTGCCTGAGAAACGTACAGTCACACCTTCAACCCCTATTTTTCTGGGGTTTGTTGTACAACAGTCATAAAAGTATGTGAGGTGCACACTCATCTCCTGGGAAGAGCATAACGTCTGTTTGTCAACACACAGCAATAATGAAAGTCACAGAGACACTAACTGAGAGAAAAGCCTCATTCAGCTCAAACTGCAAGGTAAATGTAGGTCAGTGGAATATCATTACTCAGATTGGAATTTATCTGGGACACCAAGACTAATAAAGCTTTTTCTCAGACAAGTGTTATAGCATCATTAATGACCACAAGCTGTCATGACAGTCCTTCCTGCCTCCGAACTGAGAAGTTGCCTTTCACCACTGGAAGGCCCCAGTTCAATACTGGGTTGCGTTGTTTGGTCCATTTCCAATTTATTTGCCAAATTACTGCTTTCTTTAAGCCTCTGGCTGTCTTCTGTGCATAGGCTGCCCAGACATGAGCCTTCTTAACTGTATGTTATCTAATAGGATCACAACCCTACCAGGAATGACCTATATTTGGCTTGTTCTCCAGCATTTAATTTTGAGCAGTAAAAGCTAATTTTCTTTTGTGCTGAAAGAACATATGGGTTCATTGTGAGGGAGAAGAATTGTTTGAGCACTCTATTGAAGTCAGATATTTTTAGGTGCGTGTAAGATCAAAGCTCTGATATCTCTTGGTGCAGTAATACATGTACCAATATGTAACAGCAAAAGAATCTTTTTCCAAGTCTCCATTCAGAGCATTTTCATTACATTTTAAAGCTGTCTTTGACATTTTTGTGCCATATACAGCTCTTTAATGCAGCATTAGCTGATCTGAAGTATGCCAAGCCCATTTAAGCACAGAATGTGTAGATACGGAATGAAACAAGTTTTATCAAGAGACAGCAAACTTCAAAGTTTCCAGAGGCTGAGCTTAGATAAACCTTATTAAAACATGATAACTGTGGAAATAAGGTTCAGACTTTCTCAAGCAGTTTTTGGTAAAACTTGTTTCTCAGAATTCAGAAATACTGGTTAAGGGTATTTCACACATTAATTTGTTCTGTCTGCTTCAAGTCCTGGCTTCAAGTCAATACAAATGCATCCAAGCTGTCAAGTTTACATCTAGGCTTTGCCAGAGTGTGAAGTTGTTTATATCTAGAGTTCTGGAGCCAGCTGACATCTACACACTTAGAAAAATTAATTCAAATTAATTGGAGGTGTGAACTTAGAGCACTGCAGTTCAAGTATCTTAAAACCCCATGTGGAAACTCTTATTCAGACGTAAAGTGTCCTCAGTTCTGAATATAATCTTCCTCCAAGATGAGGTATATCTAAATTCACAACTAAGATCTAGCATCATATTTTAAAGCAAAAAAAAAAAAAAAAAGAAACTGTTGACAAGGAAATTTCACAGGTGCACCAAATAAGTGATAAACAAACTACTTCAGATTTAGGACTGGTTTTTGGTTGTCATAAAGTCATAAAAAAAATCTCAGTCCTTATACAATCAAGGTGTTTTCACCTACTCCAAGGGAGAGAAAATAAGGGTCATGTTTTATCACTCATTAATGGTCATAGTTTTTATCTGAAATAGTTTGTAATTGCAGACTTATATTTTGTGTTTAGTAAATACCAAATCAGTTGATTTTCAGTAGAAAATTTGGAGTTATTCCACCTAAATTACTAAACGATCCAAAACTGCAATAAGCAAATAATAATACCTCCAGTCTTTCAGTGCAACTCTTATTTCTTCCATATCATAGTCTAGCAGGCTGACTAGTTTATCACCAATTCTTTTGTTTCCTCATGTCAGAAACACGAGAGGTGAATCTTGTGCACTTTATCTTGAGCACTCTCTGGATTGCATATTAGCTGGTAACCATAAACTCCTGGCCTGGGATCTCAGCACTGTCCCTTGGTTGGGTTCCAAGGGATGCTTTTATGGTGCAGATTTCCTGCCTAGTGCAATGATTCGCAATGATTTTCTGGGAAAAGGGAGGGAGACAGAATCCTTCCACCCATATTTGACCTATTTTTTCTGTCTCCCATATTCCGTATATCTTTATCCCACTGAGAATGCCCCCCTGTCACCCACATGAAGAAACAAACACACGCACTGAATCAATGAGGGAAAGGGAGGCATCTAAGACCAGTCATTCCTCTTGGGGTGGCAGACCTCTTGAGTGCACTCCTTGGACTAGCTGGCTGGGGAGAGACAGAAGTTTAGGTATATATTTTGAGTGATATCTTGAACTGTTAAACATTATAGGTATCCATACCTTCATAACACTCCAGATTTTGTAGATTTTTATACCATTCTTCTCTCTCAATGGCCTCTCTTCTATGCTGAACAATTCTATTTAAGTACACATTACACAGATGCTGTTCCATAATTAGATCACCCTGCTCATCACTTTTGCACTTTTTCCACTTTTTTATATCTTTTTTCTTTCCTCTATAAGAACAAAATTGCATAAAATATTCCAGATGTGAGGGCTCTATGCTTTCACACAGTAGCATCATAATCCATCCCATTATAATATCTATTCCATTGTTAATAATATTAGTGCTGAATTTTCTTTCCAAATACCATTGGACTGTAAGCTGATATTTAACAAATATTATCTATTTAGTACTCTAAGATGTTTGTTAAGCATTGCTACCTCAGAGTCACCTGTTGTGCATGGAAATTCAGAATTGTTTCCTCCTCCATGTGTTACTTGCATCTATCAGCAATGAATTGTTGATGACAAAGGGGCATTTAGTGGTGATAAGGCCATAGCAAAGAAGCTCCATGAAATTTTTGTATCAGTGTTTAGAACTGAAGGTGTTGGGAAAATTTTCAAATCCAATGCGTTCATTAGTGCAGATAGGTCAGAGAAGATAGATCAGTCTGAGGCAGACATTCAGGAAAAAAATACACTAATTAGAGAAGATAGACATTAATAAGTACCAAGGCTGTCTCTCATTCAGCTGAGAGTCCTGAAAGGGACTCAATAGTGAAACTGCAGAACTAGTTGATGACCAAAGTACACCACCTCTATTTACAAATAGAGTAGTTGAGAGTTGACTGCTGACTTGGAAGCATAGCATACATCTACAAAAATCTCTCTAGAGAAGATACTAGAAAGTACAGACTGATAAGCCTGACTGCCATCCCGAGTAAGACACTAATTTGTAACAAAGAATAAAATCTCTGCACACACAGATAAGCATCACTGGTTGGGAAGGAGTTAGCGTGGCTTTTGTTGAGGGAAATCTTGTCTCGCTGTGTGCTCGAGTTTTGCATTGAATTTGTAGGTACCTGAATAAAAAAGATAAAGTGGTCATAATACATTCGTATTTTGAAAAGCCTTTGGCAATTCTTTGTGCCAAACATTATTAAAGAAAGTTAGTTGCTATGGGAATAGAAGAAAGATTTTCTGAAAGCTAAGTAAAGGATAGGAAACTAAGGGTTAATAGCCGCTTTTCAGGGTGGAGAAGAGTCAGCATTTGGATGCCCCCAGGACTGTCTGAGCATCACTTTTATTTAATGCTGTTGTCGCTGCCCTTGAGAAAGTACAGAACAGTGAAATCTTTACACTTGAAAATGATGTTAATCTCTTCTAGGTAGTCAAATGCTGCATCTGTAATGAGGAACTGCAAAAGGACCTAATAAAATTGAGCAAAGGGTCCCAAAGTTAGCACTCTAAGAGCTCCTATCTAGAAAAAATACAAGACAATGAATGAATCTAGAGAAGGGAGTCTGAATCATGCTGACATGATGCTGAACTCAGAAAAGACAGTCAGAAAAAAAGAGATCTTGGTGTCACTATTGATGTTTCTCTGAAATAATCAATTTAACATCTACTGACACCCAAAAAAGCCAATAGAATTTTCTGTGTCATCAGGAAGGGTACAGAAAAGAGGACAGAGGGCATCATTTTGCAGTTTTATAAAGCTGATGGGTGCCCACATTGTGAATATTATGTTCAGATCTCAGATCTCCAGGTCAAGAAGGGTATAGTGAATGCGGAGTAGAGACAGAAAAGTGCAACTAAAATGGTTGAGGGGATCAAGTGACTGCTTCCTACAGAAGGACTAAAAAGTCCCTTCGTTTTGGAACCTACATTTTGGAAAGAATGAAGGGATGTCTGATACAGGGTTGCAAAGTCATGAAGACAGTGGATAAGGTGAATGTGGAAGTGCTGTTAAACCTGCAATACAAGAACAGGTAGACACTAATTCAGGGCATACAGAAGATGGCTTAGCATAAATGGTTTAGCCTTTCTTGACCTCCTGGGCAGGAAATTACTGCAGCTTTCTGAATGGGAGGTTGTGGAGGCAGAGAGAAGCAGCAGGATCAAAAAGAGACAAGAAAGATTGACTTGAAGTCTACAAACAGATACTAAGGGGAATAGACATAATTATACCTTCCAACTTCCCTAGTACAGCAATTGCAGGTGCTTGGTAAGCACAAGGGAAACGAAGAGCCACAAGTGGCAAAGTTTGTGTGCTCTTGGCACTCAACAAATTTCCTCATCAAATACCTTTAAAAATATAAGTCATCACAGTATTAACAATAATAAGTATAGTTATGCGCCTCTGTAGTACGTACTTGTACAAGAAAAAATTGCTGGCTCCTCACCTGTACCAGCACATAACCTGTCTAGACATCTCAGGAAGTCCACTGCCTTTCTACCTCTCAGGCAAGTTTCCACAAGGTCTTCTTGGAGATCACACAGCTACCTAAGAGTGTCTATAGCAGGAACCTCACTTTGTCACTGCCTGCTTCTTCCTACCCTGGACAGCCTCCCATGTCCTTACTCATATAAACATATATCCTCCTCAGTTGCAGATAACTCTTCTCTCACTGTCCTCTAGCCTTATTAGCCTTATTACTAGTTAACAGGAGGCAAAATATAATCAAGAAAGTGTAAATAAAGTCTTCGTAAATGTCAAGAGCTCTAATAGATTTGGGAAGCATTTATTTACCCTTAAAAAAATTGTTGGTCCTTTTCCATTGTCTGTCATTTCTCCATGTGTGTCCTGCTTTCCTTCTTTATTATCATTTCTATCAGATTGCCCAGTATATGGTCTGTGGTTTCCAGGACCTTCTTTGAAACCTTTTTTTCTTTTCCCTTCTTTTTTTTCCACATTGACATTCAATTCTTCTAGTGGGCACTCTGTTTTAGGCGAAAGATTACTCAGCATAATTAATAGTTTAGCAATTTCATACTTGAGTTCCTCAGGAACTCTTGGGTGAATACCATCTGGTCCTGTGATTTGATACTGTTCATTTTATTGAATCACTCTTGAAACTCTTCTATTGATACTCCAATTTGAAACAGTTCGTCCAATTCACCTCTTTGTATGGCAAATTTCTGGTGTGAGAATTTCCTTAAGCCTATAACCACTGATTATAGAGATGATTTTTTTTTTTTCTGTATAGGCTTATCTTCTCTGTATTATCTTTTTACTTCTTGATCATCTCTCAGTCCTACAAACTCTCTTGCAGACTTTCTTATTCTGGCACTGGGGAAAAAGTTTTCAGTTTTATAGTTTTAGCAATATGTTCTTCAAAATGCTTTTTTTTTTCCTCCCTTTTGCCCTTATGTATTATGCTTTTATATTTAACTAGTTCTTTTTTATTTCCCTTTTTTGGAAGGTTTCATTCAGCTTTCTGAAGAATATCTTCTCAGTTCAAATCGTTTTTTTNTTTTTTATAGATCTTTCTAGTCTTTTTTGATAGGTTAGTCTTTTCACAACAGTCTCTACAATTCACCCCCATGATGTGAAAGGACAAAAAATTCCACATCCAAAATAGTGTCTGCAGTCTGACACGGATACATATAAAAAGCCCCCAGTTTCAAACAGAACTCATGGGTTGTATAGAAATTCCCCGCTGAGCTTTTAAAATGATTCTCACACTTTCCTTACTATGGAAATCGTCTTCTTCCAAGGACCGAAATTAAACAGTAATAGGTTCCCTTTTTAGTTGTTTAGATATTTGATAGAGGTGCTGTTTCTATAAATACACATGGCAATTGCTTAAAATTGATTCCATTGCTTATTTAACAACTTTAATTTTCACTCAGTGCAGGGCTTAAAATGCTAGCACATGTCGTGTTTGCCTGGGTCAATTTTAAGAATAACTTGATCTATATTTGCTTCCTCTTTAGTTCAGCTTTCATAGGTTGAAACCCGCCCTTGAAAGTGTGTATGGCTCCCATTAATATCAATGGGAGCCATGTGTGTGCATTGAAGGTCTAAATACTAAATTTACCCCCTAAGCACTTCCCCCATAATGACTGAGTGTCCTATTACAAAGTCATTCTTTAACTACCATTTTTAGCACAAACTTTTAATGTATTCTAACTGATGATAGAATTAATTCACTGAAGTAAGTGTCATTGCATAATAATTGGAAATACCATTAGTATTTTCTTGCTTTTTCCACAGTCAAACTCCTTTACAAATATTTGCTTACTTTTTCTCATAGCAGCTTTTGAACTCAGTGGTGTAGATAGGTGAACATTTCCCAATTTCATATTTTAATACTTGCCTACAGCTAGTGCTCCAGAAGTACGGCAGAATGGATAATTGTACATTGCCTCTAACTTTTTCTTGATTGAACTTGGTTTTGCTTCTTTGTGTTTTACAGAACTATGCCACAGCCACATCTGTGTTTTCATTCTGAATTGGATTCCTTCACAATCATAGACATTGCTTGCAATTAAATGCATAGGACCTGCTGCTTTAATTGAGTTCAGTCCAATTTGTCACTTCAAACTTTGGAAAATTATGTGTAAGAAAAGATTTACTTGCCAGTTTGATTCAGCTAAAGTTGATGGAAAACCTTTTGATCACTCAGCCATTAAACACATTTCAGAGTTGTGCCAAGCTAATTGCTTGAGCTTGCTTGAGTTTATTTGTATTTAAAACAATCTAAGTTGATATTTTCCAGGGCTGTGCAAGCCATTATCTTTGTGTGCACTTGTGTTTCCTTACTTAAGATTTTGGGGTCTGATTCAGCTCCTACACACCCACTGGTGTAGATCAAGCAAAACTCTGTTCTCTTTGGGAATACAAGGGGGAAGTGGTGCAGTGGCAGGTGCCAACCCAAATTTGTATGTCCATCTGTTAAATGGTGCAATCGGAAAGTGACAGAGCTACAGCAATGTTTATTCATTGCAGAGCACCTGCTCCTGGTTATGACAATAAATTTAATGGTGCCTCAGCAGCTGAAGTGTAGGCATGCCCTTTGGGATCCTGCTGGACCAGGGTGGAAGCGCCCAGTGTGTGCCCAGCTGTAGATTACTAACAACTGGGCCTCCAGCTTTAGGGGGTCATGTTCAGCATCATTGTTTTCTTCTAAGAAAAACAATGTTGCTTTTAATTGAGTGCTTCCTGAATCAAATCAGTAATAGGAACTGAAAATTAATTGTATTTTCTTCTTGCTATTTTAAGTAAAGGAAAAGCCTATGCTGAGTTCAAAGTCTTGGTATAGGGCATAGATTCTTCATCTTTAAGACGTCTTTACAGATCATGCAAGGCCAACTTAGGGATATTTTGTTGAACAGTATAAAAAAGATTCATGTTATCAGGACAGCACCTTGAAGACAGATAACCACAAAATAAAACTTTAATACTTAAACTGGGTAGATCTTGCAAACAGGACAGAGCTTCTGGGCATTACAGAAATACGTTTGAGATATAGAATTGTGAGATGTGCATGCAAGAGAAGGAGGTGGAGGTGACAGTCGTTACTGTTCAACATATTTCCCGTAGATACCTTTCTGAAAATAAGGACTAGAAAATCATAGAATCATAGAATCATAGAATCATAGAATAGTTTGAGTTCAAAGGGACCTTAAAGATCATCTAATTTCAAACCCCCTNTTAAAACCATTACTCCTTGTCCTATCACTATACCTCCAGACAGAGCCCCTCCCCAGTACAATCATTTGCCTAAATTTCAAGGATGGGGATCTGGTCTGCTTCTGATCTGGTACTGGTCTGTAAATCTTCAAGGAATTAGAATAATGAAATTCTCATTGAATTCCCTTAGGATAACTGACCTGCACATGCAAGGAATGAGAAGATCATTGCTGTAGTGGCGAAGATGGTGACATAAGAAATACAGGTCCATTTCTCCTCTTCCTGATCAGACTTGTAGGGTTTTTAGCAGATCACTGGATTTCTCTGTCATATAACCCTCTTATTTGTAGGATGGAGATAACCATGCTTCCTTACCTTGGAGGCTTGTTCATAGGGTATCAACAAGCCATGGAAATTTTCTCAGGTATCTTGAAAATGCATAAGATGATTCAGACTGATCATGTAAGCACTTTTCACCTCAAAATTCATTTCTCCTGCAAAACTGAGAGCAGCAACTCTGATTAGGGCTCCGAAGTTGAAAAGGAGAGGTTGCTATCTCAACCAGCTATACTTGTGAAGATGTTTGCTCTCTAGTAAAAAACTGCCATCTCATTGTCATGTTGGTCTACAGCTGATGTGAAAGCACATTGATAGACATACCAGATCTCAATAATTCAGCAACTGAACTGGCAGACCTCCCCTTCACCCCCTAAAAATCAGTGCAAAAGAATCATATAGAGAGAAAGATAATTCTTGGCAGTGACATTTCTGTAGTTCCCTTCTCCTCCCTTGATGAAATACGAAGAAGTTTAATTGGAACTGCAAATAATCTCACTTTAGCATGAATATTCCCCAGAGCAATGCTTTCTGTTTATGGATTGGTGTAGTGGGACAGGCCGATAGGATTGGCACAGAAAAGCTACTTTTAGTCAGAGTTCCTTAAATTTGATTGAAAATTTGCAATAGCTTTTATTGTTTGTGCAGACATCTTTAATTTAATGATGTAAAATCACAAATAACAGAAGAATGAATCTTGTATATTGTTTCAGGCTGACATTTACACTGTGTTCTCATTAAGGTTTTCTTTATATTATTTTAGATTACAGTATTTATATTTATAGTCTTGATTTCTTGGGCATGATCTCTTAAGATCCACATGACCTAGAGCATATTACTTAGAAGTGAAGTTGTGAGCATTTAACTACTAACACATAGGTTGTCTAAATTACCATAAGCAGAATAAAATACCCAAATCCAAACTCTAAAAACAATTATGTTTTTAACCCAGGGAAGCATCTGTTAAAATGTTCTTAACAATATTTGCATTTTAACTAAATAAGCAAGTGTTTACTAGGCACAAGAGAAGGAAAATAAAATTCTGGCTGCATCCCAGACTAGCAATCAGCTCAAAATGGTGAAGATAAAATAAAAATATCTTGTTCTGAAAGACTTGAAAAAAAAAAAAACAAAAAAAAAACAAAGCTTCTCCTATTATTTTTACATTCCTCTGAATAGTTCAGAATCTCAAAAATGTCCTTGTTGTCAGGATTTCTTGATGTCCTGCTTGCTTTTTTCTGTTCTTCTTAGTCTTTTGTTTTCCTTTATATAAAATCCATGTAAACAAACTAGGAAATTTATTTTACTACCGTGCAAGTACACTTACATGCACCTTCATACCTAGACTAGTATTGTTTTTCTTTAGACTTTTCTCAGTGCAGCTACATTCTTAACTAACATGGTAAGCCTGGTTTGGAGGGAAAGTTGGTATCTTATCTACTCAGAACAGCTCTAGACAGTCCACTGGTTAAAACGTTGATCTATCTGCACAATAGTCCTACTCTTACAGCTGTAATTGTATCTTGCACTTAAAAAGGTTACAACAGGAAGCGTGAATAAAATGGTCATTTGGAAAATATCAGCTGAGCTGTATGGAGTCTAAGTGCTTGGTCAGATGAGAGCTTACTCTGTGCTTTACTGGCACGTCAGCCAAAGCATGTATCCTAGAGGGTCCACTGTCTGTGAGCAGAAAGACTTTCTCATGGAAGGTCTTGCTAGAGGAACAGGTGCTGACTTTGGGTAGCAGCTTGTTCATTTGCTCCAGCAGTATATACTGCTTAAACTAAATAAGATGGCTCTGCATAGCCCCTACACAATGACCCAGGACCCTGTCATCACTGTCCATGGCTAATGTGGTTGTTCCTCAACCTCTCCGTTGCTTCCTTTAGTTCTGTGGGTTTTAATTTTATGAGGTATTATAGGTTTAGTGTGTTTCATGTACTAGGATGTATTTAATTGTGTATTTAAGTGGAAGGAAGAGTTGTTTGCTTGATATTTTTGTGTCTTTAATCATGTAATAAACCTCCATAGCAGAGTGCTACCTTCTACAAGAATGATAGATGTTTTTCTTCACAAAGAAAGAGAAAATACAGGGTGGGAGAAACAGACTAGGGGGTCTGATATAAAGAATTATCGCACTTTTCTGGAAAACTTAGCAGATTTGTGCGTGTGCATAATTGTATGCAGCAGTAGTGGTGGTTGCTTTAGCATAAGTCTCCTAGAATATGTTCTTCTCTGCTTTTGTATTTAAGAAAAAGGAAAAAATAAAATTGTCATTGTATCCAGGAACTCGTCTGCATTGGCAGACTGCCTGAACAACGAACAGGAGATGTGCTGTCTTATAATTACCAATTTCTGATTTCTTCAGTGCGTCTGGAATCCTGACAGCTTTCCAGCAACTTTCTCTTTCTTGTCCTGAGATGGACTGTAGCACTAACCGAGCTTGTACTGATGCAGTTTCCTCTCTCCTGGCCTCCTTAGAGAATAAAGGTAGCTTCCACAGAAGCCTTCCTACCATTGGAAGAAAATTCATGACCAAATCATTCAGTGTTCACATTGATAAATGTTTCTATGGAATTTGTACCTCATAAGGAGTTGAGGTCATCCCATGTACACACCCCTGGGTGGACAGCAAGGGTTGTATTGCAAGTTGTGAACCCACAGCTGAAAACTTCCTTCTTCTGGCTCCAGAAAAAGCTTCCTTCTTTGTGCTGGAAAAGAAATTTTAGTGGCTTCTAGGCACGTTTTTCTTGGGCATCCTATGGCACAGAGGACAACCACAGCGTTATCAAGAGATGTCAAGAAAACAGCCTTTCAAAATAAAACTTGTCACTAGTCCTAAGGATAGGTGTACAGAAAAGGAAAATCCTTGCATCTTTATGCTGTTCCCTTAGCCACAATAGAACAGGTAATCCATGCTCTCTGTAATCCATATAGTCCTGCCTACTGAAAATTCTCCATATGCTGAAGTTATTGTATGGATAAAAGAGCTAAAAGAATAGGAAATATAGAAAAAGAGAAGTGAAGTATTCAGCAGTAACATTGTGTGTGTTGTCTTCTTGGGAATATGTTGGTTACTGACATTCACATATTCAAGGTTCTATTAATTTATATACATACAAATATGAATTTATATGTATATGTAAAGAAATAAAGAAATGTAAGATAGAAGCATGAAAAGTCTAATTCCACAACACAGTTAAAGCTGCAAAGTTATTTCATGATCCATCAAGAATGACAGGAATAGGGTTAAAGACACTAAGTCACACCTGTGACTTTTTTGTAGCCACCCTAAAACTCATGTTAACCTAGTCAGTTAATTCACATTTTAAGATTTCTATATAGAAGTGCTTCCCGAAACAGCATCATTTAGATTTTCCGTTTAGCTTCCTCAGAGGGGAGGTTGATGGCATGTATCTGATTCCCAAATTATTCTTTTTCATAAGAAGGCCATGGGCAGTCTGAGTATATAATGGGAATTGTGTAATGGGAGTTATGAAGGCTATAAAGCACCTCTAAACAAATTAAACCTTTTTAAAAATCAAACAAGCAAACAAAACCAAAGAAACAAAAACCATTAGCCTCATTAATTTCATAGCATTCCTGAAATAACTGATGGTAGCAAAGGGACCAGCACTGATGAAGTATTGCCCTGATAAGGAGCTTAAAAGGCATGTTGCAGAGAGACCTGGAAACTGAATTTATCACTTTCATCTTTGCAGTAGGAACTGTGAAACTGCTCTCTTTGCACCTGTGGCTAATTACTATAGCCCTAAATTGGGGTTACAAGGAATAATGAAAAATGTGCCCAAGAGGAGAATCTGGGCTGCAAAAAGAGGTGATAGGTAGGTAAATAGATAGATAGATAAAGATCCACCCCATATTCTTCACTGTAATACACCACCTGAATGCCCAATCGAGGGGAAGACAGGGATGGAAATCCTGGTCCTTACGAAGTCAGGATAAATTTTGCCATTTTGTTCTCAGAGGCCTCGTCTTGGTGGCCAGGGAAGAAACGATCTGAAGGATTGATTGTCGTCTCGAGAGTTATCCCATAGGAAAAGACAGGGTGACAGGAAGTTCTAACCTTCGTGATCCTCTGAGGAGAGCCTTTGTGAAGACAAGCCTGTACCATCACTCAGTCCTTGCCGCCCAACTACACATAATACATGGGATGTCCGCACTTGTACATATCAAGGCCACATCCTAAGAGCACTCACAACCCTCCTGCCCTGGAAGAATTACTGCTGCCTGCCTTACAAGGACTTCTGGAGCTCTGGAAGGCCAAGAATTTGAGTGTGTTTGAAGACCTTTTTGCAGTTCCTGTCTTGTGGCAGTCATCATGAATAGAGGTAAGGCTGAGAGCATTCCAGAAGGGTTGCACCATTTGGTGAAATTCGCTTGAATTTTACTGAAAGACCATTTGGCCCACAACCAGCGGTAGATGACAGATGCTGAGGGAAAAGCAGACAGGCAAGGCAAGCATCTAGCTATTCTTCTTCCAGCTACCAGTAATCTGTAGGAAATACCTGAGCCAGAAGCTGTTTCTGTATGTCTAGCAATGCTCCAGGTTCCATTTATACTCAACAGAAATAATTAGGCTTTTCTAAGTCCTAATTATCTTACCATAAGGTAGCTATTTGAAACCAGCCAAATGAATCATTCAGTAGAAGGACTTCTTTCGGGCGACTATATGGAGGGGAGGGTGAAAACTGGCTTAAATGCAAGCACCTGCCCTACAGATGAGTAAAGTGATGTGACATGAGTCCTACAGCTCTAGTTGGGCAGCCAGCAGGGCAGAGGTAAACTTCCTTCTTGAGACCTGAAATGTTTAAATCAGAGCAGAATTTGCAGTAAGCAATTGCTGGTGGACTCCCTGCACAGGTGCAAAAAGTCAAGGCGTATTTTATAGCCATCCTTGCCCAGAGCACATTGGAGGAAAAAAAAAAAAGAATAGGTGCATACCGTCTAAGAGAAATATATCAGATATCTCTTTCTGTAAAGTAGGTGGAGAAAAAGTAACAGATTGATAGAGTACCCAGTGAAGAGTACATAACTGTGCTATTCCTTGAACTTTCAGGGGGGCATGATAGAGCTGTGTGTTTCATAATTCATCTGAGAGTTTGTCTGCAGTCAAGGCAGAGAAGAGATCACACATCTTCAAACTCCTCTGTTCCATTAGTAGTTCCTCTGATCAGCACTAGTTTCCCCATTCTCCCTCCCTCTCTCCCTCTGTATACTTCATGTGATTTAACGAGTAAAATTCTTGCTTCCTTAGCTCTGAGCTGCAGGGGGGCTCACTTTCCCAGCCAAAGGATGCACAGTATGGGGGTATGCTTTGCCGATCTGTTCCTTTTGAATGGGTCTTGAAAACTGATGATGTGATTTTAGTGGATTTTACTGTAGGACCTTTCAGGCCCTGCTGTCCGGTGAGTTTTGTATTTGTGTGATTTGAAAACAAATATTTGGAGCCAGGTGGCTTGTTACAGAAAAAAAAATGTTGATATGAAGGACGAAAAAGAGCAATTATTTTAAAGTTTGCTTTCTCTCCTGTGACTAATTCACCCAATTATAAGCTGATGACTGTTTGCTTGGTTCAGGAAATGGGGCAATGAAAGGTTTCCTACAGGCACAAAGAAAAACTTGCACTTACTCTAGATAAAGAAAAACAAGCAAAAAAAGCAGTTACAGACTATTCTGCCAGTAAAGTCTCGACAGGGAGAAGTCCAGAAAGACCAGCATTGCTGTCCTCCAGAGATCTCACTTGTATAATAAGCTCGTGAAGTTTGAAACTACCCCCTTATTGTGTATGTGGGAAATTCTTAGCATTCTGGATTCCTGACCCACAAATGAACTTTTAGGTAGTTGCAATACAGGAAAAATATAATAACAGATCCAGTATCTGTATTCTTGTTGGACAGCATAAGTGAGGTTCCGTTAAATGATGTGAGACTTCTGTTTGCCTTCAGCTTCAATTAACAAAGCGGGACTAACTCGATTAGTCCAGAGGCAAATGCCACACTGGGGTGCGTGAATAGGATGAGTGGCTTTGAGTTGAATGCTTGTTCATATTTTCTTGGCTTCATTCAAACCTAAAAATCCAAAGCCATAAGAAAGAGCAAAAAATCAAAAGAATATTTCTCTGGCATGATTTTAAAGGCTTGGCCTGTTTTCAAGTGAATGCAAGAAAACAATAATTTAAGCCAATACAGAGTTGAGCGGAGAAGGGACCAAATGTGAAGAGGTTGAGTAACAGTGTACTTTCTCACCATGATTTCAGCTGTCACCTTTGCTCTCCCCTGCAGCCCCTCTCATTGTGAAGACTCACAGGTCACTCTTAAATTTGTCTCCAGCCTGTTCACCTCTGTAAAAGTCATGTGTACAGAATTAAACTCCCCTAGTTCATTAAAGCACACCAAGGTGAAGGCAGCCATAATTGTACATAATTTACTTTTTTTTTCTGTTCTTTAACAATTGATATTATGGATATTGTTTCCACAGTTTGCAGTAATGAGGCCTGAACTCTCACTTTCTTAAAATAATAAAAAAATATAGGGTATAATAAGGAAGCTGCTAGATGGCTTGGAAAAAGAATATCTTCTTCTTCTTGATGTCTGTATCTCTGTAGAAAATTCCACTTTCCAGTGGAGGTGGGAGGATTTCTTCTCCACAGCTGTACTCTGCAGACTAGACCCAAGTAGACCATGATGATGCATCATAAAAATGGGTAGTTTAAGCAGCTGAATTTTTCTCTTATTATCCATTCTGAAGTAATTTAAAATCCACTGCATAAGCCTCAATGTATGAAAAAATTATAAGGAAATCCTGGACCTTCTACAACAAAATAAATAAGGAAAAGAAATGCAGAGAATGGTAGCCTTTTGTTGCATCATTATTTCAAGGTCTGTCTAGACTAGCCCTGTTGGGATTGTCCAAAGCACAGGTATTTTTGTTAGCTGCAAGTGCAAACACCTGAGCGTGCCTACACTTAAACATCAGTGCTGCGTCTCTTCTAATTCATCCACCAGTGCTATCACAGGGTATCTGTTCCAAAGCAACAGAAACTGTGGGAGATGGTTCTCTGAGCTCAGTAACTGGCCAATTTAGACAGCTTGGTTTCTTCCTGATCCTTCTCAAGGTCTTTTAAGTGTAAACAAGATCGTTAAACATTTAATTTGACATTTATTATCTTTAAATATTCATAAGTGATTGAAAATTAAGGAAACACCTACTGCAGAATTCAAACCTGACCGAAACTCTCATTGCGTGCATGTGAAAACTGAGTCATGAGCACCAGGAGAGCTGTGGTATGTGTTGTGCAAAGCCTTTTTGTGACTAAAGAAATGAACTTCTCTTCTGAAAGAGCTCAAGGGACAGCTGGAGTCCTGTCCTTTCCTAACAAGATTGTCTTCTGGTATCCAGCTAAAAGACCTCTCTGACCTAAGATGTTCATCTAAGGACTACCAAAACCATAACATAAACTGATATGTTGGTGGTGGTTTTCCAATACACAGGGGGTCTCTTGGCCAGCACAGAACCTAAAATGCGATATAGTCTCGAATCTAGGCATAGGAAGCTAGCTATAAACTGGAGCAGCCCAAAGGCCACTCCGATTATGCAACCAAACCCATTGCTGGAGTAGAAATGTGGCATAAAGCCTAATTTGCCTTCAACCCACCCCAAAGCAAGTTATGCCAAATGCTGTGAAAAAATCAGGACAGAATCAAGGTCTCACTGTTGGAAGAATTTGTCTAGCTTTATTGCAGCATTTTCCGTGTGCTGGTAATCTTTACTGTGTTTTCTTATTTTCTTATTTTCGCTCTTTTAGTACTCTCATATTATCTATCCACTTAAGAAGTAGATTCTTTTCATTATCAGTACTCACATGCCCAATAGCTTTTTCATCAAATAAACAACAAAAATATGTAGCTAATGTAAAAGGCTTTATTTCCATTGGATGGAAAAAAAATACATGAAATAATATCACCTAAGTTGGGTTTGTTTGTTTGTTTTTTTCAGATACACTGGAGACTGTTTAAATGTGTGGGGTGATGTTCTATTGTGTAGGAAATGTAGGTTCTTAGGAGAAAAGAGATTGGATCCATATTAGAATAAACATATAAATTGAAAATGATTATTCCTGAAAGCTGAATCCAGCACCAACAGAAATCCAAAAACATTTCACTTTAAGAGCTGGTTGCTATAATCAGATTACAGAATTCTCTGAAAGATTTTAAAACCTTTTCAGGAAAGCACTTCTGCAAATGAAGCTCTATAGAATCCTGGGAAGGAAGATTTTTCAGGCAGCTATTTTGTTTTAGCACATAATTATACGTAATTTGTCTAAATATTTTGTTAATTGTTTAAGATCTTAACATATTGCAGTGTGTGCTTCCTTTTTCGATGCTTTCACATTCACTTTTTAGATAAGACAGAAAATGTCATGTCTGGGTTCTTCTTTTAAATATATTCCTTTTGTACACGATAACTTGATTCCCTTGGCTTAAAACACCTCAAATTACAAAGCATGTGCATCCTTCAGGAAACACGTGCACCCCCACACACAGAGTATATCAGATAATATTGCTTTAAAATAATCCTATAATTTTTCCTGAGCAATGACAGATATTTTTAAAAAAAAAAAAAAAAGGGGAAAAAAAAATGTTCCCAGGAGACATTTTGATAAGAGCCTTAAGTTGATTACTTTTTATATCCTGTGTCCTGTTCAGCTGATAAGCTCCCAATCTCCATCTTTTCACATTGTTTTTATCTTCCTGTGCTGAACCCGTCTACTCAATGTCATCTTTTCAGTTGTCGGTGTGAAGGTGGCTGTGGAGGCAGGGAGAGGAAACATGAGAGTGGCACGGTCCAGAACCAAGTCAGAGATTAGGGGTCAGTCTGCCCACAGAGATAACTGTTCCGCTCTCAGGAATTAAACTTGTTAATCTGTGGAATGCTGTTCATCTTTCATTAGTCATATAAGCTATAACAGAGTCTTTGATCTAAAAGCAGCCTAGCCAGAAACCTCCCGCTTCTCCTGGCTCTGATCTATGAAATCTGAGTTGTCAGGAGGAATGCCCTCCCCCCTTCTTTTAAACCTGTCTCCTAACCCTCTCTTACTCGATTTACAGAGAAATGGGATGGTTTCATGGATGTCATTGTGCTGGAACTTCAGCAGTCTGGGTCTGGTGTGTGGCCTTTGGCCAATACTGTCTGCAGCTGTTTGCAGAAAGGTGATGCTATTGAGAGACCGGAGTCTGTTCTCTACTGATCTCTGCTGGATGGTCTCTGAACTGTTTGGTCACCTCCATCAGCCCAGCTCTGCCAAAAGCCTAGTGTTTCTGGAAAAGGGGAGAAGTCCTGTCCTGGGCTACACATTCCCAATATGCTTTGAAGCAGTCAGTGACCTGTTTCATTGGTGTTAAAAAGCACTGAGATGTTTAGAAGGACCAAGTTGCAGGACCACTTTTTCTTTTCTTCTAGCTGGTTCTTTTTCTGACACAAAAAAAAAAATATATATATATATGGTGATTGGCTATGAGGTCCTATTGTTAATCTTCTGTAGATTAGTATATCATTTAGCGTGTCTTCCTTGGAGCACAATTCAAATGGTTTGCTGGTCTGTAGTTTGTAAATGTATGGTATGAATGTTTGCTGAAATTAAATCACAGGATCTCAAACACCTCTGGCATACAGTGATATGATTCAGGTGTGGATTACTGACACAACCAAAACACAGCTAAATTGGCTAGCTAGTGAAAAAAAAATAAAGAAAACCAACCTCATTGTATGCGCACATATGTCACAGAATTCCTGTAGTTAGTACCTTGGTAGAGCCCCATTTATTTCTGAGGGACTCAGTACTTCTGTCAACGGATCATGCATCAGATTGCATGCCCAAGGTTGATTCTGCTTTCTTGAAAAGTGCAGTTCACAATGCAGACAGGAGGAGGATGGGGTCAAGGAGATGGAGTGGCAGTGAGAGTCTTTATCTGAGGGAGAGGAAAAGTAGCTTCTCATACTCGTAGGTCCCTCCACTCCTGCTTGTGCACTGTCTGCCATCTTCCTGGACCTTCAGCTTTGTTGCCATTCAAGCTACCTACAGTCCTGTTCCAGTGGATCCCTCACAATGTGCTTTATTCCCCTCTTTCACCAGCTATATTTCCTGTTCCAACAGAGGCAACCTCCCCAGTTTGAGAATGGGTATGCTACATGTCTATACCTTTAGCACAAATGTTTGAGTAAACTGGCACTGCACCCTCCGGGTTAAAGATGTACCAGGAGACATTACTTGAATATGGCTAACTGAGAAGCAGAGTGACTATAGTTGGCCCAGATGCACACAATTAGCAAGGAATTAAATTCTCTCTGCTGTGTTCCAAACTGTCCCCTTAAGTGTAAGCTATTCTTACCACAGATTTTTCTCTCCACTCTCTGCCTGATACGTGCCATTCCTCTAAAAAGAATGAATCTTGATATTTAATTTTATATTTTGAACTATTTACTTTAAAGATTCACTTCTTTGATTATATTCGGTAGCTATAATACATAGAGGTTCTTGCTAGAACACCTATTCATAGAAAATATATAGGTGCAGTCCCTTACATTTTCAAGTAATACAATCGATATTAATTGTTGCACTGTAAAGTAAGATTCATTCTTCACTATGAATGGGATGGAATATGAGTTTCATTAAATCTTCTCTATTTCAATGCAATACAACAAAAGCCAAGTTAAACTGCAGCTTTGAGAATTTCTGCAGATGGTACAAATGGAATATATAAGAACTTAGTAAAAAAAAGTCGTGTTTCAGAAGTGTCAAAACAAAATTCAACATGTTTAGAGTGTCCTTGAAGAATGACAGAGAGAGAGAAAATATAATCAATTGATTCATGATAGATACAGAGTTGAGACCATCAGGTTTATGCTTGGCTCTGCCACTGTTTTCACTGAATGACTTCTGGCCAAGCCATTTAGTTTCACCATGACTCAGTTTCCCAGTTGTAAAACAAGGAGTAGTTGTGTGCCTACAGCACACAGCTGTTGTGAAGATCCTTTCTACAGAATGCTTGGATAAATGCAGTTGCATAAGAGTCCTATAAGGTTGGCAGTGAGTTTTTGCAGTTTGCCTGAATCGAGGAGCGACAAGATGATATGAAGAGCAGAGGTGTTAAACATCCTTCCTGAGGGCTGATTTGATTCTGCTTCATATGTTTATGGCACATTTGGATTTGGCAGAATCTAGGTTATTTGTTTTTTATTTTATTTTATTTTATTTTTTACATCTATATCTGAAATATATTCTTTAGTTTGGAAGAAAAGTTTCCCAAGCAGAGACACTGACTCAGTGTTTATTTTACTGAGTCAACAGCCTAAAACCGTGTCTTTGGGATATACATATTTCTCACCTCTGTTTTCCTTGGGATGCTGTGGTAGAGCCTAAGACTTTCTCATGCAATCATTCCCTATGAAACTCTTGATCATTTTATGAGATAAAAGTAAAGCCTAAGATGGGAAATTAGGAAATGCTATAATAAAGAAAGGATAAAGGACAAAAATAGGGAGAGAGATGAATAAAAGGAAGGAGGAGAACAGTAGCAATTGGCAATCTGAAAAAAAAAATTGTTAGGTCATATTATTCGTATGCTATCGCCACAAGTAACTGGCTCCCCAGGGAAGCTGTCATGGATCTGAGCCTGCCAGAGCTCAAGAAGCATTTGGACAACGCTCTCAGACACATGGTCTGGTTTTTGGGTGGTTCTGTGTGGAGCCAGGAGCTGGACTTGATGATCCTTGTGGGTCCCTTCCAACTCAGGATATTCTATAATTCCATGATTCTAGTACAAAAATGTAAGACAAAGAATAAAAAGGTTGTGATTTGTGAAGGTGAAAATGTTTTCAGAAATTGAAGTAATTGATAAATTAGTAAAGCTAATAATTGATAAATTAGTAAAGCTAATGCTTTATTCTTGGGTTTTGTGCAAGCTGTTCATTGGTAACAGGGGATGATTGACCCTCTGTACATGTACGGTTAACTTTAATACTATGTCACCCTTGTTCAAACGACCCCAGTGCAGAAATATTGTTCAGCCTTCTCTAGCAACCAGTTTAAAATTGCTGGCAAAGAATAGTAAGTTCCAAGAGCCAATGAAATGTATTGAATTCCACTTCTGTTTCCACTTTTGAAGGATGGAGTCAAACATTCCTGATTAAAATAATATTTTGAATGTTATGATTGAAAAAAAAATCCACTGTGAACATTTTGGAATTATGATAAAGCCACCAGCCTAGACTTAGCTCAGAAGTACCCACAAGCCATTGAAATATATCTGAATATATTAATCTAGTCCTTACATTCACAATATCTTGCTAAACTTTTCTCCATATTTACATATGCAAGCAGACCAAATCAAACCATTCATATTTTTTTACCACAGTAGGCATATTTTTTGTAATGATTTTCATTTTGAAACAAAATCTAGCATTTAATTCTTCCTGGATTTTCCCAGCTTGCTCTTTTTGCCTCCAACAAGTTTACTGTCGTGTCATTTTCAGCTTCATGAAGCAGTAGAGCTCAGTAGTCTGTTCATGGAAATGACAATAACCTCTAAATCCAATATTCTTCCTCCAGCAGCCTCCTTGTTAGACACTGGGCAATTCACTCAACCTCTCTTTCAGTATGTTATAGTGTGTTGGATGATCAGAGGTGAAGCCTAGAGGATTACATCCAGAAAGCATTCAGGCACCTAATACCTACCTTACACTGGATTTCAGTGCTGACATCCCTATGAGCAATCCAGAAATCAAATCAAATGTCAAGCTGTCAACATTGCACAAGAGAGGGTGGCACAGGGAAACCTAATGTAGGAAACCACATAAAATCTGAGATTTCTCTAGCTGCATCAGCACTATACCACACCCGTAATAATAAGTCCCTTTTACATATATTGTACTGCCAACAATACTTCAATGTGACTCATAATAGAACAGGAGCTGGAGTTAAGGGCTGCTCTCTCCCACCAGGTGTTCTTGTCACTGGGTCACAATCAAACCCTTTTTGCTTTACCTCTAGTCATCCAAATCTTTCTTTCTTCCTTCAGCAGGCACATGTAACACACCTGCAACAGCTCTGTATGTACCCTGGGCACTCTGACGTAGACCAAGATCTATGAATTGGACTTCCCACAAGCTAATAAGGTCATTTGATCCAAGTTTCCCACTTGGTAAATGAGGCTGAAGCTAGACATCACCCTTACTCATCTACTTGTCCACAGCCAAAGAAGTAAGTGGGATGTTAAAGTATTGGAGGCAGTTTTGGCACCAAATTTATCTCATACTGGCTCAGGCCAGCAGTGACATGCCTAAAGGAGGCAGAATTTGAGATCTTCCATCAGGCTTTCTTTTTGGCTCATGCAAGACTCCTTTGGCTCAAAGTCCTGCATTGTGTTATTACAGGCTGAACTCTGCTTGGCATTGTATGAGATTTATTTTCTGTAAGATTTTTAAGATAGATAGAAGCTTTGAAAATCTCACTAGAAACAGCATCAAAATGGCAGTTATTTGTTAATTCTTATCAAATGTACATTATTAGCGGTATTTGGATTTTAATGTTTCTTCTCACACTGATTACTTTTTTACTTCTGTCCCAGTAGTCAGTGAGCTGAAGTAATGAGTGAAACACAAAACCAGAGGAATCCTGATGGAAAAAAAAAGAATAAATTCAACTGGAGAAAAAGGGAGTCAGGAGCTGGTCCTTCCATGTGCTGGATACACTCCAGAATTATTATTGGGTCGTTTCCATTAAGCCTACTGACAATGGAACTAGAGAAGTGCCTGACTAAATACCGCTATGTGTTGTATGGAGACTGAGCAAACACAAAAACAAAGCAGAGACCCAGGAGGTCATCTTAGAAAAATCTGGTGGTTAATGAAACGATTATCAGGAACGAAATACTGACATTACGTTGTTCTTGAAAGCTGGATCAGAAAGGGAGATAGGATATGTGCTCCTCATATATTGAAAGTATTAAAAAGGATTACCATTGTGACCTATAGCTGAATACAGTCTTGTCCTCTAACATAAATGTACAGGCTCGTGGAAATTTAACTGAAATGACAAGAGGCTTTTTATTACTTGAATGAGTACAGAGTTTTCATGATACTGCCCTTAAAAGGGCATGGTATATAAAGGCGCACAAGGTAAAGATTTACTCTGATCTGAAAGCTTCTTTCTGGTTGGAGTGTGCAGCATTAATCTTTTGTGTTATAACAGCTAAGTTATGGACATTCGCTGATCAACTCTATTACATGACCCTGTAGAGTCTGAATCAGCTGGTTAATAGACACATTAAAATTGGAGTAGGGACCAGCCCCTTTTGGTTCATTGTAAACAAAACTTTCATCGCTTACCTCTAGCAAAACAAATGCAGCTGACCCTATCTGATTTACACGGGATTTATGTTGACAACAGAAGAGAGGTAGCTGAGGTTAGCAAAAATATGAGACCAATGGGCTAAATTCTTTCTTGCATGAAGATCCAGCTGGCAGAATGTGAAAGCAGGCCGAGAAGGAAGTGCAAGGGCAGTAGGGAATCTTTTGAAGCAGTGTCTGCAAAATTAATGTAAAGATTAGTGTTGCTTATGACAGCCAGTGATGGCTTCTCAGGAGTATTTTTGAAGCGTTGTCTTATTTTACCCCATTTCCCCTCACCCCTTCACATGGGTTTGGTCCCACATGGGATACCAGACTTCTTACACTGATTTTATAACTGAAAATATTTCCTTCTCCTGCCTGTTCTGAGAATATTTTTATAGAATTTCAACACACTTAGAAAGAATTGCATCCTTAATTAAGTCAGCATAGAGCTATCTGAAAATTAAATGATTTAAAAACATTGACATGTGAGAGATATAACCAGAGTTAATGCATTTCTTTGGGGTTATTCTGGGTATCCATAAGCAGTACTGATGCTACGGACTACATTTCCAAAACAACTAATTATTTTGGGTGCCAAGACCAAAATACTTTACAAGTACCACTATGATTTATCAAGACGAGGGAGGAGTTCTGAAAATAGTCCTTTCCAGGTGTTCCAAGTCTGACTTCTGAAAATTGATCCATCCAAGTTCATCAGTGTTTTGAAAATTTAACTTCAGGTAACACAGTCCTAATTTTAAATATCAAGTTTTTGTCATTCATAGTGATGCATCCTGTGTAAGAGAGAGAGGGTGTATCCAGGATAAAGCTAAACCACTCCATGGTCCTTAAAACATTGCCGGATAGAATTAACCTGAAATCAGTCATTGGTTCACTGAACCATAGGAAGACATTCAGCTTTGGGGGATTTTTTTTTCCTCTGTCTGTAGCCGCATGAAATTTAAGTATCTTATCTAGTCAGAGGAGATAGAGAGAGAAATGTAACTCCACAGGATGGTATCTCAGGTCGGACTGAGTGGTTGTCTGTAAGTAACTCTCTCTCTCCATTGGCCAGTTTCGATTAGATTATTTCACTGATAAGTATTTTGAAAGACTCTGGGCTTGTTGCCTTCAGATGCTGCTGGGGAAGCATCAGAAGTTACCAGGCATGAGATTCACCTCCCCTAACTTTAGACGTCTATGGTTTAGGTGACTACCTATAAGCTGGTAGACTGGATTCCCTGTGGAGTGAGTAGAGAAAAACAAGATAAGATTCATCTAAGCACGTTATTTCAAAAGTTTGCTTTCAGATGAAGTGATTCTGCTTCTAGAGGTATATTTCCTCTCCATGAAGTCTGAGAAGTACAAAGGAAGCCCAGGCTGTCTAACTCAGATGAAGACATCTGCACATTGCAAAAGTTTGCATTTGGGCAAATCTTCCTCTTTCACTACCAGATCTATATTCTTTAGATAACAGACTACAATAGCTTCCCTACCTTTAAATGCAAAAGTTAAATAACTTGTAAACTGTGTTTGTTTGGTAGATCAATAAGGCTGTTATCCCTTGTGTAAATGCTTTATTATGTAATTTTTAAATTCATGCCATTTATCCAACAGATTGTAACATATCCTTGTAGTGCCATTACAACCTGTGTCCATATTGAAGTGTATGTAAGTACACAATACCCAATGTATAGGTCTACTTCTGGTTTAAAATATAAATGGTTTGAATTCTGTATATCTCCATTTTGTAAAATGTGATTTAGGGATTTTTTTAACAGTGAGAAATATTCCTAACAAATGCCTGTAGCCAGTGTCTCAGAGATATTTCTTCACTGTTTTCATGCCAATAAGAGTGAAGAGGTCCATCTACAGTATCTGTTGTAAGCAACACCAGATATAGAACAAGGGAACAGAGTTGGCTACATTCAAACCTATTTTTCTTACCATTGTCCGAGGTTCCAGAGGTAAACCAAAAATGTAGAAGATTTATATAAAAACAGTTCTAGTGTTCTGCTTGGCAAAGCAGCCATGTAAACCAGGGCGCTCCCTATTGCCAGCGTAACAACGGTGGGAAACCACAGGAATGCTTCTGAGACGAGCTGTGTTTTCTGTGTAGTCTATAGAAAATCACTTTGGGGTGAAGCTCTGGCTTCACAGAAGTGACCTAACCATTATTGAGGTCAACAAGGCCAAGACTTCACCTTTTTCACCTCTTTCCAAATCTCTGCAAGTGGAGGACTGTTAATGAATGTGTTAATTAATGTTTGCTTAGGGCTTTGGCGAGGCAGTGCACCACCAAAGTGCTCATTAACAGTGGCAAACACTGGAGCTTGTGTCCCCACCCCTGGCCATGGGAAGCTCAGCCTCTCCATTCTCTGCTGTCAGCTCTTACTATTCGTCCATCGACTGTGATCTCTGTGCCATCCTCCGGGTCATCCAAGTTGTCCAGCAGCAGCACTTCCATCTAATAAAATTAATTCTCCTGTGGCAGATATTAATCAAAATCCCCCTGCCATCTCCTGCACCTTTAACTACATTTTAATCTGTTTTTTGCTCCTTATGCTATAGTGGGAGGGAGGGGAAAGATTAAAAGAAAAAAAATGCATGTTAAAGTAGCACAACCGTATCAAATTCTGTAGCAGTTAATAAACATAGCAGTAAAACTTATTTCTAGATGAAATGCAAGTTTAAATATTAGACTTCAGTGTAATTATAAGCCTCCACAGCCCCTTCGCTGAACTCCTGATTTAAAGGAGGTGCTCAAGAAGCCCTTAGCTGGAGCATCGCTAGTGGGAGCCGCACGATGTGCTGGCATTTCCCCCAGCGCCTGCATCTCTTTTGATGCCAGGTAGTCTCGTGAGGTATTTGAGTGAAAAGTGTTGGGATGGAGATGACACAGTAAAACAGAAGGAGGGGGAGAGAGAGCGTGCCAGGCTCTAGGGAGTATATAAATATATTATAAAGCCCTGCAACACTTAATAATTAATCCTGAGCAAGAAGTCTCTCTCACTTTTTCTCTTTTTTTTTTTTTTCTTCTTCACTATGGAAAGAACAACAAAACAAAGGCTTAGGAACTCCCTTCCCCCACTAAACTCAGCCACTAAAACAAAGAAGAGTTTAATTTAACCCTTGATGTTCGTAAAGATATCCTGTCTGCTGTTTTGTTCCCAGTCTGCTTCTCCTTTGTTCCTGCACCATTTTTATTTTTATTTTTTTAACCCATGACAGGAGACTGACTTGCCATTTGCTTTCGGTTTCACTCACACTGTGCTGAGCAGGATTTAATCAGAATTTCTGGAGTGATCCCAAATGTCGCTTGTCCTTGTTTCCTCATGCAGTTTAACCTTCTGCAGTGGCTCTTGCTTTCAGCAATGCGTGCCGCAGGTGATGTCTGCATCAGCCTTTTCTGCTGATGAACAGTCAGGGTTGTCTCATTTTCTGTTCTTAGTCTTGGGCTTTGTCCTCTTAATTTAGCTGCTAGGTGATAAGGCTGCAGGATGTGTCTTAATGTAGCCCCAAGCCAGATCCAGACGAGCTGATGCGGTTATGTGACACTGGGAGATTTGTGCCGTGCAGAGACACCAACCGCGATGCAGTAGCGAGATAGCGGCGTTTGCATGGATGCATCCCTGGGCTGGCGCTGGCTCATCTTCTGCTGGTCTGTGCTGGCTAAGAGGAGATTCAGCCCCAGGAATTTGGTTGGTGTCAGAGATTTGTGCATTGTGCCAAAATGCGGTCACCCCTTCCGAGCAACTGCTGTTTGGGCCTCCAAATTTTCCTCATGTGTTGTTTCTCAAGTACTGCGTTTGTACACACTTGCATCTGCAGAGAGAGTTGCTGATAGTTTAATCAAAAGTGCAGATAATGGAACAGCTCTGTTGACTGTCAGAGCTTCCATCTGAAAATGAACTCTTCTTAATATTGGCAATGTTGGTCATGGCCTTTATACCAGAAAAATGCCCAGAACTGGGCCCCTCTTTTGTTAGGCAATGAGAATAAAACATAGCCCTTGACCTGAAAAAAGATCTTTGCAGGCTGAATAAATAAAAGGCAGAAGAGGCAGGAGGAATGCCTGCAGAAGCGAGAAGAAAGAGGAATGTTTTTAAGTGTCGTGTTAGATTTACAGCGTTGATACCTCTCATTTTTGTTCAGTCTTTTTGGAATCTGCCTTTCTTTTGTTTGTTTATGGGTATATTCTGTCATGTGTTCTTGGCTGATTCAGAGTTTAGAGGGAAGGTTGGAATACATGGAGTTGGTTTAAGACACAAATTCATTATGTTAATGGAAAAGGGGGACTGGACTTCAGTTATTACATAGCTTTTTCTTCGGGATGGTCCTTTGGTATGGACATGTCAGTCTTTTATTTATAATACAACTTTTTATTAGTAAAAGTCTATGCATCCAAAGATCTTAAAAAAAAAAAAAAGATTAAAATTACATAAAATAAAATAATATGAAGTAATATAAGATAAAGTAAAATAAAATAAATCCAGAATGGTCTGCTATTGATATACAACACTTGGTGCACAAGTGACCATCTGTCTGTTCCATCTCAAATCATCCTGTCCCATTAGTGATACGATAATGAATGCCTTTTTTTTTTCTTTTTGCCTGCACAACCCAAATTTTTACATGAAGCCTTGTAATGACTAGAGATTTCCTTCCTTTTAGTGAAGTTAATGCTCTATATGATCATTACCCTAATTGTCAGGTGGTGGAAAAGTAAGTTGAGAATAAGAATAAGTTGAGAATAAGCTGACAAATTAGTTTGTTCAAAACTAGTCATAGCATAACAGTATTTATTATTACATAAGATATTTCCATAGCTTTTTTTTTTTTTTTTTTCTGAAAGGTCAATGATCCTAGATTTTACGTGGCTCACACCCTTTGCCTCAGTTTTCCCATCCATAAAACATCACTAATGACACTTTTTTTGTGATGTACTTGGAGATTTAGTGATGAAAAACACTAATAAAAAAGGGATAATAGGAACAGAGCATAGGACTTAAAATTAAAGAGATTTGGAGAAGAACAAAAAATGTTGCCATTGATTGCCTTACAACAAATCCTTCAGGAAGTAAATGCAGTGTGAAAGAAATTTAAATCACTTGGTTGAAAATTCAGCTTTATCAAAAATGGTTATGTCTGACTGAGGGTGTTATTTTTTTACAGTGATGGTATAGTCAGCCCTGTAAAATGCGTAGCATTGGCCAAAAAGTCTGTGTTAAACCATGTAATGATGCAATTAATGTTGCAAGTGGCACCTTGACTCCACTAATTATTCGAGACATGGCAAGAGACAGAGGATCAGGGAACTGTCATAAGTCAGGAGAGCTGGAGTAACATGTAATCCTTGTTTTTTACCAACATAAGCTCTTAACGGATTAGGGTTTGTTATTGCATTTGTGTCTTGTTAAGCTGAGTGCCTTGCCTGTGCTGAATAAATAAAAAAATAATTCCTAACAGCAATCTACAACATGAAGAAGAGCAGAAAGATGTGGAAAGAACAGGTGAGATTGTATTGTTGTTGAATCACAGTTACAGTCTTGTGGGAATGGTGAGCTTTTTGGGTTTTTCTGTATGCAAACTAAAGTGTAAATGTCTGATTTGGGCCACCAACGATGATTTCCCTAGTCCTGTATATGCAGCTGAGCGAACAAATGAAATCAATAAGTGTGAATGTTTGTCAAATTACATTTGGACCTAATGAGAAAGCAAGCTGATCACCATGCTTGAGAGAGAGAGAGAGAGCAGAGGATGTAGACTCCAAAACACGACAGAAAAAGAAAGAATTATGTTCTGCTCTGCTTCATACCCAGCCTTTATCACTGCACGATCTGAGTGCTTTCCAGTAGCGCATTAAGCAGTATGACTAACATCTGTCACATCAAGATCTGTTCTCCCTGTCACTTTTTCCATCACCACCACACCCGTTGCAAAGTGGGAGCATTTGATGTGCAGGAGACAGTTTCATTTTGGTAGGTTTTCGGAGGGTTTTTTTTGTGTGCTTTTTTTTTTTTTTTAATTCACAGACAGCTCTCTGTTTAGGTTGTGCAGCGCAATCATATTTGAAGTGGAGTTGAGAAGGTCTGCTGCAGTCCTGCAGGTGTGTTAACCCCCCAACACACTCATCACTTCCTAAAGGTGTGACGACTTTGCAGAGTGGGTCACCCATTCATGGATCACCCATTCATTGCTCACCCCAAAACTGTCTTTTTAGACCTTCATCCATGATAGCTCAGAAAAAAAAAAGGCTTTTGTGGACTTTTAGAGAAAAAGGCAGATTCTGAATCTGATCCAGGACTCTATGGAAGGGCATTACTCACAGAGAGAATCACAGAAGTGTTATAAACCTGAAAATCCGATCAATAGGGTTGTGCTAGGACTTTGGGGAGACTCTGAGGTTGGGCCAAACCTTGAGGTTCAAACTCAACCCTGAAGTCCTCTACAAGTAAGGAAGAGTTTTGCTGCAGGAGGAACAGACTGAGGATTTCACAATTTAGTTTTGCTAATGATAACACTGGTAAAATTCCAAGGTTTGTAGATATTGATTCTGTTGTACGCTGTTCTCCACAGATGATAGTTTTCAAGTGCTGCTGCTGATTTGAACTGCATTGGCATTCATGAAGTTATTCCTCATTTTAACACTCAGATAATTGGGAGCAGGACCAGGACATCTGGGTTTCAGCTTTTCCCTGAAATTTGGTTGCTGGTATTTGTGTTGTTGCTTTTTAAAAAGAACAAAATATATTCAGTTGGACCGTGAAAGAGGAAATAATCCATTCTAATGATTTTTAACCTTTTTTGATTTGTGAATCATGAAAATCTTCAGTTGGAGAAATTCCTCCCTAAGAGAAGCAACCTATTTGCATTTCACTTGCTTTATTTTATTTTATTTTATTTTATTTTATTTTATTTTATTTTATTTTATTTTATTTTATTTTATTTTTTTCCTCCAGATCTGTTAGAACTTATCTGCAGATTCCACTGTGGGCTGCGAACTGGTGTTGAAAATGATTGATCTGTCTAAATTAAGACTTGCACACAGATTTAATGCAACTGTCATGATTCTGTTCTGTTGAAAATTTTGCTTTATTTGATCAATTTTGTTGAAATTTCACCTTCAGAAATCATGACGTCATGTGAAGTCCTGAGTTTTCGGTTATGTATAGAAGGAAAATTTGAAAATAGGACCTCAGTGCAACCTTTTAATAGATTGCTGATATTCTCGGCAGAGTAATCAATGATTTTGGAATGGTTTGGGTTGACTATACTGCAGTTATTCAGTCAGTTAAGAGGCCAAACTCTTAAGGATAGTAGCATGGAACTGAAATAAAGACAATTTTCTCACAGATGTTGCCATAGGTCCCGCTCTCATTTTGCCATATTCTGTCAATATCATGACCATCTTTGCAGTCAAAACTCTTGATGAAATTGTTCTGCCTGGGAAATGCTGTTCAGGAGTTACAACTTCCCTCCCTAGACCAAAGCAAAGCAACTGGAGCTGTGAAATGGGATCAATGGCACTTCCCTTCTCCCCTTCCAGGACTGCCAGGAGTGTTTGGGATGAGCTAGGCAGAAAGAGTAGGTGACAGTATTGTCACAGAAAACGAGACATGAGTTGGAAGCATCCAGGAAACCAGGGTACTTCGTGTATTTCTGGTCCTCCAGCTCCTTCTAGGGTATGTGAGTTGACTCATTATTTTTGATATAGGGCTTGAAACTGTGAACATGTTAAGGTGAAGAGTGGGAAATTAATTGATACGGTGAATGACGAAGACTCAAACTGAAATGGTGGAAGGAAGAGGGACATATAGTGAGATCCTGCAATATTAATAGGCTGGCAGATACTATGTTAGAGAAGCACATAATTATCTCTCATTGGGCATTTTGGTTGGAGGGGGAAAGGTGGCTACACCATCTGGCAGCTTTTTCGTGATTTAGTCCCAGCTGGTTCTTCTAGTGAGGGCTCCCAAAGAGACCAGAAAGCTGGCCTTGTTCGCTAGAAACTGTTGCAAGTTGGCTCGCATGCTCAAAGTCAGAAAAGGCTGTTCAGAAAGCAAAATTTTGGAGGCTTACACAGAAAATTTTAACAACTTTCAGGCCAAATCTCATAACTTCGTCAGTTCATCTCATCAGTTCTGGAGTTCCTGGAGATGCTAGTCTTCCTGCCCTGGAAAGGCTTAAGCATGCTTACTTCTATGCACTGAGTAAAACCCTGCAAACATTGTATTGTATATAGATTTAAACATGTCTGTGAGTTTTTGCAGGACTGATGTCTTGCACTATAAAGACTTTTACAGAGATACTAAAAGTTGGAATGAGATGGTTTATTGATGTTTATGGTCAGAATATTGAAAAATGCCTTGTAAAGCATATGTTTCCATGTTTTCAGTTATGGGCTAGCATTATCTTTACATAGAATTTTTCTACCAATGGTTGTGTCTGATTCTTGCCATGTCAATGTGTTGGAGTAAGGGCTCATCCCCCCTTGAAAAAGTGGTGACAGAGTTTTATTGTCTATGTCATTAACACTCCCAGTTCAGCTCCCCTTAACTGCTGCAAATAAAGCAATCATCATTGCTTCCTGATATATCAGGAAGCAATATAGAATATCCCTTTCTTCTCTCTTCTCCTTTCATCCTTAAGATCATGTGCAGGATCCAGTTGCTGTGTGCCAGTTTCCTGGATTCTTTCTCATCTCTGAGCATGCTCCAAGCATCACATCTCTCTGCCCTCTTTCAGTTGCCTCCTTTCAGCCTCACTGTGGATGTGGTAATAATTCACCAAGTGCAAAAGCTGAATATATAAAAAGAAGATTCAAAGAGGTTAAAAATAACAACATAATTAAATCAAACCTGTGATCTCTTGTTTCTCTTACCCTTTTGTCTCCCATTTCTCCAAGAAGCATTCAGATCCATATTCTTGCACTGCAAGTTAGGGTTCAATAAGAGAGCAATGGGAGTATATGTGTGTGTATGAGGGGATGGTCAGAAACACAGCACCAAGCCCTAAGATCTAGAACCTGGAAACCAATATCTAAGGACATCCCTTTTTACATCCTAACGAAAATCATGACAGTGCCTTCTCACTTAGAGTGCCCAAATTCCTGTTGACTAAGAATCATTGCTTGTCCATCTGTTTGCTTTTTTTCTTTCTTTTTTTTTTTTTTTTTAATTAGTTAGACTGACAAGAAGCTGCCTGCCACATTTTTGTTGAATTCATTCTATTTAGCATGGGTTGGCTGCAAAGCAACTCCGTGCTTCAGTCAGATGGAGAGACCTGGCAGATGGGACATCTTTCAAGGTCATTTTTGCAAGTGTCTGGGGGTTTGTGTGGCCAGAATAACCTTCACTGTGTTACTTTATTTAAACACTCCCCCCCCACACCTCCTTTGGTTGTAATATATTGAAAATGCTGTAACTTGAAAATATTCTGCAAATACAAGCTCATTTTCATAGCCTTGACATCTTTTAAATATGCCATCAACATTTATTCTGCTAGCAATAAAACCATAAAATGTGATAATTTATGGAAGTAGTGTTATCAGTGTATGAAATTAAGGAACAAGTGGTGAGTAGAACCCACAAGAGTACCAAGTAGTAGCAAAGACCCCAATTTTATCATTTACTATCTCATCGTTCTCTGCCCTTAGGCAGTGTCACTTGTCCCTACACAACAGGGGTAGCTACTCAGTAATGTCAAGGCATCAGCTGTCCTGAGAATGGCCAGCCTGCTCAGAGCTTTTCATCTTAATGGTTCCCCTCTGTCGATACAATTCTTCCTTTATGCAAGATGTTTGTTATAGTGAAGTTTTCTACTTGACTCTGCCAGGTAGGATCAGACAGCCCAGGATCTTCCACCTTCCTCCAGTAGTGACTGTCCAGATTTCTTTGAGCAGTGCAGGGTCCTTTCAGGGAGCCAACAGAGGAATCTTTTGGATAACTGTAAAATATATGAATGTAATGGTGTATATATGTACACACATACTCTCAGTCCCATAGCACATCTGTACAAACATGCTCTACAAATAGGAAAAAGATAGTAATAACTTGTAAAATATATAGCAGGTATAGAAGCAGAAAATCATTTATATCCAGAGCAAAATATGAAAGAATGCAAAAGCCATTCGATTTATGTGACTGAGCAGAAATCTGATAGATCATAATTTTTTTTTTGAAGTGCAGATGTAGGTAAAAGTTATAAAGATAAAGATTGTATCATCTTGAGTCTCTGAAAGGGAGTCCGGTTGCAGCTGACCTGGAAATCCCAGGATGATTCTGTATGTCCTCTGGAAGGTCAAAATCTTTTATGCTATTTTCATCTTGTGAAATAATATCATAGTCCATTTTAATGTGGTGGCTTATGTCTGAGACAAAAAGCCTTGACATATCTATTCATTCTTAAAAGTGTTTTCAATGGATCTACTCAAAACCTGTTTGCAGTATTGGAAACTACTATAGCAGGTTCTATATATAGATAATGTCAGTCCTTTATTTCCATTCTGCTTTTTAAAAAATGCCCATTATTGTTGAATATGCTTTTAGCAAAGCAAAATAAGAAAATGCAAATCTAATCAAATGTATCAGTGAGGATTAACTAAAATGGATAAGGACCTTTATGCAGGATCATAATAACTTCTACATGCATAATATACCTATTATATCATACGAAAATAATTTATTCAAAGATAGAGAATTGTATAAGCTTTTGTCTGAGTATTTTCCTTCTATCCAACAAGAAAAAGGGATCAGACATTACTACTCCATTAAACTTGGTTTTGTCACAGTGGTTGAATGAAAAAAGTGGTGACTTGTTTTAACTTTAGTAACAGGCAGTTACGGGTCTGAAAAAAATAAAAAAGATATATGTAGGAAAGCTATCTTTTTAGGTCATATAAGTAAAAAATGAAATTCTATGTATGTACAGATTTATATGCATACACTTACACACATACACGAAAAACACACATCAGATAATCTTGATTTTTCTTTTTGTCTTCCAAACAAGATTGTAGAGAAAAGAAATGTTTACATTTGAAATATTTCTGATAATACTGAAAGTTCAATAACTACAAATAAGCAAAAATGTTGAGTGTAGCTACATTCTTCAAAGAAAATTTCAGCTATAACTGGCCATTTTTTTGATATCTCAGCCTGTAAGAATAGTACTGATACAAAATCTGACATAATCTCTATTCTTCTCTAATGTTCATTCTGTAAATGTAGCTTCAGATGGGCTTTCTCCTAGACTAAAAATGAGCTGTGTAGCAAACAACATATTTCTAATCACCACTTTTTACTGTAGTTGATTTACCATAGTTGTCTGTAGATGAAGACAGTATTATTTGAAAATGTGTTACTTGCTACTGTTAAGCAATACATTCTCAAGGTACTAATCCCTGTCAATGCTAAGTGGTTGATGATGCAAAAAAATAAGCATCAACACTCAACACATCAGGTAGTTTTCTAAACAAATGTGTTTATACTGACTGGGCTGAATCAGTCAGTATAAACCACTCTGTATCAGAGTAAAAGAAAAAGGAGGTGAATTGTATTTTTTAAGATGCAAAGTACTTGTGAAAGAGAACCAATATTATCCTCTGGTTTGACTTCCCAGCAAGGGAGTGTGAAGACAAGGGACAGTCATCCACCACTTCGGTGGTGGACAGAGCTGAGCATCTCCTCCTTAAACCTTGAATGGTGTGGGAGGCTTTGTTTAATACAGACAAGAAAGGAAAGAGGCACAAGTCCTTTGACTATTGCACGGTGCAGAAGGCTCTCACCTGCTGCAAGAATCAGCGGACTGGATCCAGCTATTCTCTTGGATGGTTAGTTGCATCTGGTGCTCCAGGTCAAGAGCTCAGAGGTTCATAAGTCTTATGCTGTAGGAATGGATGGGATGCTGGATCTTCAGGGGGAAGGACACCTCAGTTCCTCCCTCCTACATCCTTCAGTTCCTCCCTCCTACATCCTTCAGTTATATAGTTGTCCACAGGGTACCTGATAGTAATTTCTGTGCCAAGTCTACAATTTCTGCCTGTGTATCTTTTTTTTTTTTTTTTTTTTTTTTTTCAAATGGGTATGCTGTAGCTCAGTCTTGAGTTAAACAGTTTTACCTGATGGAGAACTAGCACAAAATCTAGATACACTCTTTAAGGAGTTAATCACACTAATCTTTATAGTCTGAATTTATCTAGTTTCATCTTCCAAACACTGGCTGTTACAGTTAGTTTGGTTTTACTTCTGCTAAATTAAAGATTAGTATACAGTTAGAAAGCCCTTCTTTCTCTAAGTACTCATAACCCGTGAACAGGTAAAATTTTGGTCTTCTACAAATAGACTAAATAGATTGAGATACTATGATTTCCCCTTAAAGGAACATTTCCCTTTTACAGATTATCTTTTTAAGATATTTTCCAAAATCTTTCTTAATTGGTATCTTTTTTGGAAGTGTGACTGCTGGAAACAGTCCAGGAAAAACCTTCCAAACCCTACCACTAATAGCACTTCTATACCCTAACTTGAGGCTTAAGCATCCAAAGATTTTGTTTCCATTCTTTGTTAAAGCATCACACACTATATAAATGGTTTTTTCAGTTGGTTATCCAGGAGGAAGCCCTATATCTTGTTTCAGCATAGCATATCTCTGCCTGTTGAGTATGGTCTGTATCTCTGGTTTCTAGATAGAAGATGTTGCCTTTGTCTGAGCTGAAATGTACTTTTTATTAAATGAGTCACTCTTAACAAAATACTCGCAGGGGTCAGGGTATCTAAGCCCCCCNTCTGCTGATTTTTATCCATAACGAAACTAAATGAGTGGGAGATGAGTTTTAATGTTTTTTTAGTAGCCTTTTAAATTCATTTCACTATGTTTAAACAAATGCTAAACTTCATTTCCTCTCTCCAAAATGATGTAATCAGACTGTCGAGTCTACGACTTGTTTTGATGGTAGATAGTCCTTGATTATTATTAATGCAAATGGTTTAATATCCCCCCAAGCCACAGCCAACCTGCATGAAAAGAAATATTCCCTGGCTACGATGTCAGGAAAGCAAACTGAGCTGGCCTCCTCATTGTTAATTTGGAAAAGAAAACACAAAGACTTGCAGCTGGCCACTAATTTCTCATTTGTACATCAAGCAATGTTGAATGTTGCATTTCTTTTCCTTTTATAAAAGTGTAAGCATGATCTGTTAAAACTCCACTCAAACTTACTTTGAAGCACATTTATCTTTTGAGGTAGGCTTTTTTCATAATAAAAATATTATCCAGAGGAAGCAGAGTTACATGCATTCAACAAATTTACAAGGTGATATTGTTAACATAGATTTTACTACCAGAGGTCTTGCCAAGGGCTATACCTTTGCTCTCTGATTATATGATTTCCTCTTTGCTGGTTCAGCACACTCTGCCCAGCCCATGTTTCCTTCTGGTCCCTCCGCAGCCCATTTCTCATGCTGTTGGTGTGCTGCTCGAGCTCCCATTTCAGGCAATATGAAGTCTGTCACTGGCCTTCTGCTCAGTACTTTCCTGCTGTATGAAGTGACTGCCTATATTGGCACCTGGGTCTAGAGGGATGTAAGCCTTTCTTTTTCCTCCTCAGTGCATCCGGTTTCTGCATAGCTGGTGTTTTCAGAATAAAATCCCACCTTTGTTCAATCTGCAGTCAGTCTTTGCCCTAAGGCACAGAGGAAAGTGCTTAGGATGGTGCATGAGAGTTTCCAGAAGACCAGGACAGATGCTATGGTTGGTCATCGCTTACAGAGTCTTCTGTTATTCATTGTGTAGCAGACAGTTTCAGAAGCACATACAGAACTTTTTTCTGTGGGGGGGGTGCTTAGAGAGAGTGCAGATGGTGTGATGGATCCAGTAGGACATACAGGAAGTATACAGTTGGGTTAAGGGCTTGCTGGTTTTATAGAACCAAACATGGAGAAGACCACCATGGGTTTGGAGTAGAGAGGCTGGTGCATTACTGGTGTAAATGTGCCAACAAGTCTGCATTGTCTGGCTGACACGAAACGTAGAGAGATGACTGCTGACTTTGCTTTGAGGGATGTTACCTTACAAGACTCTAGCTGATTAATCGTTACTCCTTGCTTAGGGGCCACTTCCATTCAACCCCAACAGATGGACTGCTTTGATATCAGTGTGGAGAAGACTACATATTTTTTTTCTCCTATGAGATATTTTTAGAAGACTCTTGTTATTTTAACAAAATGCAATTTATCTTTCAATTCTCACATACTTCTTACTTCTGCCTCACCACGTTTCTCTTTCTTTCCTCCTGCATTCCTGTTCATTTCTCTCTGGGAAAGAACTGCTTTAATACATTCCATGCATTATCCAACACCTCCACAAAGAACAAAAGGCAGGCTAAGTGGTAAAAGAAGGAGGATGCATACAAAAGGAGCCCAACATATTTCTATATTAAAATTAAAGCTATTAAAATAATCCTCTATCCAACACTGAAATTCTGTATTATCTACAGCAGCTGCAGAGTCAGAAGAAATCTTGAGGCTTTACTTATAGGCCTCCAGGCAACTACAGCTCCTCAAGGTCATAAATGCCTATTGCCTTCAACATGGTTTCTCCTACTCTCAGGGTTTTTCTGAATGATATGAATAAGGATCAATGCTGAGAACAGCTGTGTATCTTCAGTAGTCATTGACTCTTGTTGAACCGAGAGCCCTTGGGTCTTTGTAGGATCCGGTTACTCACTGATCATTAAGCTGATAACAACTGCCCCTTCTTAGAACTGGTCATTTTTCTTGTAGCGCTGACCTTCCGGACAAAAAGAAATAAAATCCAAACCAAACTAAACCAAAAAAAAAAAAAAAAAAAAAAAAAAAAAAAAAAAAAAAAACAAAAAAAAAAAAAAAAAAAACCAAAAAAAAAAAAAAAAAAAAACAGATAAAAATAAGGATAATTAATCTCAATGGAAAGAAACATTGGACTAGATTTCCTTCCTGTGACTTTTCATTATTCATAATTTAAATATTTGGAATGCTTTGGATAGAAATATATAAACAATGGATAATGAGGAGGGAAAAGGTGAAGACTGGCACAGCACTTTTTCACTGGGGAGGTCAGAAGTTCAGGTACTGTGCAGCTCACTGTTCATCAGATGCTGAGTTCATCTCCATACCTAGAAGGTAGACTTTGACATAATGGGCAGTTAGATATAAGCCTCTAAAACCAGACCTGCAGATACATATATACATACTTTTTTTCTGTTTAGGGATCTTATCAAAAAGTCAACCCTCCCTTTGCCTTGAACCTTGCAGCAGCATACGCTCTGTGCTAGCTCCTAGCTACACATTTTGAGGTGAAAGCATTTTCACTTTTCACTATTTGCCCTGAAGTTCTGTTAAGGAAAGAGCTGGAAAAGAGGGCTGTATGGTTTCGAAGAACTATTTTGGATATGCTCAGAGCAAAGGGCTTTGACTTGCAGCAGAGATAATTCCAGTAGAAAACTGGAATCTGGACTAGAGCTCACCTAGGAAGTCTCAATTTCCAGGCTATGTCATGTCAACTCCTAACATTTTTTCCATCAGTAAAATTAACTTAAAAATTATCAAAAAGCATATTCTGCTCTGTGGGGTTGTTCCACTTATTTTACCTTCATCATTTACCCAATGTAAATTCCGCTGTTTTAGGAGAGTTAGCTTCTATTTTTTTCCTTTTAAATTCATCTCATTTCTACTCTGTGTGGTGGCTAAATATTATTTTTCCTCTTTTTTTTTTTTTTTTTTCCCACACATTTTGAACATTTGCCTTTGATTAGGATATCTCTGTCCTTCATCTCAATCCCACTGAAAGCTCTGGAAAGCTTCCCATAAAAGTCACAAACAGCCAACACAGTGCCTTAGTCATCACTTTCCCCAGTTATTCAGAGGTAGTTTCCTCCCAGATCAGTCCTCCTACCTCTTTCATTGTTTGAGTGGATGCCTCTGAAGTGCCTCCAGCTCCTTCTGATAATGAGGTGTTTCCACTGAACACCTTTCCAGATGTTGTGTCACTGGCACTAGGCATAAAGGGGAGGTTGTTACCACCTTATGCAGAAACCTGGAGGTGATTCTGTTTAGGTACTCTGGAAGTTTTAAGTGTTTTTGTTCGTTTTTGTTTTGTTTTGCTTTCTGTTATGTATCAATTGCAAATTTATGTCTAATTTACACGCTGGAAACGAGCAAATGACTTGAGCACATTTTCAGCAGCTGTGACCTGCCATCTGAGGTGGTGATACTTTGTTCCAATGTTGGTTGTTTCCCCTCAAGTTGTCACTCGAGTTGGTGTTTTAGAATTGCAGGTTGCCCTCAGCTTTCCAGTCATCACTTTGAGGATCTAGTTGAAGCGTTTAATAGGGTGAAGACTGCCATTTTCTGCCCTATGGTGATGCTTGTATCCGCTTGTCTGCTTTTTCACAAATGTTTGACCGATTATTTGACCTAGATGACTAGTACAGATCAACTCTGAAATAAATACTTTGTAAACTTAAGGCCAGAAGGGAACATTATGCTCATCTAATCTGACATTCTACAAGCAAAAGGCCATACAGTTTGACAGGTAACTCCCATCTTCTCTTTCAGCTGAAACATATATTTTAGAAGGTCTTCTCTCAGAGATTTGCAATGATAGGCAATCTGCCTTATCTCCAGATAAGTTATTCCAATGACTAATTGCCCTAAATGTACAAAAAAAAAAAAAAAAAAAAAAAAAAAAAAAAAAAAAAAAAAAAATTTTACATATACAGAGTCAATAAATCC
>VXAA01004463.1:376484-391213 GCA_013399115.1 Anseranas semipalmata
AAAAAAAGAAAAAAAGAAAAAAAATATTTTGCATATGCAGAGTCAATTAATCCAGCTTTAGAGTCCAGTCATTAGATCTTGTTGTTTCTTGATCTTTTAGATTGCTCTAATAAATCTTTTTCTTGTGTAAGCAACTGCACTTGCAAAGAAAATGACAGACTCAGGGGGTTAGATATATTGTGTACAGATGTGTGTTAAGCAATAAAAAGAAGATTTAAGCTGAGCAGAAAATAACCCTTAATATTAAATTGTTGATCTGTTTGTGGAAAATGCACTTTCCCCATAAGAGTATTAAAAAGAGTGGATAAATTGCTCACCATAAATAACTGGAGAAGGTTGACTAATCATCCAGATTTCCTTTGGCATTTCTGCTTTCTTGGAAGTCATATTACTTCAAAAGTTGGGGTGCTGTTTTTTCGTGTTTGTTGTTGTTGTTGTTTTATTTGGGTTTGTTTGTTTGTTTTATTATTATTTTCCCCAGATATAATTTGATTCAGTGATGACTTCCCAATGAAAACATGTTCATTCTGAAAAGAAATTGTGAAAGAGAAAAGAAATCAAATGTTAATTTCTGTTCACATAAACTAATGCCATCACTGAGAAGTAAATTTGAATAAAAAGTAATTCATAAGTACAGCAGGGGTCTGGTTTTCTGTCACCATGGAATGTAATTAAAATGGAGCTTTCATAGCTATAAGTTTGGAGTAATCAGAATTTTCCATCCATTACTGCATCCATTTTTGAGTGGTTCCAGAGCCTGGGGATCTAGCTTATTCCGAGACAACTGTTTCTTGACTAAAGCAAGCTGCCCAAGCAGTGGCTGTTTCAGTTCAAGTGCAAGCTACATTAAAAAAATACCATTTACCTTGAGATGGATTCTCAGGGTAGGTCTTTTCTGCAATAAATGGGGTGAGTGTGTGCTGAGTGTGTTTCCTCCCGGTGTACAGTTTCGTAGTTTGTTCTGGCTCTATAGAGCCTCTCGTATCTTGGCAAACAGCAGAGCTGTCAGCCTCCAAGCTCCATGCCAGCATCCTGTGCACAATCTGCCAAAAGACAAATGAACGATGGCTTGAAGACCAGCAAAGTGATGCACAGCTGATCCAGCTTTGTTGTTCCTTTGGGCTGCATGCAAGATTGCTTTGGGGTCTCATGTGAAATAGCTCAAATGCATGCCCTAAAGCCCTGGGTGGAAACATAAACACATGCTACATTGATCAGAATGGCTAATTAGTTAGGACCCTCCTTCCGTTTGTGCACTGGGCAAATCAGGCAATGGTGACCACCCTGTCTTTAAGAGTTCACAGCAGATATTATGTTATGAACAACATGCAGATGACAAACGCATCAGGAACCTAGGGAGGGGATAAGGATTGCTGGAGAGGCTGGTGGTACAAAAGGCATTGAGTCCATTCACAGAACATGAAGACACGCTCTTGTGCTATAAGTAGATCAGGTGTCTGTGGTTTAGGTATACCTGCAATGAGTCATTAACAACCATTAGATTAAAGCAATGTTAATTTGATCCCATCACTTTTGCCACCTTTCTCCTGACCGTGCTATTAATTTGGGACAAAGCATTTAGAAAGAGATTTTGATGAAATCATGTTATGATTCTTAATGGGTGAGATTTAAACCCAATGGATTATAAACCTTTATTAACAGCACACCTGTTAATCCTGATAATTTTCCTTTCTGTGAGTTTCCAGTGTAATATTTGCACACCCTGATTATAAATTTTGAAGAAATAGCTTATAACTGTGGTTAAAATGCAGCATTAAAGCAGTTAAACAGCCTCCTTATTAGCATTAGAACTATAGTCAAAACACATTATACTTGGCTAATAAATTTATTTTTTATGTAATGGAAATGCCATCAAAGCATAGTTAATCTGAATTGAATTAGATTATAATTGGAGCTCTTGTGCACAAGGAATGAAAATGATTCTTTATTGTTGCAGACTGACAATGCAGCATTTGTTACTCCCTCCCCACCACCCTTTTAAGTGGCAGCTGTAGTATTAGTGTGCACATCTCGTAAGCCGTCCATATAATATTACTATGTCTCTGAGCAAGGAGCTTAGCAGTAAGACAGAGGGAAATGCATTGCTCTGATGTAATTCATCTCACTTTCCCCCCTTTCATTCAGAGGTGTATGTACTTGAGAAGCTGTCTTGTGCATAAGCATCCTCACTTTTTGCCTGCACTTCTGGCTACATATGTTAGTGTGGGTGGTGTGAATGTGAGTTCCCAGGACTCTGAGGAAAATCTCAAATCCTCTTTTACCGTGTTAAAGGCTGAGTGGTAAATATGTGCCCCAGGGTTTAGCCTTACTCATCAGACTTATTGACTGCTCACCCAAATAGCTGAAGCAATTTCCCCAAGTTTTTACACATGCCACTTATCTCTTGAGTAAACAGTGTCTTTTTGTCATCTGCAGGGCAACAGGAAAGGATCTATACGCTTTTGTAGATGCACAGGTTCACTCTCACACAGCCCAACTGGTTGACGCACTGCAGTTGATGGAGGTGATGCAAGTGGTAGAGCAAGGGCAGGACATGCAGTGCCCTGATAACAGGGAAATTTTTGCCTAAAAGCATGTACACATGGTGAGGACAGATATATGTCTTTAGAAAAAGAATTTTTTCATGATGAGGATGCTGAGACACTGGAACAGGTTGCCCAGAGAAGTTGTGGATGCCCCATCCCTGGAAGCGTTCAAATCAAAGTTGGGTTGGACAGGGTTTTGAGCAACCTGATCTAGTGAAAGATGTCCCTGCCCATGACAGGGGGGGGCTAGATCTTTAAAGGTCCCGTCCAACCCAAACCATTCCACGATTCTAAGTTTCTTTGAGTGTGTCATCAGCCACAGAGGGCCCAAATCACCTGCAGCCCTGTGTGCACTCTTGTCCCTGCTATGGGAGAATTGTTGATAGCAGCAAGAGGAAATCTGAGGGAACAAGTCAAAGGATAGATGTCCCCATTCAGGATACTGCCATCCTCGTCACCATGGTACTTAGGCACATCGTTGGGAAACAATGCTAGGACCCTGCTAGTGATGCTAGTGCTGTCACTAATATAACTATTCTTCTGGTGCAAATATGAGGTCTGGGAAGGAAGAAGAGGAAAGGAGCAAGGAATAATTATTTTTGTTTGTTTGTCTGTTTTTGTCTCCCTATGCTAAACCAAAACCAATGAGCAAAATGCACTTTATCCACTCATAAAAACAATCACTGCTGTAAACAAAGAGAAAACAGGATATTAATAAAGTATAGCTCAGCTGAGATCTAAGGGAACATCCTCCATAACTCTGTTTGATTTTTATATCATCTATCCCAAATTTACAATGTGGCAATTTCTAGTTGCTTATAAACCATTAAAATTTGCAGCACAGTAAGCAGCTAATGTAATTTTGCCTGCAAGTGGTATCATATCTTGGATCCGCAGGGAGATGAGCATACTCATGTCTTATCATTGCCTTCTGTGGTAGGTAAAAGTGCCCAGTGCTGTTGGGCTTAGGCCCACTGTGAGTTAGTTGAAGTTCATTACTGACAACCTGGGGCTTAGTTCCACTTATCTGCAAGTTCTCATTTAACTTGAATCATCACAGTATCGGAGCATCTTCTAAAAACACGTTAAGCAATCAGATTAGTACCGAGCACATCTGGTTTTATCTCTTTTTTTCCTTTTTTCTCCCCAAGAGTAGCACAGGGCAAAGAGGCACTTTAGTCAGAAAGATGACATTGCTACCAAAAAACAAAAAACATCCCAAGTCAGAGTGGCAGAATGTTGTTAACGCTTCAAATTCAAACATTGAAAAACATAGGAAATCCAAAATGAAGGTTGCCTGTGAGACATTTATTCTCTCATTTATTTAGTACTCATTAAATACACAAGGTTTGTTGGTAGGGGATTTCATTTTTTTTTTTCTTGACTTTTTATTTGATTCAGTAACCTAGCTGAAGAGTGCTCAGATATTTTTGTCTTTATGGTTTTATTTTTATATATGCACAAATAATTATAATAAATATATATATATAATTTTCACCTTTTCTGTAGCTTATTGACTAGAAGAAAAAATTAATTTCTCAATGTTTTTTTCTAAGGTGTTCAACAGTCTTGTCCCTTTGTCCTAGACGAAAGTTAATTAATTGATATTCATATCTTTCTGTAACGTAAGTGAGAGGTGTTAGTTCCCATTTTCCCTTCCAGTTCCCTGTGTCTGAAAGCGTAATGCCATATAATAGACCCTGCATTCATCCCATCTGCCTCTGGCAGTCCTTGTTTGCTCTTCCCACCCCAGACCCATCAGATGCCTCTTGCAGTTTTCTGTTTCACTTCCTTCTCTGACTTCTCCCCCATTCTGCCTCTGCGCCTTACGTTGATGGTGGCATGGGGTCAAGATCAACAGAGTTCCTGACCCCAACATGGGGTAAAAGCGAATAATCATCACGAGGGAGCGTCTGGCTTTACCCTGGAGACCTGGATTGAAAATACTTAGCCAATCTGCCCCAATGTCATGTTGAAAATATAGTCAATGCTAGGAGCTGTGAAAGGATCAGACACATTTAGCAAAGGTGGATTTTTTGAACGGGACATGGTTTGTTATAAACTAGAGCGATGTGCAGAGAGCAGCAGCACTGAAGCTGAACACCTGCTGGAAGGTGTTGAATGCCTTGGGTTACTGCTCTTGACTTCAGTTCCTGCAGGATTAAACTCTGATTGTCTTCAGCTCCCAAGGGCACGTGCGGAAGTGAGTTTGCTCAGCATTTTGCAGGTTCTCGACGCAGAGAATCTGTTCCCAAACGCTGTATGTTATTTTCCAGAAATGATTTTACAGTGTGTTTAAATATCTCTATTAAATTATTTTCTTCCCAAGAAAGTACTTACTGCTCCTTCAGTGGCAGGAATTGATTGCTAAACCAGTTTTGTTTTGTTCTGTTTCATTTTGCTTTCTTAGTAGCTCAACTTACAGAGGAATAAAAACTAGGCAATGACAGAAAAAGAAAGATTAAAACAGGGGTCAGATCTTCATTTTCCTGGCAAGGAGAAAAAAAAGTTACACAGACTTTAACTGAAGCAGAAAGGATCCATGGGAAAATATCCTATGCAAATCCTACCTCTGGCTTGTTCATGTATCCGCGACCTGCAGAGCTGCCCAAAGCAATGGGAGGGGTCAAAAACTCATGAAAGCAGGTGCTCCGTACACCATGCTCCCATTCTCAGCTGCTCCCCTGGCTGGGTCTGTACCTCTTGCTGCGAGGCTGCAAAATATTCAGCTACATAGTGCTGACGGAGATAGCTTAAATATATCCAAAAGCCTTTACAATTCAATTATACTATCTAAAATCCACTACAAAAATGTCTGAATCTCTTCTCTATTGCAAAGAATTGAAATGAGAGAGTCTTAAAAAAAATGGGCTGGCCACCCTGGAGAGCGTGGCAACCAGTTTGCAATCTCCAGTGTTGGCAAGGAAACATGCACAACGTCACATTGTACTTTTGCTTTCCTCCTCAGAGGTAGCTTTACCCTTGCTTGATATTCTGGTCCTTTTGAATGTTAGCAACAAAGAAACCCAGCCACTGGAGAGCCAGATGTTTTTATAGAGGGTTGCTGAACCCTGGATTGGTCTTTGCCATAGCCGTAAGCTATGTCTGTGCCTGGGAGAAGCATTCACAGGAGGCTTCATCTCAGCCCTGCTCCTGCCCCTGGGGCCTCCTGTAATGGAGAACCCATCTGGTGGGTGCTGCTGCCAAAATGCACTTAGCCTCCTGTTGGGTATTGGTGTCAGGCAGAGCTGGTCAACCGATAGCAGCCCTACACCCAACCCCATGTAGGGTTGCAGCAAGATGGATGCTGAGATGGAGCCATGCAGTGGGTATCAGGAAAATAACTCCCATACATTATTTTGATAAGTTGGTGGGGATGCGAAGGTCTGGGAAACCTCGAATCTCTTTGTGGCCTTCAGTTTTCAGTGTCTCCATTTAACCACCCCCGCACACTACTACTGTCTGTCTTGTCTAATTTAGAGTGTAAATTCTTCAGGGCAGGGCCTGTCTCTCACTGTGTGTTTGTGTGGTGAGGCCCTGATCCTGATTGGCAGCTCTGAGTACACTACAAATCTATTTTAATATAACCCCAAATTGAAAATTCTGTATCTCTGAGCCCTAGGGGATGTGGGACTGTATTTGGGAAAGCAGAAGCTCTGAATAAAAGACTGAAAGGTCATTGCAGACAATGTACTGAATATGAACTGTGAATGTGGAGCTAATGGCTAAGACACCAGGCTAATTTTTCTCTTGGTCAAATGCAGGCAAGTTGAACAGGAGGATGGAGGCATTGCTAACTGTGTATTAGGATACTGGAAGAAGCTAGGGCTGACGTGTCTCCATTTTTCACGTCTATCCTTCTGAAAGGTTGTTGAGAAAATAGAAAGGATTTCAGAAAGTGACAAAGAGATGATTTAAAGGCTGGTAATCTCACCAAACTTTGGTTTCTTAGATGAGGCATCCAAGTGAAGGTCACAGTTGCCCTAGAACACTTAAATAATTACTGGAGAGAGACAGACACCTTCAGGGGATATTCGCATTTCAGGTGAGTTAAACTGCTTCCTGGAGGAGCCTCCACTGATTACAGAGGGATGCTGAGGCAAGTAGGCACAGGTAGTTGCCTCAGTTTGGTACCATCAATCTTCCCACCCCAAGAAAGAATAATTTTGACACTGAGTGTATTTAGCTTGTTGGAAAGAAGGTTAAGAGGAGACTTGCTGACACTGTGTAAGTACCTACACAGGAAGACAGTTTTAATAGGAGAGGACTCTTTCATCTCTCAGAGAAAGCTATAACAAGATCCAGTGACTGGAAGTCGAAGCCAGACAGATTCAAACTAAAGATAAGGTGCAAATTTTAGGAGCAAGAGTAATGACCCTTGGGAACAATTTACAATGAAGGTGTTAGATTTTCCATGACTTGAAGGCTCTAAATCAAGATGTGATATCTTTCTAAAAGATGTGCTGTAGCTTTGACATTAGTTATGAAGCTACAGAAATTGCTAGGTGATATGTAGAAGGTTATGCTAGATGGTCACAAAAGCACCATCTAGTGATAAAGTGCACTAATCTAAATAATGATACTAAATATTCCATCATAATAAATTGATTTTGCATAGACTGTTCCAGCACAATGTTACTCAGTTAAAATTGCCTGTACATATAGGTCCTGACGCACGGGGACAAAGCACACAGCTTCCTCAGCATCTCAGCAACAGGCATATATTCTTCCTTCCCTACAGACTCTTTACAGCTTAATCCATCATCTCCCAAACTCACCATTTTTCAGTGTAAAGTCTGTAATATTGCTTGTTTATATATATATGCATACACACACACATACACACACATACATACAAGGTAGCGTTATGGAGTTTCTTAAAAAACACATTTAGGCTTCTGGGAATGTTTTTTAGGCCTGAAGTCCCTCCAGTCTGAAGGAATTGTCTCTTTCTTGGAGATGCAGTAATTCTCCTGATGGACTGCACTTTCCACTCCTGATGGAGTGTATGAGGACAAACAGCTTAGAGAAGTGGACTTTTAGTAAAGCACTAAAGGAGAGAAGCATGTTTTCTTGATCTTTTTAGTTGATATAACTAAGGGAGAAGTGTAATCACAGGAATTACATGCAATATTTCCCCCTCTTACTGCTGCAAATCCTGTACCTGTAGATGGTTTTCAGTGCCCGGATGACTGCAGATGAACCATAAATGTCCACTGGAGTTAAGATAAGTTGTTGTTTGCTCTAGAGGGTACCTGTTCTGGGTGGATGGTACAGTGTGTGCTGCTCAGCACTGAAACTGTCAAAGTATATTTGTCTATGATATGGGGGATTAAACTCTGATTTGCTACACATGCAGGACAGCTGTCAATCATACGTGCCTGAAAGATGTGCAAGGTGTTCAGATAGGCCATAGACAGCTACAAAATGAGAACAGGATTTCAAGTGCCAGGATACTCTGAATATTCATTACTGCAGTTTTGGGGTTGGTTTTGTTTTTTTAAGAAAATGATGAATCTGAAGAAAATTGAGCAAATAATTGCTGTCTGTGACAGCTGCAATTAATGTGCTAATAAACTAAGTTTTCTGAAGCCCTTCTTTTCCAGTAACTAAGAAATTTCAGATACCTACCCCACTACTGCATGGTGTCAGTGATCATTCTATAAGAAAAGCAGTTATTTGGGGAGCATGAATATTTTGTAAAATGCAACCTAAACCACCCCCCAGAAAAATGCTTCACGGTAATGCCTACTATTAATCCAGAAGGACATTGTGGCAGACAAGAAGGAAGTTCTTGTGGCTAATTCACTAACACAGAGACCAGGAAACATGGGCTTCGTCATGGGTTCTTAAACATATCCTGACCTCAGTGAGGCAACTCGGCCTCTTGCCCTCAGTTCTCTACCAGGGAACAGCATTTGTTTTCTACTGCCTTTTTTTGACATCTCTGGATTGTGAACTTTTTTGCAGTGCCCATCACTGCTATGAGGCTGAACAGTACCCAGCCACGTAGAGTCTCAGTCTCAGATGTTGCACTTTGTATGTATGAAAACTTATGGGAAAGGATGTTACCATCAGTACAAATGAAAACTTAAACACTACAGCCAGCAGAAAATGTGCTTGGGTTTACACTCCTGAAAGGGAAGGAACTTCTCTCCATGGAGAGAGTGAAAACAATTAGCACTCACCATAATTTTCAACCCTACATCACAAAAGTACTTTGCGAAGGCTGATAAGTACCATTAACCCCATTTTACAGATGGGTGGGAAACAGTATCATGGAGCAGCAAAGTGAGTTGCTTAAGGCCATATAGTAACTCAGCAGAAGCTATGCAAATAGAAACCAGGTCTCCTGGTGCCAAGCCTTACTCTTTGGCCCATGCAGCTTCTACACAGGAGACCTGACCTAATTCCAACATCTGTGAAAGCGGCAGCTTCCTTTGCAACAAGCCTAAGCAGGTGGATGGAGTCAATGAATATGCCTGCTTCTCCAGTGCTCACCATTCTTGTGCAATAATTGCTCTGCAGACATTTTTGTGAGCTTGATAAATGTTTTATTTACATGGAAATGTCTTGACTAACACCCACAGTAAACACGAGGCGGTAGTCAAAACGTTACTACATCTATTATCACAGAGAGTGGGCTGAAAGATATGCCTGCGTCTGCTGCGAGCAGGCCTTATTTTATTAGCACTGCAGTACTTCACTAGTTGTATGGGAGATGAGCCATCCATTATCACATGATGGTGACCATGATTTAAGGGCTCCCACCCCCTGAGGCTGCTTATTTCTCTACTGTATATTTGAAATGATTTTTAAATGACCTTTGCAATTAAGACTCCAAGGAGGATGTTTATCAGTAGGGATGTGTCCTGGTTTTGTCTGGGATAGAGTTAATTTTTCTCCTAGTAGCTGGTATGGTGCTGTGTTTTGGATTCAGGATGAAAATAATGCTGATAAAACACTGATGACCATACTAGGAGGAAAATTAACTCTATCCAGCCAAAACCAGAATAGGTGCATAGTAAATTGAGTGTCAGGGTTTGGCAGTGGCTTGGGAGGTGACGTGAGTACCTGGCACTTGGGTTCCCTCATGCAGGCTTTGCTCTGAAGGATACATGGTGTGATCATCACAACGGTGGGCAGGGAGCCAAGAGGCTGTTTTTAGACCTGGCTCTGCTGCCAGGTCTAAGTGAGTCATGTAAGGCTGGATCCACCCTACCTAAGTTCAGATGTTTCACCGAACAGCCTGGTTTTGAAGTCTCAGGGCTCTTCTGCAGTTGATGGATCCACAATGGTCTCCCATTGGAGCTGCCTATCTATATCAACTGACAAAAAAGAGCCTTTACACTCATAGTCTGTTCCTTACAATTAATCAGATTTTGTGCAATCCCAGTCTTCTATCCTTTATTTTTTGACTGCACAGTGTAAAATTACAATGACTCTTCCATTAAATGTAAGGATGATCGGCCTCAAAGTTTCACAAACTGAATATTCACAAACTGAAGTTGAGACTTTATTTTGGGGGATTTCTACTGTGTTTTGCTTATGTAAAATAGGTAAAATAGCTTTCTACCTAATTCAATGGAGACCTACAGCACAGAGGAACCAAAGCATGTATTACTGATGTCTTTGTTCTAACCCAAATTTTATAGCTTGCTTCATATTAGCAGCATGTCTGTAGGATACCAGTGGGCCCAGTAGTACCTTATTTACTATGACTGGTGCCACATGCTCTGGGAGAGCAAAGGAAATTTAAGGTGATTAGGATTAAATGGTTTCCTACACTGGAGAATACCAGCAAGAAAAAGCATGGATGCACAAAAAGCTGCTGCCAAACTACAAGTACATGATGGATGGAAAGTGCTATGGAAATGCTAAGTAAAATATTATCATTTGTTATTACAGCTGCACTGTAATGTGGCCATTTTTTATAGCTGAACATGTCATCCTTTTTCTTCTTTTGTCTCATTGCAACTTTCAGGAAGCTATAGCTGTTCTGCTGGCTCTGTATCTGTATGTCTGAGTATGTACATGCATACATACAGGTACTGATTTGCATGAAAGCAAGAAACAGAAGTGTGTTATATTTGATGTAGGAAATATAGGGAGAGGCTGCTTTGTCAGCAGTCTGAAGTCCTTTGGAATTTGATTATTCAAGATAATTTATAGACATATTCTCCAAGACAAAAAAAAAAAAAAAAGTATTCCCAAATAAAGTAATACAAGTAATACCTAATGTTTGTGATAGCCTGGGGTGGGGATAAGGTGTGGGCATGGTCTAACATGATCTGGAAAAATTCGTTATTAATGACAAATCATCTATATGACTCACCTAGTCTGGGTGATTTTTATTTGTGAATTATTTTCCACTGACTAATACCTATCCTTTTCAGTCATTCTTGTTTTAACATTATTAACATGCCCAATAGCTGTCCTGCTATTTCACAGAAAAAAAAAAAAATCTTCCTTTGTAAAATTCAAGTGCTTAAGAAGGTTTTAATATTTTAATAGTGCAGTATTTGAATACTATGATTCTCCTCAATAGTGATATGCATGACCCCAGTACTTTGCTTACCAGTTTTAAATGTGGGTGATGAGGATGGACTTAAATATGTCAGGAAAAGGAGGGTGTAAACATAAAAGGTCAAAGGGGAGATGAAAAGAAAACCACTGGGTCAATCCTGTGAACATTTTAAATGGTTATACACTAATGTAAGATGCACAGGGAATAAGCCAGAGGAACTGGGAATCTTGATACGTAATTAGAATTATGTCTTAATTGGCTTAGTGGAGGTTTGCTAGGCTAATTCACATGGCTGAAATATTGATGTGAAACGGTACGGCTTGTTCTCAGAGGATGGTGGAAAAGAGAGAAGATATTGTGGTTTATAGATCAAGGACACATCGTTGGCTCTGACAGCCAGAATTCAGTGTGGGATGGACTTGCTGAAACTGTCTCGATGAAAAACATAGGGAAATCAGCAGAGTGGTGGGCTGTGTTTGTGGTAACCACCAGAGCAGGTAGGTGAGATGACAGGGATGTCTTGAACAACTAATGGAGCATCTAAAACCCCAGGGGCTGGTGTCAATGGGAGACACTGACAGCAAATATCAGTCGGGACACAACACAAATGGCAAACTCCTGGGGTGCTCTGAAAATTGGATTTTTAACCCCCAAACTGGGACAGTTGACTATATAATATGTTATTGTAGTTTCTCTTCTGAACCACATATGTGAATTGGTTGAGAAAATAAAGTAAGAAGAAACTGGGAAGAGGGTGAATAGGGGAAGAAAAGAAAGAGAATCAGAAAGTAAAATGCAAAGAGGCTTTGCGAAAGGAGACATCAGTAAGTACAGCTAATTGGTAGACGAGATCTTACAAGAAGCAAATCTAGGGGTAAAAGCTGACTGAAACGACTTTGGGGTTCAGATTAGCATCATGTGCAATGTTTAGGAAGGTTAATAAGAGCTTGTCTAATGCATGATCATCTCCACTCTATGAAGTTCAGGAAGGAATGATAGAGTGGAAGGTAGGTCAAATTAGTGGGAAATAATGTAAGTACAAACATGCAGGGACAAAATCAGAAAGGACAAAATGTTATGCAAAGGATTTATAGCAATATAAAAGCATATTGGGTAGGTGCATTAGTAATAAGAAGAAGAGGGAGGAAAGAGCAAGAAGAAATAACCCAGCAAAACATGTTTATTTTTAACTTGAATCAGTTAATTTGTTCACCATGCGGTCCTGCAAACTGTCATACTGGCACAAACGAGCAGTAAAGCAAAGGAAAGAGGGATGGCAAGGGGAAAGGGGGAGGAAGGGCTGGGAGATGCCTAAAGCAGTTCTGTCACTAAAAGAAATGTAACTGTAGAACCATTACTCAATGGACAAAGAGAGAAAATAACTGATGATGTAGCTGAAGCATTTAATGTCTTTTTGCTGTAGTCTTCCCTAGATAGATTAACTGCAATTGAATGACTAACAAAATTAATACCAGGGTTAAAGGAGTAAGAACCATCAGTGAAACAAGGAAGGCATGGTAAGATACTGTTTGGATCAGTGGGCTGTTTCCAAATCAGGAGAATCCAATGTTGTTCCCCATATAATATTTAAGAAATCAGCAGAAGAGCTCTTTCAGCAGTTATCTTTGATAACTCCAGGATAAATTCCCAGTGTAAACCTTATTCCTTAACTTCAGTAAGGCTTTTGAAAGGCTTTGAGAAGTCAACCTGTTAATAAAGCTAACCTTAGAAACTACAGCAGAACTAGATGTGCTAGAAAGATTTCTATCAGTGAAAGAGATTCCATGTGAGGGTTTGCAATGGTCAGATCATTCTGTTCAATATTTTCATTGATGACTGACAGGACGGAATAGATCACATTTCCCAGTATTGCAAGTCACCCCAAGCAAAGAGAGCTTGCAAACATGTAGATAAAATGATAGATATGTAGCATTCAAACTGATCTTGGTAGATACTCTGAAATAGGAAAGACAAGTGTGAAGACCTCACTAGGGAGCAATCGGCTGCACTACTACAGGGAACAGTTCTGTCTGCCTGTGCCTGAAGATCATAGCAAGTTAGGGGTGAAACTTGCAACAATATACTGTGGTTCAAAAATATCATATTGTGATGTGGAATGAAATACACATGTCCAGTGCATTAATTACTCCTAATAAATAACTTAGGAGAGGCACCATGACCAGTTTGATGTACCATACCTTTGTATGAGAAGGCAGAAGGGTCCAATGAAAGAAAAGGGAAATGATCAGAGATCAAAAAAATATATCCACTGAAGGAAGGTTAGAGAAGTGGGATTTGTTCAGTCAAGAGAAGTGAGGGCTGAGGAACAGCCCTCACAGTCTTAAAATTTCCAGTATGAAAATGTTGCTGCACAAAGGACATGAATACATTCCACACATGTTCACCAAAGAGAATACAAGCAAAAAGAATCCAGGTGAGAAGATTTTAGTTTCAAAAACTTTCTAAAATTTTGTAGATAAACACTGGGTAATTTTCCTGAAAAGGTAAAGTTTGCTTCTAAGAGGCCAAGTAGGCACCTGGGAGGAATGGCTTACGCGTGGCTCAGGGGATACATTAGATGGCATCTCCAGGCCTCTTCCACTTCACTGCTCTATCTTTTGAGTTTAGAAAAAGATTTTAAACCAATACATGGAGTACAAAAGAATTATGAAGGGCTACATATTATATTACATTTTTCACTTGTTCATCTCCAAACCTTTTACAAAAGAGACAAGTATTACTGGGCACTGACAGAACAAAGTAATACCCTCTTCCTAAACAAGTAAAATGAGATTAAAGTCTGGACCAAAATGTAAGTCCCTTAAATCCTCAGGTACTTCAAGCAACTACTGTTTCTGCCAGAATAAAAAAAAAAAATCTCAGAATAATTGCTGGTTGGATTTATGTCAGACAGGAAAGGCTCAACTAATACACCCTGAGTCTGCAAAACTGGGTAGGATGTGGAATGTGTTTTCTGGCACATGCTGCTTTCAGGAGGATCCCTGAATAACATTCAAACCATCCTTCATGAGATACTTGGCAACTGTGGTCTTAAACCTGGCAGGAAACCAAAAAAGCTCATAAATGAAGGTTATGAAAAAACAAAAAAGTTTTTTTTCAACAACATGGCATACTCTGCTCATTCGAGCCAAATCACTTGGTCTGTTCTTTAATGATAAAGTTTGCCTATCTCTCCAAGTAGCAGGATAGGGTTGTTTTTTTTTTTTTTTTTTTTTTTTTTTTTTTTTGTTTTTTTTTTTTTTCGGGGGGTGGTGGTGGTGGTGGTGGTAAGGGATTGTAGAGGTGAGTACCTCTGCATTGCACAACAGCAGTACTGTTTTTTGGTGGTTTTAACCTGCTGCACAGCAACCACTCTCTCACTCCCCCTCCTCAAAGGAAAAGGGGAAGAAAATATGATGAAAATGGCTCGAGGGTTGAGATAAGGACAGGGAGATCACCCACCAATTACCGTCATGGGCAAAACAGACTCAGCATAGGAAGATTAATATAATTTATTACCTAATCATTAGCAGACTAGAACAGTGAGAAACTACATGAAAACTACAAACACCTTCCCCCACCCACCTTCTTTTGCCTCCTCCCCTGAGCGGCGCAGGGGAACGGGGAATGGGGGCTGCGGTCAGTCCATGACGCTT
>VXAA01004463.1:391542-419589 GCA_013399115.1 Anseranas semipalmata
CTGGCTGGGCTCTGGCCAGCGGCGGGTCCCTTTTGGAGCCGGCTGGAGCTGGCTCTTGTCTGACATGGGGCAGCTCCTGGGCTCTGCTCACAGAGGCCACCCCTGCAGCCCTCCTGCTACCAAACCCTTGCCACGCAAACCCAATACAGTTTTAAATCATTTGAGCTAAGCAGTAAGGGACTCTGCTGGCAAATGCATTATGGCACGGAGGCCGTTTTGCCAGCAAGCACATATGCAGCCATTCGCAATGTGTTAACAGGAAGCCATCCACAGTGCTACCAGTCACAAGAGCAACAGTGTGAATTCCACCTTCCTTGAGCCAACCAGGCTTGTCACCACCTATACAATTCGTATTGATGAAAAGGCATTGCCTCTCTGAGTCCATGCACAATCCATCTGTCCAGTCTGAAAAAGCAAAGACTTTTTCAAGGAGAATATTTATACCTGCAAGAGTAGCCACTGAGGATGGAGAGAAAGATAAGCTGTTGAAAAGTCAAGGGAGACTCATCTAAGAGGAGCTGTAACTGGGAAGGTCTGAATATTTCCTCAGGTGTATACCTGCCATATCTATGTATATGTATGTGTGCATGTGTGAGAACCCTCATCATGAAAAAAGGAAGAGAAGGAGCAAGAAGATACCTATCTTCAATAGAAGACTAGGGACAGAAAGACTTGGCAAACCACAAAACAAGCCATCCTCAGGGAATTTCTAACCCTGCTCTACCAAAAGGCTTCCACAACACAAAAAAAAGCTTGAGTCTTAGTTAACTTGCATGTATTTGAGATGAGTATAACCCCCTAAGTGATAATCCTGTTGGCCCTGTTTAAAGCTCAGTTTTTGGCGTAGTTGTTGCAAGAGCAGAGTAACACACCAGTCCTGTGAGACTCCTGCAAGTCCCAGAAGTTGACAGCTTTCACAGAACACTGGAAGACTTTTTTTTTTTTTTTTTCCCTGAAGTTTTGGCCTATGATTAATTGGTTTAATTTTACTTAGCAGAGTTCAATTTATGCTTTACAGGCACCATTAGTATTTGAGTGTCTGCTTCTGTGGTGATGGATGCCATGTAGAGTTGGGAGGGAAATGGTTTTCCTGTCCCCACAAAACTCTTCAGGATTTTGAAAAATATTCATGCTGAAGTCAAACCAGGCCCTCTTAAGGAGAGGGGGGAAAGCAGTCTGCAGACTTTGTGCCATTAGTAGACATTTGATTTTCAGAAAAAACACTTCAGATATCAAAATCTTCCTGGGACTCCCTGAGGCAAATCTCCCTCACACCCTCTGGTGCCCAAGATCTTTATATGAATAAAGACTTGTTTATTGGAGCAAGGACTTTACCGTGTAGAGTTCTTACATCCCAAAGTAGTTTTTAACCAAGTGACTAAAGAGCTTGTCTCTTTTCTGGCTGAATGAATATTTCATTATTTATACAGCTGCAAGAGGACCTCACTGGTCACCAAGCAGCCAGGTCTTTTGGGGTGAGAGACTTTCTGCTTCACAGACATAGCTGCAGCCAGAAGGTTCTTTTCTGACAAAAGTTTAGGCTGAAATTGGTGTGTTTCAGCAAATTAATACTTTCACACAGAAGACAGAAATGCAGATTTCAATAAAAATTGCAAGCCAGCAGTCATGTTCCACAGTAGGTCCCATCCATGGTGACCATGGTTTTGATTGTCAAAGCATTATAATGTGGATAACCTGGAAGCACAACAGGCATAAACACTGCTCCTGATAGCCAAATTTAGTTGCCCTGAGGCATTTGAGAATTGCTGTTCTAGAAACACCTGAAGTGTATTGGATGTGGCAGGCTCCTGGTTCAGTCTCAGCCAGCTCTGTGAGTTAAATCCTTTTTACAGCAGGGTAGAGCACTCACTCTTTAATTCAGAAAAGCAGTTAGGAGATTATCACATCTCATAAATGGCTAGAATCCTCAAGTGGCAAGATGGTTGGGTGAAAATATGCTTAATTTTATTTTTAGTACATTGTTGCTGTGTTCCGGTAATAAAATGTAAAGTGCAGGAAGGCAGCAATCTCAATGTGATCTTTTAGAGAGGAGGACTAAGGGCTGCTATCACACCACTATGAAATTCTTGTTCTTGTCCAAAACAAAATGATCTGAAATGTGGTGGGCTTGCTCATTGTTCGTCTATTTCTTTACTTGTGGTGGGATCCTCAGAGCTTTTATTTTGCACAAGATGATTGACTTAGCACAGTCGACTGAAAAGTTTTGATTACAAAGTCTTTGCATTGCATTAACACCTAGAGTTATACCATAATAGGCAGAAACTGGATCCAGGTTCTCTCTATCCTTACCTAGTAGCTAACTTACAAGATTGTTTTGTTTTGTTTTCTCTCTCTGATTCATGGATGAGCAGCAAAGCAGTTTGATAAAAAGGCAGAGATGAAATAACTGTTTTATTTTGTTGGTTTGGTTTGGTTTGGTTTAATGGGATTGCCTTTAGAAACAATGTCCCCCTCCCACTCCCACCCTCCACCCCCCAGTGGGCAAACCTAAGTCTGGAGGGTGGAGAAAAGACATATTCAAAACATTTGTGGCTTATTAAAATAGTCTGGGATGGTCCCAAGGCTGTCTTTTCTCAGGACTTGATAACAGGGAAAGCCTAGAAACCGGTAATTTGATTAAAAATAATTAGACTCATAAGTGTAAACATGTTTCATGTAGTGAGGTGTAGGAAGATCTAAGCACTGTGGCTTAAGATACCAATAGCTGTGCAAATCACGTAGACTTTTATGGGGTTCTTGAGTCCTTACTCATACAGACTCCCAGGGTTTTAAGAGCCGTTCAGTCTGCAAAAACAAAGCTGAGTCTGAAGGACAGAGCATTCCCTGGTAAAGGTCTCTAACCTCTCTTTATGAGGTATGTGAGGAGGTCACCAAACCAAATCAGGAGATAGAGGGTGGGGGATAGGGTCATACCCAAGGAGTTTAAGAAATTGTAAGATAGCTGTTGTGAAGAAAACATGCAATAAACCCAGGGAAACTCAGCTGAGGCCAAAGCCTTTCAGAAAAAGTGGTGCAACTCCAGGCAAGGAGAATCATGGGATTATGGGAGAAAAAGCCGAGGAATAACATTTTTTCTGTTGACTTCACTGAGAGGCAGAATTTCACATTAAGGCTCCTGAGGTTTATTTCCTTTTCATCCAAGTTGCATGTCCCTTGAGGGACTTGTGTAACCTCCTTGTGCCTCCTTTTTCCCATCTGTGAAAATAAGCAAGATTCCTCTACAATGCAGGGGCACTCGGAAATAATATTAATGGTTGAAAGGATATTTGATATCCTTGGCAGAAGGGCATCCTGTGGCAGGGAGCTGTCATCTGCTTTAAGTGGAAGAAAGGTTTAGCAGATATGGCTTGATCAAGAAGATCTGAATTTGAGAGAAGGTGATGCATAGGCAGTCTCAGTAGCAAACATAGTCCTAGGAGAAGTCAATGCAGGAGTAGACCCAAGGAAAGGAGAAAGGAACTGAGCCATGGGACCATGGAGGGATCTGAGGATGGGCTGCTGAGGGCACACAACACAAATAAGACAAGTCAAGGGCCTACATGGTGGGTTTCAGGAATAGAAAATTCAGAACCTTCAGAAATCTAGTGAGTCTGCAAGTGTCATCTGAGTCACTTATCCCTTTCTGCCCCTCTCCCCACTCAGAGTCTGTGGCTCAGGTGACAGCATCCACTACCTGTAAGAGGTACCTCTACAGGTACCTCTATTTCTAGTCCCACTGCATGACAAAGCCACACCTTTACCAAAGACCCAATAAGTACCGTGGCTTTGTGGTTACAGTGCAGGACAGCCAAAAAAATATCCCTGGCTCTGCCACAGATTTGATCTGTGACCTTGAGGAGCCTCCTAACCTTTTCATGCCTCTGTTGGCCCATTTATAAATTAATGACAATAATATTTCTCTCTCCAATGAGGTGATGTCATGAAGTAGAATTCATGAATAGATGTTAAGACTCCTGAGCTCCTTAGAGTACACACTTCATGGCAGTCTAATTTTGATTCTGTATTCCTGAAGCCTTATGCAGTTGTTCTGTCCATCCATCTGTTTATCAGTCCCCTTACTAACAACTGAAATCATTGTTGAATTAATCATATTGGACAAGTGCTAGAAGTCTCCAAGAAAATAGAATAAGGTACTGATAAGTTTCATGAAAATTAATAGGAGAGTAGGAGGAAAAGACTGAAATTAATACCCTAAAAATATGGGATAAATCCTCATCTTAGAAAGGCTGTCATATGACTTTTTTTCTGCTTGGTCTGACACTGAACAATCAGTCTGTAAGTAGTGACCGGCCAGTTTTCTCATGTATATTTTGGAACCAGCCACAGCATGCAGAGCCTTTTGCCAGCTAGTAATTGCTAGACTTCGAAGAGAGCCTGGAGGCACGGAGGGTACCGAGGGGAAATGTTTATGTACAGGCTTTGGAAGTGGGAGTTTAGATCATAGAGAAATCAGGAAGGAAGGAAAAAATGGGGGCTGTTGTGGTGGAGGGGGGCTGAAGATAGAGAACAGAAACCCATAGGTTTGCAGTCTCTGTTAGTTCCCCTACTCGCAGAAATACATGTTAATTATTATTAGAACATATGTTTACTTTTTTGAATGGTTGATTTCAAGAAAGTTTACAAAATGACAGGAAATGAAAAAGAAAAGCGGAACATTTTTATTTATTTATTTATTTATTTTGTGACACAACATTTATTTCTGAAAACACTCATTAGTAAGGGAAGCCTCAGAAAGACATTTCAAAAAAGTAAATTTCATTCCACAAAACATAACAGCACAAAACATAGGCATAAAACCAGCCTTATCTTTGATACTGACATTCAACAGACAACTTTGAAACCCTGCTAAAGAATAAATCTGAAAAACACAATAGCTGCTAGCAGTTTTTCAAGCCATTGCAGCCGTGGGATCAGGTACTGCTCCTGCTTTGACAAGGAAAGATTTGGGATGTCAAACATTCTGCATGCCGCAATGCATATCACGTGTTCAAGTGATGTTCAGTCAGTAAGGAAAGGTAATTGCCAGCAGCTTTATAACTCTGTACTCCCCTCTGTACAGTGCCAAAAAAGATCAGCATTGAAGTTGGCTTCAAATAAGTCTACATGTTCACTACTTTGTGATAAAGGGATAAGAAGTGTTTGGCATGAAAGCTGAAAAGTAGAAGAGATGAAGCTAGATGATGATGGTGGGATGGGAAGGCTTAGTTTTCATGAACATAAATGATGTTTTATGTTCAAGATCACAGTTGGAAGAAGGATTTCTGTGTGTACGTGTGGTCTCATTAAGTTATTTTTCTATTACAAGAACGTATAACTCTGATTTCTTAATGTGTGTAATAGCTATATACTTGATCTGGCAGAGAGATATCGAATGAAAACTTGTAGCCAAACCAATTGATCTACTAGGAAGGTTGCCATAAGAGCCAGATGGGACTGAATTTGAACAATCTCAGTCTCTATGAAAACCTGGGTCTCCTGTGCTTTGTTCAGACCAATCTCTATTGTAAGATCAGAAGCAAGAGAAACTCCAGAATAGTCTTATCTTTTATACACCTCTGACTAAAGGGGGAGGGAGGGGAGGAGTAGAACAAATACTGTCTGCCCATCCTCTGAATTGCTTTGACAATGGGAGGAAACTGTTCTCCAAAATATGCACTTCTTGGTTGTTTAGCCTGATGTCTTGTCATTGACCACTACCCATGCAGTGCATAGCATAAATGTTTATCTCTGGGACAAAAGCCTCTCCTGTTATTAGAAATTGGGGTTTGGCTTTTTGACTTTTTCCTTCTTTCTTTCTTTCTCTCTTTCTTTCTTTCTTTCTTTCCTTCCTTCCTTCCTTCCTTCCTTCCTTCCTTCCTTTCCTTTCTTTTCCTTTCCTTTCCTTTCCTTTCTCTCCTTTTTCCTTTCCTTTCCTTTCCTTTCTCTCCTTTTTCCTTTCCTTTCCTTTCCTTTCCTTTCCTTTCCTTTCCTTTCCTTTCCTTTCCTTTCCAAAATAAATCAACCAACTTACTACCTATGTGAAGTGGTGTGGGTGGGCGTAACTTCTTTTATAATGTCAAATGGATAGACCAGCAGATTCCTAAACATGGTGATCTCCTTGTTTCCTGTGCAGCATGGCACCTGATCTATATAATTTCCAATGACAAAAGTCAAGTAATAAGAGAGAAGTGGCAGAGAAACAATAACTCTGCTACCTATGTATGGGGGAAAGGAAAAGTTTTATGATTCAAATTCCACAGGAATAGGTGGAATGCTTTTAGGTCTTGATTACTCCTGTAGATTGGAGACCTTGACATCTCTCAGAGTTTTGATATAACGAAAATAAAGTGAACCTATAATTTATCCTGGAACAGAAGCACCATGTTAACAAGACTTGCTACTGACCAGCCTGTGTCCTAAATCTTTTGTGTAACCTTTGCACAAAGCATTGTCCCCTTTAGGTTTCAGGTTTGTTTGTTTTTTTGTTTTTTTTTCTGTAGCCTAACAATTCCCTGTGGATTCATAACACCTTGCTTTCAGTGTTTCAGATGTGTTTTCCTATGTACTCCACAGATCTTACCATCTCTTTAAGGATCTTCATTCTTCTGTTTACCTGTTTCTTAGACTGTTTCCACTATTTCTCAGCTTCTTCTGCCATCTCACTCAAATTTTCCCAGGCTCTCCATATCAAGGAAGTTTATCCAAGAATGCTATCTAAAGAACAGAGACCTTCAGAGAGGTCATTTTTCAGGAATCCCTCTCCTTCAAACCTTTACACAACCTCCACACAGCTGGTGAACAATAAGTTCCAAAATATCCTGGATCTTGGTGAAAAACAGGTTCTGCCTTCCAGATCTTCACACAGTGAAGAACTACACAAGCCCTCTATTTGCATGACAAATTGCAACAGTAACTTTTTGCACAGATTTTTCCATCCAGCCATGCCAAGCAATTCAGCACAGTCATGCCCCAGAGGGATCTACATAGGAACTTCTGTGTCATCGAGTCTTTTACATCTAAACATTTCCATGCAGAAAAAGTCTGAGGTGTACTGCTGGAGGAGTTTGGTCTCCCAGTGCTTGTATACTATATCATCTGAAGAAACGGCTTCCAGGACTATCCTTTTAAGAAGTTTCCAACATTAACTTTTAATTTAAATAGAAAAGGGAAATACAGAAGAAAAAAAAAAAAAAGTAAATTAGCTAGAAGTACATCCAAGGAGGTAAATTGGAAAAGTAAGAAACTATATTTTACACTCTAGGACTGTTTGAAATTGGTCAATGAGTTTATCTGAAATGTTGTTTGCATCGTGTACACGTGTGTGTATGTATGTCTGTGTGGGCACACATGCATGCATATATAAGTACACATACATAGGAATCCTCAGGAATTTATACAGTGTTTTTACATTATATACCATGGCTGTTTTTTCCTTCCTATATTTGAGCTGAGTTTCTTAAGTTCATGAATCTAAGGCATTCTCAGAAGTATCTGCATATGAATTTGAGCCAAGTCCTAAGGGAGACTTCTGTGGCATTTGCACACCCTGTTGACATTTAGAACAAAAGTCAAGCCCTGAAAACATAACAAAATTATGGGTTAGCTCTCTTTTCAGTGCCTGCATAAATTAGCAACACTGTCATCCTTGTCATTTAATGCTGTGTCTGCTTCAGCATAGAAATTTGTATTAACAGCACTGACCCACCAGTCATTGAACCTTAAGAACAGGGAATGGATCTCACATGAGCTGCAGTGACTTTGCTTAAGAAATTTTAGCTGAGCTTTGGGAGCTACTGTTCACTACAGACTTTTTAACCAGGAATGAGTGGTGATGGAGAGAAGGAAAAATAACTGCACTGCTTTTCTGTGTAGGAACATATATTTACTCTTTATTTTATTACTGGCCCAAATTCCTTGTTGAAGTTCTAAAGCTCTGCTAGACGAAGAAATCAGTCTTGTAACAATCTTAACTTTGATGTAATAACTAATATTGATCCTCCTGGTTTTAGTGGTCAAAGAGAGCTTGGTCAAGGCCACTTGTCTTCTTGGCAATAGTCCCTTCCTTCATGAACTCTCTCACTGAAATCAATGCAAATGATTTGGCAGGCTTTGAAAGCATTCTAGCTTAGATAGGGAATCTGAGATTTTCAGCATCCTCAGTTTAAAAATGTCCTTCTGAAAGAGCGTGGCTCCAGCCCCTTTTGCTGTCCAAATTATATTTATAGTCACACTTGACATCTACCTGACACTTCCTAGCCGTAGATCTCAAGGTAGTTTTACAAATCACTGCTCTCCTAGGTTTACAAGGAAGGTAAGATGACTTGAGCGCACAGTTGCTCAGGAGCAGTTGTCCAGAATCCTGGTCTGAAGAGTTATGTTCTGAACCTGTGATGTTAGAAACTATATAGTCCGGAACAAAACTAAACAAAGCTATCTTGGTTTAATTTGAACACTACTGTGGTAGGTCTAAAGAAAAAAAGGTGTAAATATAAATGCAAGCTACTGATCCTATGGTTAGAATGTCAGTAAGGACACCTAAATACTATATATATAGAGAGAGAGTATTAAGGAGATGGGTGTATTTCATCTTCTGTCAATGCATAAAGCTGTCTGAGCGTAATAATAATTCTCAGCTGGGCCTACCTCTGCATGGATTGCTTACAAATCATTGCAAACCTTTGTATAGAGCAAAGCACAAGACAAAGACAAATAGAAAAAAGGAAAAGGAAATGTGCAGTCCTGAGTGGGGATACCTTTGGCACCTTAAGGCCCTTATACATCTTGCTATGTAAAGCCAAAATCCATAAGAATGGTGAAGTCATACTTTGCTCTATAATATTTATTGCAGCTGGCAGGTCTGATGGAGCTTCACAAAGCTGACAGTCAAATGCTTTTCGACTATCTTCCGAATATCTATCTTCTGAAAACACTCTCCTATGGATGGGAAAACACAATTCTGTGGTATTAAACATTTTAGCAGAATTCACCTTCTTTCTACTAGAGGATTTCAAAGAACTGTGAAAAGTTCAGAAAGTATGTGTTATTTAATTTTCCTGGATGAGGGAAACTGAGCCTCAGAAGTGCCTTGTCTAAGGACTGGAATTTCACTGTGGCCTCCTCTGTTCAGACCCCTGTGAGCATCATGACTCAGGAGACAAAAAGGCCATAGAGGCAACATACCTCTCTGATAGTACCCTTGCATTGCCTTAACAGATAAAGATCAAAATTGTTTCCACTTGTTGCTAAACATATGCTAGATTATTTTGTATTTCACTTCTACAAAGAACATCGTGCTTTTTTTTTTTTTCTCCAACTTTTTCTTTTCAAATCAACTTAAGGAAGGAGTAGGTTCTTTGGAAACAAAATTAAGGTCATTGTTTCCTCCCTAATCAGCCTCATGGCCTCGTTCTTTCTCTAGCAGTAAGATGGACTGGTTGTAACACTGCCAAACCTCTCTGTCCTCAGCCAAATGTGACAGTCTCTCCAGTTCTTGCATTGCCTCAGATATCTCTCTCCATCACTGTCCCTGCTCAGGCCCACCCTACTGCAGACAGTCACCCTAATGTGACGGAAAAGTATTTTATTTTTTTCTTCCTTTTGCAAGGGAAGTCACCATTCACCTTCTGATATTATTTATACGCCTGTTATTTTTCTGGTCAAGGGAGAGTAAGATGAACAGGGAATGCTTGGGAAATAGGATGGCAACGATTTTAAATGATAGAGAGATTTAAATGTTAGTAGCATTTACAGTATTATACCCTAGCTGCAGGGACATTCATTGCCAGGTAAATGCCTAGATTGGTAGATAATCAGGGATATCAGACACAGACCAAATGCGATTACAGATAAAGCATCTGTGCTATGGTCAGTATGTTCTATCATTTACTTACCTTTCCTTGGTTGTAAGAAATCCAGAAATACTTTATTAGGAAGAAGGAAAGAAGAAGATCTGTTGCTTCTTATTCATTCAGAGAGTGAGGTCTTTTTAACATACTCTTAAAACATTCTGCTACCTATAACTTTCTATATCTCTTCCTTTTTTTTATTTTTATTTTTATTTTTATTTTTATTTTTATTTTTTTTATTTTTATTTTTATTTTTATTTTTATTTTTATTTTTATTTTTATTTTATTTATTTATTTATTTATTTATTTTTTAATATGAATAAAGAACTGCCCATAGAGGCTGTCATTGATTTGACACAATAAGTGGAAGGCTAATTTTCCACACTTCCAATGGGACTTAACTCTACCCCAATGGCATACATGGCCACTGTAGACTAACCTCATTTCTATAATTTGTTTGGCTTCAGTGCAGTTGAACATAGGATAAATGTAATCATTATTCTCAATGATGAGCTAATAAACCATATTTTCTGTTTTGCCATTGTGTGATGTCTTGAAATTCACGTTCAAGTATCCAATTGGTGGGGACAGCGCTTAGATTATCATCTTCTTTCCCTAATCTTCCACTTGTATTTGGTGACTTTTCTATGAAATTCCTGGCTGCATGGTAGAACATCAAGAGAAATTCTGCCTTAAAGTCTCAGAATATCTTGATATACCATGGTTTTAGATTATTTTAGATGTCTTCTTCCATCGTCATAACAAGATCTATCCTGCTAGTTCAGCCCTTTAGTCTTTGTAGAAATGCTGCTACTGACATAGCCTAGGATCCCTTGGGCTCACCTCAGGGGAATCCCCTTCCATGTGTCCCTCAGGCTGTCATTTCATTTTTTAACACATGGCTTTCTTAATACTTCTACTTAGGTGAAGAAGAACACTTTGACTTCTGGTCTTCTGAGCTGCAGTTACATAGGTGAAATAATACAGCGTAACGGGAGTAGATTCACAGACTGAAGGAGCTTATTCTGAAGACCTGACAACCTCATTATAAGCTTCTTGATAGCTTGCTTTGAGCTAGATCTGCTCTAGTCCCACAGAACAGATGCTCATTAATAGATGGAACATATTAGGTGAACTTCTGGAGCCTATCTTTCCCCTCGCTTTGATCTGAAAAGGATCCAGTTTACCACAAGGCTACACTGAGATGCAAAACAAACCATAATAAGTAGGGACTGTCAACAGCTTTGCCTCAATAGCAGCTTTCTGATCCTAAGTAAAATGCCAATGTAGCAGCATATGTGTGACCCGGGGTCCATTCTACAGATCAGATTAGGAGCCACAGAAATCTTGCTTCCTTTTCATTTCCAGCTTTATCTTCTTATTTAACAAACAATCTGGGCAACCTTGTCCTTCCTGCTTGCAACAATCATCTCCAGTAGTTTAGATCGGTGTCATAATTCAGTTTGTCAGGCAAATGCCACTCACCTCCCCTTAAAAAATAAATAAATAGTGAAATGTGATGGAATCTCTCCTATTTCCTCATTCCCCATTTTTCATACAAAAGAGATATTTGTAGATGTTTTCCTGAGGCTGGATTTACAACTGAAGCTTCAATATGAAGCACAGAACAAGCCTTGTTTTACAGCAGCGTGGGTAAATGTGACAGATGAGGCAGCATGGTCAGCTAGTCTAGAGACTAACAACAACCACCAAGATTGCAGGAAAGCTAGGGAGAATACACATCCTTTACAAAATCAGGTTATCTGAGGAAACTGGGAGCTAAAGAAGAAAGGTTTGTCCATAAAATATAAACTTGACTTTTTTTTTTTTTTTTTGCATTTTCTAATGAATAGTATTTTTGTAATAAATGTAGTGCTTACCTTTCCAGTTGTGTATATTGTCATGAAACATGCATGTGTCTCCCTGCAATGGGTGTCTGGCTCATAAAAAAATCTTTATTGGTTTTAGCATACTGATGGTAAAGTGCTACCAGATGACAATTCCTCTTATGGAAACACCCATGAGAGGGTGATGACAAGGATGCTATCAGGAAAAAAAAGCAGAGTACCAGGAGGTCACCCACAGGAGATGCAAAGGCTGCTGGCCAGCCCTTGGTCACCAGGACTTTCTCACTACCTGTACTCTTAACACCTGTAGCAGCCTGTGGGCTTGCAAGGGCAGTGAACCTGGCTTGGTCCCACAAGGCTAACAGAGCAAGTCATGAGTATTTATCTAAGGGGAAATATAATACCTCAAACATCAGGAAATGTTCTGCATACTTGAGATAGAAAAAAAAATCAATTTCCATCTGGGCTATACCTTTCCACAGCCTATAGCTGGCCTTTGTCATAAAAATACTGATGTTTACAATCTATAAGCAAGGGATTAGATGGGGAAATCTATCAGTTATACAATATCACAGGAGGCTTTCTAATGCCTTAAGATGATGCAAGAGAGGAGCAAGGAAGATGGCTTGCAGACAGATTCTTCTCTCCACCAGTTTATTCCATCCCCCACATGTCCTTGATCTGTGATCTTGCTGAAAACAATCCTGATCTGCACATGGCTATATGGACAGCAGCATATTAAAAAAAAAAATAGCGCTCCCTGACTGGTGCTACAAAGAGTTTCGGTGGCGGGGGTGTATGCATGTGGCTGTGCAAAGCTGTGAGCAATCAGATGGTTCATTCTTCTTTTAAGAAGTGTTACATGCCCAGGCTGCGATATTCTGGCTCCTTTCAGAATGTGTCAGCTTAAACAATCTCTGCAGCACACATCCCTTTCCTCTAGTCCTATATTTCCCTGTGTTTTTAAGGCTGCTTTGTTCCACCTCACGATCAGCACCGAGATTTTTATATAAACTACAGTTACTGAAATGATTTGCGGCCACTTCATTATCACTGCTGTGCTGGATGATGGGGGCTGGAGTATTTTCGATGCCGATAGAAATATCCTTGGATGGAGGCAGGTAACAGTCTGGGCTGCCTCCAGTAGAGGGAAGTGGTACACACACGCTTCCCAGCGTGCTCCGTCCTGCTGCTGTGCGCTGCAGCGGGGAAAAGTGTCGGGTCTTGTATTCGCAGAGCTGAAATGTTCACCGCCAACACAAATGCCTGATTTAATCCCCTTTGGTGCCTTGGTTTTACCCTCTGTGTCCCCAGGACCAATCAATGAGGTGTCTCCAAGCTGACTCTCACATACGTCCTGCTGCAATAAAACTGATGTAAACGCTGGGTTTTAAGTCCCAGAGTAAATGCTGTGAAAAACAAGTGGAGTCAGGGCTCTAAACACAGTCTTAGTTTTAAGTGTAATATTTTAATATCATATTCCAGAAGTTATTTTAAATTAGGGTGCCTTCTCTCTGAAACTCCTCAGTGGGGGATTGCAGAGGGACACCCCTGAGAAGTCTTGGAGCTTGTGCAGGTGGTCCCAGCAGTGACCGTGTTTAGATACACACTCATAGTCCTTACACCAATACACAACTGAAGGCTGCCCAGGCATACTGGTGTGTTTTTTTTCCCTCCTTTTGCCTGTCACACTTGCATTTTTCTGTCATAGGGTCCCTTCTGTGTATGCACATGCATGCCCACATGCACCCCTACTTTAAGCGAACAGAAAAACACGTCTCACAAGGAAGGAATCCTTTGACCACTTCTCCTTGACTGTTCTACACTTTTAAAATATATTTGACTCTTCCCTTTGCTTCTCTGCCTTTAGAAAGAGTAGAAGCCTGCTGGAGATTAATTTATGGGGAAGATAATGTCCTTAACCCAGACTTCCTTGAACTGCCTTAATGCTGTTTGCAAAGCAACCAGATGACTTTGTCTTTCCCTCACCCCATCTAGAGCTGCAGGGAGGCAAGTTTTGCCTCAAGCTTTCAACCTTTTGATGCACGGATTTTCCATGCTGAGCTACAGTAGGTGGGTAACAAGAAGATCCTATTAAAGTAAAATCAAGTAGCAAAAGGATTGTCAGCTCAGCAAATCAGAAACATATAGTACTTATGCTTCCTTCGCTGCATTCCTTCCTGCTCACAACAAGTAAGAAAGAAGAAAGATAAAAGTGGGGGAAAGGGAAAAAAGAACAGCAAAGAGCAATGCCAGCACTGGCGATGCCTTGATTTTATATGTAGGAAATTAATCGTTGCTGCTAAAGACACGACCTCTTTTAATGAAGAGGCTGCTGCAATAGCATCGCAACAACTAGCAACCCACACGTTCTATTACAACAGGTTGAGCCAGTGCACGCTCCCCTGTGCCACGGCTAGAAAAAAATAAATCAAATGTCTGTACCTGAGGCTCCTTCATTTCCTACATGGAGATCTACTTTAATGCAGGCTTTTCACGGTGCCTTTCTTTGCCAAGAAGGGGCTGGTGATGGCTTATTTACCTACTTACCTGTCCTTGAGCTATGTGGCTTTTATTTGAATAAATTAAACTGCCTGTTTCAAGTGATGCTTTCAGCCTCTTGAGTCTGGATCTAATTCTCAAAAGGGTTTTGCTTAAAACCTGTTTTTCAAGTTTTCAAGCAAGTATCTACAGTCTGCAGGATGCAATTCTCTTAAAGGACCTTGGTGCCTATGGGTAAGAAGAAATATCATCCTATCTGGCTATACTTTCCTTTTTTTTTTTTTTAGGTTTCTTATATATCAGTGATAGACTAAAAGAGGGCATGCTAAAACAGGGACACTCGTCTTTTTTTATTAAGCTGCTTTGCTTGTTTGCTGTGTGTGTCTATGAGACCAGATTTTCAGCTGCTGTGAGATGTTTTAAATCCACTGCTATCAGCTATGTCTATTTTTTAATGTTGTTATAGTAGTTTTAATATTCCTGAGTGGATACACACTTTGCCTCTGCTTTCTAGGATTGATTCTGTCTTCCAGGACATCAGTGGTAAATATTTGAAAAACTTTAATAGTCACATGAATTTAATATACAAATCAGAGCAAAATCTCCACTTCTGCTTTAGTGTGTATGTGTTTGTGTGTGTGTGTGTGTGTGTGTGTGTGTTGGGGGAAGGTTGTCATTTATTTTACAATATCTCAGCAGCAGCAAAATTTCAGGGGCCAAATGCTCAGCTGTGTAAGCTGACCTATCTCTGAGCAAGGAAACCTATGGTGCGTCAGAAAAGCTGGTTGTTTTCATAGACATAGGGTGATTTTTTTTCCCCCTTGGGTGCCTAGGAGAATAAATAAAAAAACTAGTAGGAAATAGAAAAACATTCCCCAAAAATATGCATAAGAAGATGCCTTTTCTTTTTAATACACTGTACAAAGTTTTAAAGATGCTGACCCAGGCCACATTAAAACATACATGCGTTATATCAGGCATGCTGTAGCAAACTGTTTTTTCTCTGTAGTTTAGCATAGATTTTTTTGTTTGCTTTTTCCTCCATGCTCTGCATTATCACCAGATTCAAGCATATTTTGTTTTTACTTATGCACATACATTTGGAGGGGGAAGAGAGGAAAGCGTAAGGATTGTAGATAGCAAAAAAAAAAACACCAGAGGTCTCTTTCATTGCTGGAGTTGTCACACAGTTATGAGGACCAGGGTGCAATAAATGCCGTCAGAACTCTCAGCAATGCATAGGACATAAGAACTGAGAAGTGTCCAAGCACAGGCCGTGCTTTGTAAATGTTGGCTCACTATTTATGACTGTGAGTAGACAGAGCTCATCGCACTCCGTGCTGGGCTTTTCAGCGACTGCAAAAGGGTCTCTGACTAGCTATCTACATGCTTCATCCTGAAAAAGATTGAGATAGCTCTACTGAGGTTTATTCCAGATTTAGTCTGATGCACCTTGAATCAGAATTTGGACCTAAATAGGATAGTTATTATTAATATTATTATCATCATCACTGGTATTATCTCTATGTAAACAAAATACCACAGACCATGACGAAACTGCTGCTTTTATCTCTTTTTGTAATGCCTCAAATCCTGTAATCTAATTGTTACACATTCTTGCTCAAAAGAAAGGCTCAAATATTAGCTTAAGGTTGTAATAGCAATTAGCGCTGCAGAAGCTTAAGCTATCTGCATAGATCGCAGGGTTTGCTTACCACATATTTTAGCACTAGGTTGGCTTGGGCACCTTATCATCTGAAATCCTGAATTCAGCTTTTTGAGTGTCTGTCTTATGCTTCATGTTTTGTGCTATGGGTGAACGTACATTAAACACCGAAGGGAGTGTTAAGTTGTAAGAGGGTGGGGAAGTGGGGAAAAGCAAGCGTTCTGAGAGTGGAGATGATACTAGATAATGCCAAAATGTATTTGAAAGGCGAACGGCAGTGAGATCTGCTTAACTGGTGGTAGGACCGAGCCAGAAGTAGGTTGTCATTCTCCATGGTTGGACCATGGGCAGTAGTTCACTGCCGAGCACTGCTCCTGGAACCTGAGCACGGAGGTGAGCAGAGCAGCTCTGCTTGCACCGCTTCACCACTGGAGTAGGGAATTTCCTGCACCAGACACTTCTTGAGGCCACAGCGATGTGGAAGATTGATGCTGTGACTGGGACATGGTGGCAAAAAATGCCTGTACTAAAAGCATTTTAAATTGAATATTTGAAATGTCCAGTTTGTCATCTGGTGCTTCTCTTTATTGGCTGTGGAGAGGGAATAATAAGGCTCCTTTTGTAGTCTGCTCTTTGGTCCTATTTTTATGCTCTTTCCTTAACCATTCTCTGTTGATAATCATCCAAAACAAGGTGAATGATTATGGGTACCAGAGTAGTTGTTCTTAGGCTCTGAAGATAAAACAGAAGGAAAATCTTCACTGGAGATGCAGAGCTCAACCCTGTCCTGCAGCACAGGAGGAACAAACAGGGTTCTCTGTTACCATTCTAGATCGCAAATCCCTCCCACACAAAAAAAAAAAAAAAAAAATCATACACACCACGCTTTATTTTGCTCCTCCACTTCAATAACACCACGTTCTCTTTGACCTCAGCCCTCAGCATGTCTCCACATCAGTTTTTTGCCCAACCTCATATGCACTTACTCCCTCCACAAAAGTCTCCTCTCCTGCTCCGCAGGCTGGCCGGATGCACTGTGCAGAGGCCCAAGAAGCTGTTAACAGGTAGCTGAGCTGGCCAGTGTGCACGTGCTGACTGGCCAGCTGGCAGCCCAAGCCAAGCAATTAGCTAATGAGCTTAAACTGCCTCCTTTCACTCATGCCTTTCTCTTTGTCATTCTCCTCTCCCACACCACTGATTTTCATAAAACATGGGATATTTATATCTTTTAAGATTTGCCCCTCTAGAGAATGGGATGAAATTAACCACCAGGTTCAGAATATACTGTTGGGTGCAGGATTGACAGATGGGGAGCCAGATGGACAGACAGCACTCCTGTAGAAGCCTTATTTCCTCAGGAAAAGAGGCCATCGGGGCTAAGTGCTAATAGTACGGGGTTATAGGATGGGGGGGATTATGCCCTTAAGAAAATGATGCTGTGTGCCAGGCAATTCTGCAGAGATATAGTGGTGGGGTAAGTGCCTTATTTTGTTTGGAAGGTGTGAGTTTAAGTCTTGCTCTGTCTTCGGTAGATTCACTGCATACTGGGGTAGCTACTCATTCAATAGGGAAAGGAAAAGAAAGGCGGATTTGTCACTAGCTCCATTACTCCTTTGTGTATTGTCATTTAAAGGCATTCATGTCACTTTCCTTAATCTGACCCAATAGGCTCATGAAACCTTTTCTGATGGTTTTCTTTACCCAGCCCAATAAGATAAATTAAATAGCATATTAAGGCTGTAGCATCTGATCCTGCAAATGACAGAACCCACGCTCTGACCCACTTGCACTCTGGAAATGGCTGCATCAAACATGATCAAGTCTAACTGGCAACATGGCCTATATCTAGGGATTTCAGGCAAGAAAAAAGACTGTTTTAAAATCTACTATTTACCAGATCCTGGATGCACTACTTAAACATCAGTCTCTAATGCTGTACTCATTAAATATGATAATGCTGCAGTAAAACTTCAACCTCTACTACTCTTCTTTGGGGCTTAGTAGTAGTAGTGTACAGTTGCAATTTACAGTTCAATTTTTGGGCTGTTTGGTCCCTGTTAACACTCATCATTGAGTAACACTCTATAGGATCAAGCACTTATTTCATTTAGCCTCTTGGATACAGACAGTGATTTTTGTAGCATCTCCTGTTCGCAGCATCCTTTGGCCCCTTGGAGTTACTCCCTGGCATGAGAGGTGGGGAGTATAAAGGAAGGGAAAGGTGAAATGCCATAGTCAGGAGGATTATCATGTGCAGAATTGATATGAGAGCAAAATCAAGCTCCAGGGTTCCCCCAGGAAAAAGGGGAGCACCCTTGGTTGAACCCAAACTCCTGTCTGAGGAGTTGTTGATAAGCAAGGATGCTTTGAGTCCTCCTCACTGCTGTGTTTATCTGAAGTCTGGATGTTTGTTTATGGATGCTGGCTGCAGGGTGAGGCTGTCTTGAAATGGAGAGAATAAAAAGTTGCAGAAAGCAATATTACTCAGAATTTTTAAAAGAAATGGTGTTACTTACAATTTTATTTAAATTTGTATGATAGCTACAAAAATATCTCATGCTCTTGATAGTATGTAGAAAGTCATCACAGCTAAGGGTATCCAGTACAATAAAGCACGCAAAGAAGCTGCTGGAGCATTTCAGAACAACTTTCACTTTACATTTTCCAATAACCCGATGTGCCTTCAGTATCTAAAGCTCTGTAATCACTCTTTCTTTTTTTTTTTTTTTTTTTTTTTTCCCACTGTAAAAGTTTCTCTTAAAAAAAATCAGGTCCAATCTTCAAAAATATTCACTGACTTCAGAGGGATATTTTCATGTCTGTAAGTTCAAAGTTACTGTAGAAAATTTACTTATGTAGGATGGCAATCCAAATAATCTTATTTTATCTGAAAGTATATAAAGGTCATATCAAAATTTCATTCATCCTAGGCAAAAGAGGTTGCTTGCTTATGAAATTCTGTTATAAATGAGTTTTGCATCTGGTACTGCAAATGTACACGATTGTTTCTTTTTGACCCCCTTGCAATGAATAGCAGAAAGAGATGTGAGTAGAGATCTGCAGCATTAGATCCATTGCTTTTTATATTTTTTTCCTATGGCATTTTAATGATAAAAGACCAATTTCTGCCCTTGCTTAACCTCCAGCAACCCCACTGATTTCCTTGTTCATTCCAAATTGTAATGAACGACTTTGCACACTGGAGCCCTTTTATTCTTTCTCTTGCAGATCGAGTGTCTCAGCCCGGACAATGGGCTCCTGCCTACATGAGTGTTCGACTGGAATAAAACCACTGACTTTAGCAGACTTGCTCCATCGTGACTGAGAGCCGAATCTGGTCCGTGATATACAAACTGTAATGGAATGTAAGCCAGGGAAGAGCATGCAAGTAAGCACCATTTTTAACTCCTTAGCATAGCTTGTGTTTGTATCAGCCCTGACTCATGGTTTATACACATAGGATACGTATTAAATATCGCTGTACTTGCACTACATGTATCTATTTGAGATAATTATGGCTATTGTAGTACTGATGGGACTTACAGTCTTTAATGCATTTATCCTCACAACATCTGATAAAGTGAGGAAGTATTTTTATCTGTATATTATATACAGGAAACTGAAGCCTAGATCACTTTTTGCTACACCAGGGAACTGAACCTGGATTTTCCGAGTTGAAAGCTAGCACTCAAACTGTTGATCTGTCTTGGTGTAAGTAGTACAAATAGGTGCAGAGAACAGCACCTCTTGTAAATTGGGGATACTGAACTACCTGATTGTGATACAGCAGACATGATAAATTGCTTACTATTAAATAAAGTGTTTGGGAATTGTAACGTAGCTACGGAGAAGCTACACTATTATTAATGATGCACAAGGCATATATTTCAGCTTATTCTTCCATATCCATATTGACTCTGAAGTGCAAACAATAATACAAACTAGATTTTGCCAGTAAACTAACACAATTTATCTGGAGAACACGGCAGAAAATAGGAGTACAGCCCAATCGTTCCCTGTTCATGTGCATGTCTGCTGATGGAGGTGTTCCAGACAGGCAATAGAGGAAATTTTGATGTTCCTTACCTGTCTGCTGAGGGTTCATTGAGTTGGGTTGAGCCCTACAAGATTAGTAAGTGATGAAAATGTGCATCAGAGCCAGTAATCATACTCGGATCTGCTGTGCCATTGCCACAAGCTCACTTTTTCTCTCTCTAATCTTACAATTATGTGCTTACTTTGCCATCTCAAAGGTCAACGATTGGTTCAATACATGGAAAGGAGATGCCTGAATGGAAAGTGTTGGGAAAGTGGAGAGTTTTATTCTGCTGTCGCAGAGGTTGTTCTTCAAAGGGGAAAGGAGGTGTCTCCAGTTCAAACCTGTTCTTTTAATAAGACCAGGTCTCTCTAAGAATGAAATAACTGTCTTTTCATTTCCCAAGAGCATCTAACTTGTGAATTGATCTAACCATATGAATTTTGAAATTGCACAAGCATAAATCTGGAGTGAGTCATTTAAAGTTAGTCAAGATATGTGGCCTTTCTGGAGAATAGGGAGATATTGCACAGTTGTCTAAAACAGCAGATTTCATCAGAAAAAAAGTCTCATTCACAAAAAGATTATGACTCGAATATGACTGCATATTGGCCTTCCAAGTTTTATTTGATCTCAAATATTATTTGATATGATGCAGTATTTCATTGCAATTTAACAGCTATTGCCATTCACACAGCTATTCTAAATAGGTTCTTATATGTATCTATCACCTTGGTAGCCAGGTTTCTATATCAAATCCTGAACATTTCATTATTATTAAAAATATAAAAGTCATCTATTCCATCCATTGTGTATGGTGAGGTGAGCAAAATTGGATGTGAAGTCACAGTGCAGTAATAGAGTAATTATTGTTTGGAATTTCTTCTAATATACTTATGGCCAGTTATATTGAAGATGTATTGTATTACAGTTGTTCGTGGCTGTTCTGTCATATACTGTGGATTAAGAAATATTCCCTCCTATCCCATGGATTAAAAAAAAAATGCTTTAAATATTTAGAGGAGAAAATATGTCTATGAAAAGGAGTAATTTGATCCTCTGGGCAATTTATACTTTTCTTGACACGATCTGCACCTTCTTGATGCAAATCTTCTTCCTCCTTCATAAGATATCTGTGGAATTTCCGGAGGCAAAAGAATCCTCGTTCTACTTCATTAGAAAGAATGAACCAATATCTCATTTGAAGTTGGCTGCATATGGTGTATGTAACATGTTTATACAATATGAGAGCACTCACTTGAAGAACAAGGGTCTTCCATGAAAGAGGCCTCCTGAAATGCTTTCCACAGTTTTTTGTTTTAATTCGTTGTGTTGTTTTTCTTTTTAAACACACATTTACAGAGTTAAAATATAAATAATACATAGAGAAAATGAAAGGGAAGGGAGAATAGAGATCTATGCACTTACAGGACCTTCCATCTAACTGCCTATAAATAATCGTCTTGTACATATTAGCCATAACAGAGCAAGGTCTCTGACAGTATCATAAACCTGGACGTCAGCTGCAGAGCTCAGCTGCTGTTTGTAAATGGTCTTAACTGTGCTCTTGATTTTTCTGTGCTTACTGTATATAGTTTTGTTTTATTGGCACTGTACTGTAAGCATATTCTGCACTATGCAAATATAAGAGCTGAGAAGCATATGGGCCGAATCCTGCAACACTCACTCAGGCAAATGTCCAATTCACTTGATGGGAACTTTTCCTGAGTAAGCAGTAGGAGCAGACTCTCATCTCCATCTTATGCCTCCGCTGATTTCTCAGGTGTGACAACAGACACTGCTACTTTGCAAACAAGGAAAGGATGGGTTAAGATCCAGTACTGTGGGTAGGTGCTCAGTTCTGTCCTCCCTGAGCCCTGAGATCCACTGAGATGCTACAAAAGGCACAGTCAAGATAGAAGGACCCTCTCCAGTCTTTAGCATCCTGCTAGACATCAGCTAATAAAATGAAAGAATAAATGAAGTGTTAACACTTCTCTGCTCCCAAGCTGCAGACCAGCTCATGGTACCAGTGGTGGAGACATCTCTCCTAGTCAATGCAGACTGAATTAAGCTGCAGACATCCTATGGAGTGAGGAGTAGGAGGAGGGAAGTCCTGCCCCAAGCACTTTTAAGGAGCCCCCTGTGACTTCTGCTCCCCTACCCTGCTCAAGAGTTTTGGCAGAGAGACGTAGCGTATCTCCTAGTGGGAACTTTAAGATTCAGCTCTACATCTAGCTTGGGTTTGCTATCCATCATACAGGAGTGAGCTCTCAACCCTCAACTGTGCAAGTGGCTAAGAGCTTGGTCCCGTATCTTGATCTCTGTGTATGACATGATCCCCTCTGTGGTGAAGCATGATATGGACTTCAGGTCCGAGTCCTACAAAAGCTCACGCATAGGCTCAACTTCGTATTTGACTCCAATTTTGTCTACACTGCCCATGACAGCCTGATATACATCAGAGAAGCTGGATTTCTTTGATCTAGCTGCCATGGGAACCAGTGCAGCAACAATGCCGTAGCACAGACCACATCACAAGCCCAACAGGGACCCTGGCTACACACTTGGGGCTGATAAAGCGCACCGAACATTGGGCTGAGTGTTTCCAGGGCTAATGCTATCTGTAATAGCTAGCCTAACGTTAGCAGTGGTACTCATACCTTCCTTTGTCCTGCAGCCATGTCCTTTCAGCAGTGCCTGATTGGAAACTTAAGCTGCAGCTTTTACGTGCCTCATTCTCATGCACCTTTCAACCAAAATGACTAATTCAAACAGAGGCTTAAAGGTCAAACCCTCCAGACCTGGTTTTGCAAACCCTTTTGTACATGGCTTTTCCCCTTGTCTAAAAAAAGCTATTCTCATCAGGAAATGTTGGTAAAAAGGGTTTAATTACAGAAATCATTTTGCTCCCTATGGAGAAAGCATGAAGAATGGCATATTTCCACATTTGAATTGCACTTTCATCAAGAAAAGAGTGATTTCCCCTTAAGAATGTTCTGGAGGAGTAGAAAAGAGCATTGAACCCTGGGGTGTGTATTATTTTATAGTCTCTGAAAGGCAAATGGTTTTACTTCCATTGATTAAAATATATGAGTTTTTCCATCTGCATTACTCTCTTGGAAGTAAAAAAAAAAAAAATCTTTAGCAGAGGTTGTCACCTGGTGCAGCACCTCTTGGCAAAGGGCAGACCTAACCAACCAAAGACACTGCTGCTGCTGAACTTCTTCAGCAAGAAACCTTTGACCACAGCAGATGTTGCTACTTTTTGCTTGATGAAAGGGGACTTTATGACAGGTGTTTTCATAGGTTTGTGGGAGCAAATGTCAGCATGGAAACACAACCCAGCATCAGGACTATTAAGTGCTAATCTGAACGACAGCTCCAGGACTTGCTCTCCTTGTCTTCTAAAGCACAAGGTCTAATAGGCTCATGCATCAGTCTTTTCAATCACCTTCTCATTCCACAGACGTAGCTCCTTTACAAACTTTGCATAAGCATTATCTGGAAGAGAATTTGACTTAATAGTCTCTGTTCACAAGGAACATTTCAGCTGTGCAAATCTACCCTGCTGCAGGACACAGGCACAATATGGCAGGCTGGTGAACACTGACATTTTGCAATGAACATCTTCATAAAATATGCTCCAAGTTGGTATGCAGCACACTTCTGCAACCACGGTAATTTGCTGTGAATTGAAGCAGGGGGATTTTCCTAAGCAAAGTCATTTTGTCCCATTAAATTACTATTGTTCCTTTTTTTTTTTTTTTTTTCTTTTTTCTTATTCCAAGAGCATCATTGTCTAGTTCAGTTAACAGGGAAAGGCCAATTACACAAACAGTGCTAATCTGTTATACTTGGATTTACCAACCAGAATACAAACAAACTCTATGCTACTGCACACTTGGGTTTACTAGTTTCTATTAATAATGCTGTTGCACTTAAAATAAATAAATAAATGAATAGCTGGAGTGAACAGGCAGATCAAATGGAAGAATTTCAAAACTGCAGGAAAGTACTGCAAACAAGTGAGAGCACTAAGAACAAGAAAAAGCAAAAGTTATATGCAATTGGAAATGAAGATGTTCCATTTCCTTTCTAAAATCAAATGCAAACTGCTCATGTGACTGATTTAGTATTGAACAAGAGAGGGAAAATTGCCTCTTGGCATTTAAATGGAAATGTTTCTTGTTCAGAAATTTTGGAAGCTTGCATACTGTATGATTTTTGAAAGGCTTATACAATTACCATTGAATTTGGATGCGGTCTATTCCTAACAATATATATATTTCTCAATTAAACTTTGCCCTTCCAGAGACCTAAATTACCTTTGTCTAGAGTCTAGATTCCTGATGTGGAATATATTCCACAGGCAGTAAGACCGATGCAAATGTATTTCTTTTTTAATATGTATGACTGAAAAAACAGTGAACAGTAGCAGCTATTTTGCAAAGCAGACCTTTATATCGAGAACTCCTCTGTTTAAGTTAATGTTCAGATTTGCTGTCTGCCTTTTTACCCTGATTTCTGGGTTTGGAATAAAATACAATATCACCTTCTTGCCTTCCTCAAAGGCTGGAAATTTTAGGACAAGAAGAAAAAACAGAACACAGCTGACTTGTACCTGGCTGATTTAAAGGTATGCCATAAAAAGGACAGTCCCCATGTACCTCAAAGCACTGCTTGAAGTGCTGCAATCCATTATGTTCAACACTCTTCTTACAATGCAGTTTTAGGGCCTAATCCAGTATCACTCCAAGATTTGTGATGCCAGCTTAAGCCATGCAGAGTCTGTTGCTAAAAAGTTTTGCAGGAGTAAATTTTGAGGAGAGACTTGAAACAGAATAGCATGATTATTAGGTGAATGAGAAAATGATAGACTGAGTGTAAAAAGCAACAGATTATGAATCCAGACAAGGGTAACTTAGCAGGGACTTGACCAAGGTCAGGTAATGAGGCAGTAGCAGGGCCAGACACTTAGAAACACCACCAACTTTTCTCCCTTCAGACCACATTGAATAAGACCATTAGGTGAATGTAGTTTCCTATCAGTACAATTTAAATTAAAAAACAAAACAAAACCAAACCAACCAACCAAACAAACAAACAAACATAAAAAACCAAATATTTAAAAGGTGCCAAGTGGCAGCATTGGTCTTCCTAGCATTGGTTTTCCTCTCAATGAAGATATAAACTTAAATTATGCAGCTAAAATCTTGCAGTCCTTCTTTCTGAGAATTTGGTTTAAATTATTAAACAACACAATTGTGCATTATTATTAATAATAACAGTAATCTCCTGACACCACTGTGGATGATGCTTCCTGACCCCAAAAGCAAGACATTATGCAAGTTGCCTAACCAGGGATAGGAAAGAACAGAGGTTTTCTCCTCCTCACTACAAGTGCTGACACTGGAACCCAGCTGACCCTGGGAAGAGAGGGGCTCACCAGAGACAGGGCACAGAGGCACCACCTAAGGCAGCTCTCATCCCACCCCTATCCCCATCTCCATCCCATGCCAAGGCCAACCCATGTTCAACCCATGCCCAAGCCCATCCCATGCCTATCCTCATGCTCAACTGCATTCCCATCCTCTACCTTCCCTATTACCTTCAAGTGCCCATGTCCACACCCATCTCACCTCACCTCCATGTCCATACCTATGCCCATGCCCATCCCATGCCCAGACCCAGACCCACGCCCATTCCCTCCACATGCTATGCCTGTGACCATCCCACTCCAATGCCCAGTCCATGTCCAGCTGCGCCCTCTGCCCATGTCCCTGTCCATCCTCTCCCCATGCCCGTGACACTCCAGTCCCTTCGTATTGTTACACCAATACCATGCCCATGCCATACCCATCACTTTTCTGTGCCCATGCTATGCACATGCCACCTCCATGCCCATGCCCATACCTGTTTCCATCCAATGCCCATGTCCATGCCAGGTCCATCGTATGCTCACGCCCAGATCTATGCATCCCTTCCACATGCTATGCCCACGTCCATCTCCTCCCCATGCCCATGTCCATGCCCATCTCCTCCCCATGCCTACGCCTATGCCCATGCCCATTTCCACATCATGCTCATGCCCATTCCCATACCCATCTCCTCCCCAAGCCCATGCCCATGTCCATGCCCATCTCCTCCCCATGCCTACGCCTATGCCCATGCCCATTTCCACATCATGCTCATGCCCATTCCCATACCCATCTCCTCCCCAAGCCCATGCCCATGCCCATGCCCATCTCCTCCCCATGCCCGCATCCACACCCCTTCCCACCTCACGCCCACCCCCATCCCCTCCTCATGCCACCCCATGCCCATGCCCAAGCCATTCCCACGCCAGCCCGGTGCCCGCGCCGTGCCGAGCCGCCCGGCGGTGCGCAGCAACCAGCCGCATGTGTGCCTGTCATTCCCAGCCCGGGAGCGCCGGCTCCTGCCTCCCATTCATGTAACCTGTGTGTGTCTCTCTTTCTCTCTGTGTGTAACAGAGAGAGGGAGAGAGAGAGCGAGGCAAGGAGAGGAGGAGGAGGAGGGGGGAAGCTTTAAATAAAGCCTTTGGATTGCAGCTGCTTATTTTGGGCAGTCCTACCAGGGACGATTCCTGCCAGGAAAGAAGCTGGACCGGTCTTTTTTATTTTGATTTTGATTTTTGGGGGTGGCGGTGGTGTATTGCCGAGCTGCCTGCTGAGATGAGCTCCGGTGCCTGGCTGTAGTTGCCCACTTTGGGATCGCTGGACACATAAGTGGCATTTCGGTGGGGGAAGCCTGCAGACATGGTAAGCTTGCGTTTTGCTCCAAAAAGTGCATTTGTGTGATCGCCTCCCTCCAGTTTTCCCTTCCCCCCCTTCCTCTCCCCACCGAGCAGACAGGCGCACGGCTCGGGGCTGGGGAGAAGCTCCCTGAATCCCTGCCTTTTCCTCCCCACCATCCCTCCCTCTGCCCAGCTTGCTTTTCTCCCCTCGCATCCCAGCCCTTGCTGCTCCCTCCGCACAGTTTGCAGCAATTCAGCAGGAGCCCAGAGATGCTGCTGGAGGCTCCTGGCTGGGCGGTGGGGATCAGCCACCCTCAGCCTGGCCAGACCTTGCTTCAGGGTATGTTTGGGGTGGCTTCTCCCATCCACCCCCCCCCAGCCCTTCCCTCTGCACCCCGAGCGGTGCGGCTGTGCTGGGGGAGGCAGCAGTGCAGATTTGGAGGCATTGGAGCAAGGATGCAGCTTTAAAATCAATCAGTGTTATTTATGTAATAGTAAAAGCAAGGGGGTGGGGGGGGAATAATAACAAAAAAAAAAAGAAGTGCCTTGGTATTTCTCAGCTGCACAAAGCTCCTTTTGCTCTGTCTGAGCTCTCCGCCCTGTCCCCATGTCCTGCTGCAGGGTGGTGTGTTGTGGGAGTGTGTGTGTGTGTGTGTTTACATTTGGATCTATGCTAGAGTCGGGGATGGGGAAGGGGTCTCCCATTTGCCACGGGGGTGGCTTTGCCTCCAACAAAAATTACGAAAAAATGTGCTTGGCTGCAACTTGGGTGACAATTCTGTTTCTTAGGCATTAAATGTTAAAGCCCTGCTTCTAACCATGCCCTGCTAGTATTGAGATCCCCCCAAACAGTGTGACGTTTGAAAAAAGATGCTAGAGTGCCTGGGAGAAATGCAGTGGTTCAGACTCGTGCTGATATTCCCAGCAACTTGCATTTTGAAATACAAATTTTGGCTGCAGAACATAAAAACAAGATGCTATCAAAGGACATTTATTTCTTATTATTTGTTTTTATGTAAAAAATAATAATGATTTCTTGGTCTAAAATATCAGATATTTTACTTGTAAAACAAGTAGTAGTTAAGGTATGCTAAATCGTTAAGAAAAAATTAAAAGCACTTTAAGTAGTCCATGAGGCAGTATGTATTTACTCTTTCTTACCATGACCATGCTTAGAAATTTGCAGCAGTTACAACCATGTAAGCACATCATCTGAAAAGAAAATACATATTTATGCCACAGTTTTCCTGTCTTATGGGATCCACAGTCTTTGAAATAAAATTTTCATAAAGCCAAAAAAGAGCTCGCTAAATACTTATTGACCAGATAGACAAGACCTTTCTGCATCTTGAAGGCATTTACTCATAGCTCTTCCAGGAAAGTTCAATTCTTTA
>VXAA01004463.1:419650-437311 GCA_013399115.1 Anseranas semipalmata
AAAAAAAACCCCCCCCCCCCCCATTCATTCTTAGCTTTCTGCAGAGAAGTCTCATCTTGAATTTGTAGCTGCATTTTTATTTTTATTTTTATTTTTCTGATAAATGTCCCATGTGAGGGAAGGGACAGAAAATGAGAAAATGAGAGCACAGCTTTGAAGTTGGAAGTTGACTGTGTGCTGTGCTAGGTAAACTTCTGCTGTGGCGTGGCAAGTTGTTGGCGTGGTGCTCTCTGCTCCGGGCTCGGGGGCACAGGATTTGGGCAGAGGAACTTGGCAGACCCCAACCTATCCCAACTCCATTTCTTTCCGTCTCGCTGACCCTAAGAAAATTGTTTGCTCGTAGGGTGGCCCCTCCCCTCCTATGGAAAGTGCTCTGCTCCCAACGTGTGCGCCATATGTGCCTGCAAAACCTGAGATTTACCGTTTATGCCTGTGCTGTGCCAGCACGCACATGTGCCAGCAGCACGCTGGGTCCGGCAAGGAGAAGCCCAGGGCAGGGGATCGGCCGTCGGAGAGCCACACACCTCCCCGCCTCACTGGGGGAGGCTGGGGCTGAGGCAGTGATTTGTATTTAATTTATTTCATTGGCCTCTTCCGAGCCAGGCACCTCCCACTTGGTGTCTCAGCCTGTAGCACTTTTATGGGCTTAGGTGGAAAAAACAGTGAGTATAGCTATATATTTTTTAGTGTGTGTGGCAGAGTTCCTACCCATAAAGGTGGGAAGACGCGTCTCTCTCTGTTTGACTGTTTTGCGGGGAGACAAGCCTTCAAAGCAGGCTCTGCCTGCGTTACGAGGCTGTAGGAATTTGCTGGTTTGTGGCCACTGCGAGCTGCCCTTCCCTTTTCAAATCCCAGCTCCCAGCCTGTGCCACGCTGCTGGATCAGCCCTTGCTGCTGCGGGCTGTTTATTCACAGCTGCTATGTTCCCTTATAAATGTGACCCCCAAGACAGCGTATGAGCAGGGAAATTATGGGCTGTGCTGGTTTCCAGCAGATTTGGGGGCAGGGAGGGCAGCGTGAGGTCCACGTGAAGATGTTACCTGGGTTGTGCTTCCCGCAGAGACCAGCACAGGACCTCCCTGTGCAGGCTCTGCACCCACAGCTGGGGCAGGGAAAGCAGAGGAGGTACCTTTGCATACAACCTGGTTCAGTTTTCCCTTTCTCCCCCCCCCCCCAAAAAAAAACAACTCACTAGAATTGGGAGTTACTGCCACTGCACTAAGATGTATTCAGTTTCTGCATGGAGTCCTGCCTCCGTGCCTCACCCTCCCTTCCCCTACATACATGCATGCATGTGTGCATCTCCATACAAGGGGAGATTTGCAATTTATCTGTCATTTACTGGTGGGACCTGGAGGGAAGATTTTATGTTTGGGTGCAGAAAGAGTGTTTTGCATGTGAAAAGAGGTTCTCAGGCTGGATTTTGGCAGGGGAAGGGGGAAAAGGAGGTGCGCAAGTGAACTTCATAATTTCCTTTTTTATTAGCAAGGGGACCTGGATTAGAAAGCCTTTTCTGCAGACAATTTACCTTCTCTGATTTTAAAGGATAGGGAAGCAGGGAAAAATGTCATTGAGAGAAAAGAATAAAATTGTTCCTCTGGTTTTGACTGGGGAGGGAGGGGAGATCCCCCCCCTCAGATGATTTATTTTACTACATCGATGGAAAAGGGAGTTGTCACTGGTTTCAATGGATCTAGGGAAAGGGAGAGATTTGCAGAGAGAAAACTGGGTTTTTGAAGTCCCTGTATCTTAATTATTTTACTTAACTCATTTAAATTAGATACTTTACTTTTATTTTGGTGAGCAGATAGTACACTGGCAAGGGAAAATGTTGTTCTCTTGTTTTATAAAGTGAGGGATATTTTTTTGCTTTTATTTGATTTGATTGGCTTCCTGGGGTGCATAATAACTAAAATGTTATTTCATTCTCTCTACAACATGTACAATATTCCAATTAAGAGTCCGCTTTGATTATTTTTCATCTGGTAGTTTACCATTTCTCTGCTCAGGAGAAGAAAAAAAAAAAACAACAAAAAACATTTAGCTCTTGCACTTTTAAATAGCTGAGATGCTTAAGCAAAACTACCCTTTCCCTGGGAAAGTCATTTCCAGTTCTGTTCAAGTTAACGCTTCACTGCTTCATTTTCTGACAGAATCACCTCCTTGCAAGAAGGAGAACTATGATCTTACGTAACTTGATGTTTCCAGATCAAAAGTTACAAATATTGCAGTAATAGCATGATGAGGGAGATTTGGCAAGATGAATGTTGCATGACATATGTGATTTCATACTAGGATTTCAAATCAAGGCTATTTTAAAAATTTGCTGGGGAAAAAGAAAAAGATTAAAAAAGATGAATAAACAAAAACTTACTTGTTTGATATCTTATTTAACACTACTTTCTCTTTTTATCTTACCTCCATAGGCACTTGAGACTCTTTTTTTTTTCTTTTTAAAGCAAACTCTTCAGTATTTAAAAAATGTGTAATTGTCATATCAAAAAGTGAAGCGGCTTGAAACTCTCTCAGATTTGATTCAAAGAGATGAAACTCTGTAAATCAATGTCAATTCAGATTTAAAGACTGGCTGTTACCTGCTCTCTTACAAGGTCTATCAGCATAGCTTATTGTAAGTAAAATCTGAAATATTCTGTTTCTGCTTTGAACTGACAGATTACTATTGCTGGGTCTTTCAGACTGTAACATGCACCACTTGCCAGTGAATTGGGTAGTCCTGGATCCCTGACCAGTATATTTGAGAGAAAAAGTCTTGTAATGAAATATTTTTTAAAATATAAATATAGAGGTTTCCTCCTTGCTGTTAGATTAACAAGAAAAAGGATCTTGGAGAAATTATTTTCTCAAACTGATCACCATAGCTTGAGAAGTGATGCTGTAGTGTGGCTACAGGACTTGTATTACTACTCCGGTATAAATGGTCAAATGGCATTCCTCTGTGCCATTTCACTGTCGCTGTGCTGATAGTCAGATTATATTCCTAGAAATATATGCATGTTTTTGCGAGCTGTCCTGAATCGTTCTTCCTGGAGAATCTTTAAAGGCAGAGGTGAAATCTGAGTAGGAGGGCACGTTAGTTTGGCTGTGTGGAGTGACAAACATTTCTTACTGAAAGTTTACATTTCTTAGGAAGCTCGAGTCTTACTCATAGATGCCTTTATCCCAAATTGCTGAGAACAAAGCTGTTTATTCTGTAAGGGGATTCAAACTTCATCTCATATTGTCCTGCTGAGTATCAGCAAAGGTGATTTTTTTTTTTTTTAATGTAGATGTCCGTAAAAACACCAGACATGAAAATTTACGTTCTTCCAGTGTGTTGGCAGTCAGAAGGAGGAAAATTCTATGAGACAGAACATGGCTGGCAGTTTAGCTTCCTATTCCAAGTAAAATTTGCTTTCTAGGATGTGACACATCCTTTTCTTAAAGAGAGGAGAGAGAAAAAAGGAGAAAAAGAGAGGAGTTGCTGATAGTCGCTTTAGGTGGAGAAGCTTGCTGAAACGCATTTATCAGTCCATTTAAATGGGGATGATTCAATTAGATTTCACTGATATCTCCTCGGGCTTTAGTGAAGTCATATTTGGTACCGTCTAGGAAAGCCACGGCAGCCCAGAATCCTGCTTCCTGCAGCAACTACCTCTACGGCACTGGTGGCAAGTGTGCCAGCCAGCCAGCAAGAGCAAACGTGGAAGCAGAAAATGTCTCATTGCCCATTGATTTAGGTTTTAGGTGATTATTTAGTGTGGCTTTCTTTCTAAACACTGAGTAGAAGCTGTATTACTTGCATGTGTTTGCACACACAGTCTTCAAAATATTCTGGAGGCTGCTCAGTTAGACAAAAGTTGGGAAACAGCAGGATCAAATCTCATTTTACAGTTTTAATTCAACCCTGTGTTGTGTATGCGATGAGGTCTCACAGGTTTCCTCTTCTCTCCCTCATACTCTAATAAGTGCACTGAAAACCTTCAGGTTCCTTAAAAATTTGAATCTGGGGCTGTGCGTTGTGCTCCAGCCCTTGGGGAATGCTGGGTCCCTGCATAAATCCGGGCTTGGTTTTCTGCATTGTGCCGTATGGAGGGAGGGAGAAGCCAGGGTTCAGTTCCTCAGCAGAGCTTCATCAAATGCAATCTATCCACGTGAAAGCAAAGTCTCAGAGGCCACAAAGTTGTAAAACATCTCTTCATCTAGGCCGCCTGGACTTAAATGGCCCAATCCCAGATTTGACAATGAAAAGGTTTCAGTATTTTGCCAATTCCTTTTGAACTGCCTCTGTTTCCTTGGATGCTGAAAACTTTCATCCTCAGCTGTCTTATATAATGAAGCATAGGAAGGGATAGAGAGGTTAGTCATAAAGCCTTCAGAAGTAACTGCCAGAAGTGGTTAGAAAAAATGGTGGAGCATGAGAGATGCTGAAATTTCCTTCCTGCTTGTTGGTACACAAAGTGTTGTCTGTTCGGGCTTGGTACAGCACAGATCCCATCAATGACAAACAAATGAATGGTGGTATTTCTAGAAAACTGCCCTTTGTGTGGACGGCTTTAAGGTGTGATCAACGTTTTGGTGTTGGCACAAATTTTTGTGCTAGAAAGAGGGGAGCAATCTCAAGAACTGATCACAAGATGTGCTCCTGCAGACAGAGCTGCAGTCAAGGGTTACTTGGTGGTAAAGCAAAGTTCACACAGCCTTTAATTGCTGGTGTGGGTGTTTGACACGTAAGCAGGTCAGGCTCTGAGCTATCAAAGTGAGTATCCAGTAGTTGCAACACACTTCATTTCAACACAGTTACGAAATTTTGGGTTGAAATGACTTGCCCAGCATGGCTTGTGGTCTCAGGGAATCATTTGGCTGCCTTAATCTGAAACATATTCATCCTCGTACCTCTGTCCTCTGCTTAGTCACTACAAACCTTCCAGCTCTGCAACGGGTGAGACAGGCATCATAAACCTTGTCTTCTCCCCGCTCTCACTGCTTCATCTCCAGGTTGGTCTGGATAAAACACGATCCTGTGAGTAATGACTGCATCGTACTGAAGGCAGACAGGGCATTTAATTAAGGCAACTTCCGGTGTGTTTTTTCTTAAATTTTGGGTGTCCGGTATATGCTTTTGAATCTTATTATTGATCTGCTAGTCTAGCTTTTGTTGGATTTTGTTTTAAGAAGTCTTCTAAAAAATAGTAGCTTTCTTGCATTGCATCACTTCAGTATTTATATGTGTCAATGGCTTAAATTAACAGATTGTGATAGCTTGCTTTCAGAGACTACTCTGCTCCCCAGAACAGATCCCCCTCGGTCCATCCCATGGTTTTCTTCTCATCTCCTGCCTTTTCCAACCTTATCCTGCAATACCAGTGGCATCCCCCTACTGCCAGGTCTCCCACCCCAACCTCCTCCACCTCCTCCTGGCTGGGGATGACCACATGGGGAATGCCAAGCACAGGAGAACATCTCTGATTTCAGTTCTGATACTGAGAAACAGGCCTGGCACATCCCACAGCACGAAGCATCTTGTTCAGTTCCACACAGGTGGAAATGTAAGTGATTGAAGCTGGCAAACATGCGTAAGTGCACCCAGGAGCATGTATCAACAGTGTTTTCTCAAAGATGTCTAAACTTGGCCAAACTCACACAAATTCCCATAAAATTCATTAAAAAAGAAATAGCTCTCTTCCAGGCAAATTTCAAGTCCTTCCTCTAAAGCCCTGAAGATCCCAGAGGAGGTTTTAGAGAGAAGGCTAAAGGCATTTTTTTTTAACATGGGTAAAACAACATATTTTTCCCTAGCCTTGTTCTCAGAATCTGCTGAACTGTTTTGACTGAAATTTTCCAAAAAACTTCAGCCTGAGGCAGACAGCTGGCATGGAAATTTTCAGCCCAAACAATTTGCTTAGTATAGTTATGAGAAACTGCAAATGCTGTTTTATTATTAAAGCTGCCTCGCTCTTCCTGTAATTGACAGCACTACCAACTTTGTTTTTCCCTAATAAACAGATAACTTGAGATTTTGTTACAAACTAATTTTGTATTTGTGTGTTTTATAGATATTTTTATATATTGGAAATTTATTATAAAACTGACACATGCATTTCAGCATATGTTAGCAGATGATGAAATTTCAAGCTTCCTGGAAACAAAAGTGAATAGAATTAATGAGAATCCCACAAAGCTGCATCAAAGGAGTACAACATTGCAGAATTTGTAGAATGAGATTAAAAATAAGGAAATCTCAGGAGATGTTGCATTGACAGAACAATCACACAAATTCCCATATATCACACCTTTGGGTTCATGGTCCTTCTGGCAGAATTCTGCTTTAATATAACAATGTTCTCCTGTAACAGCAACTGTTATTGGAAATCAGAGCCAAAAGAAGGAAAGAAGGAAGGAGGGAAGGAAGAAAGGAAGGAAGGAGGGAAGGAAGAAAGGAAGGAAGGAGGGAAGGAAGGAAGGAAGGAAGGAAGGAGGGAAGGAAGGAAGGAAGGAAGAAAGGAAGGAAAGAAGGAAGGAAGGAAGGAAGAAAGGAAGGAAGGAAGGAAGGAAGGAAGGAAGGAAAGAAAGAAAGAAAGAAAGAAAGAAAGAAAGAAAGAAAGAAAGAAAGAAAGAAAGAAAGAAAGCATTTCCTCCAAACTAGAAGTACAGATCATTTTATTCTTTTTGAGATGAGGTTTTTTTTTTTTTTTTCCTGTTTTTAGCATCAATACATATGACTGCTAAGGCTGTAGTTTCACATCAGAGCCAACCTCAGGACCTATTGCCATGGGAGAAGAGGGATCCTGCTCTCCACCTCTCCTTCCCTGCTCCTGTTCTTCCAGTGCTCAGAACATGTCTGATCTTCTGATTTGATCCATCAGCCCAGCAGAAAACTAACTCTTATGGTACATTTGTTTTCTGCTGGGTTAGTGAATTACATTGAGTCAGTGTGGTGGGAGCACTTGGCGAGGAGAAGGGAGAAAGAAGGGGGTACAACCAGCTTTTCTGAGGTGATGTGTTTTCAGACCATCCTCATGACACATGATATTTTTCCTGGGTTGCCAACTGTTTACAAGTTTTGTATCATGTTGATGTGAAGCTTAATTTATTTATATTAACATACAGACTGCACCTTTGCATTATACTCTTCTACATATGGGAGAGTCCTTTGGAGCTTCCTGTTCAGTAGGCACTGAAGGAGTTGTACTCCATCAATTTTTGAACTCTTTTGAACCCTATTTATAGTTGTGATGGCCACATTGTCATGTAACAAATGTTCCAAGATTTAAAGTCATGAACTGAGTGAAAATGCGTCCTCTTGTTCTGCTTTAAACTCTCAAATTGATAATTTCATTAGGTGACTCCTACTACAAAACACTGTGATTTGATAGAGCTCTATTCCTCCCACTTTTTGTTATTCTTGTCCAAGCTCAAAATTCCTAATCCATCTCTCCTGCAAAAGTCTTTCCATATTCCTCACAATCTTTGCCGCCTTTTTCTCTATCTTTGTTAACTCTACTACTTATTATGGAGATCAGTTGACCAAAAATACATGTGGCATTTAGATAGCAATGCATCATTAGCTTATACAACACCATCATGATACATTTTTCTCCTTTTGTTGTCTGTTTTTTTTTTTTTCCTAAAATATCCCAACATTTTCCTTTCACTTTGGACTGGCATGAGTAGAGAGCTACTATTTGTAGAGCACATCCCATGGTGATTCCCCAGCCTTCTTCCTTAGTAGTAACACCTAATTTAGAGCCCACATTGTGTATGTATTGTTAGATCTGCTTTTCCCTTTATAGATTACTTTGCTTTTATTGACACTGAGTTTCAACTGATGTTTTTATCACCCAGCTAGTTACTCAGTATTGTGAGAGTAGGTGGTGGTGTAATGATTGGAGGCTTTGGGAGGGAATCAGAAAGCCCAGCAATGAAAAAGGCTCTCATTTTGATTTTTATTCTTGTCCTGGGGATAATCTCAACAAAAATATAACCAACAAAATACACTTAATATCAAGTAACAACAAACAGGCTGTCTTGTGATCTGATCATGAAGTTGTCTGTGGCTCAAATATTCCTGCTTCTCATTGACAGCATCTAACCGAGCCTTTTTTCTTAGGCTCCTTTTTAGTGAGCATCTGCTCTTCCCTCAACCAACAAATGATGCCCCTTGCTTCATGCATGCTGGAGCACCTAAGTCCTCAACCAAGGGGCAGATTAATGACCATTCTCTCACAGCCTGACATGTTTCCCTGCATCCCCATTTCCTAAATTTCACTCCATCCTATCCTAAAATCCATGTGCTGTTTATGATGACCTACAAAGATGTCCAGGATGTAGAAATTTTTAAATTCTCTCATGTTTATGCTTTTATCTGACAAGAAAGTGTGACCAGATAAAGCCACTTGTCTGTCACTTAAAGCCCTGTTTGTTGGTGGTCTACCTGAACAGTGCTTGCTTTAGGGCTTGGGTTTTATATCTTATTATTGGTGGTATTCTTCACAGTAGTACTTGGGATTGGAGGAATGCACAAATGACTCATATGGGAGCTACAGACCATTGCTTTCATCCCCGTGTACCCCACATATGCTTTAAAATGTCATCTGCTTGTGGTTCTCTGTGCCAAACACCACTGGGGAACATTATTGTACACCTGCATCACTTAGTTTTGTATTATTTTATACCTTCTGCATAATTAATGTTTTGTTGAATTTTATGTATTTATTTATTTTGGCTTTTTATGTCTTCTCCTGAGATTATCAGGCAGCAAGCATGTAGTTGAGAAGATGGTAGCAGGAAAGAAGGGGAAATCAGAAGCTGATAGTATGGAAGAAAAGTGGCTCTTTTGGGGAGGTGGCACTGGGGGCAAGGAAACCTGGGAATAGCAGGCATGGAGGGTCCTGTGTCGGCTTTTTTGGCGCTAGAGCTGTTTATATTGTGGCAGACTGCTGTGTTCTGTGTGGTGAAGATTGCTTGATTTTTTATTTTTATTATTTTCTCCTTTCAGAGCATGGAAGACTAAAAGCTACATAACATCTCTGCCATGCATGCAATACTAGCTAAACAAAAAAATAAATAAATAAATCAGGATACTTTTTATTTGTCAGCTACTATTTTCTCTCCCCATACCCAAGCCCAGCAAAGCTGCTTGTCAGATGAGTGTGTGTATGTGTGTGCATGTGTGCAGGCACAAGTTCTCCATCCATCGACCCTCAGGATTGTTTCTCTCTCCCTCACTCTGTCCAAATGAAAATACCTTGAGTTAACTTTACAGTCATCACACAGACTATATGGTAGTTGGCCTTGCATCATGTTTCCTTAAATATTTCATGAAGGTCTTTTTATAAAATTCGCACTGCTCTTGCAGACTGAGTATTTGGAAGTGGACATTCCCAGCAATAGACATTATGAGAGATAACAAAAAATGGTCATATCCAATCTTTCTGGAATCCCGAAGCACTGCAGCACTTTAACCTAAACTAGGGCCAGATCCAAGGATCATTACTGTTAATTCAAAGTCTCCCGTTGGTTTTAATGGGCTCTGGATCAGACTTTTTAACTCCTGCTGTGGAACAGTGCTGGTTCCCTCAGTGCAGAAACATGAAATGGCCATGAAAATTGAAGGCTCGTTTGGAAATTGATGTCATATCAAATGCCAGACTAATTGAGTGTACGAGGCTGGGAGGGTGATAGGTTTGGGGGATTTTTGATGTTTCCAAGTAAGCAAAAGTTCATATAATGAAAACATGTAGTGTGGTGTTTTGTAACTATTTTTATACCTACATCAGACTTGATGTTAGTGGCTTTGAATTATTTAACGTTTTTCTTCCTCAGCTGTCCTCTCCAGTGAGTTTCCATTGCAGGGCTGCAGGAGTTGTGTACGAAACAATGCAGACAGCCTGGTATTGTCTGCTACGGGGGGTTGCCTGTTTTTGTTTTGTTTCATTTCTTTAATCCTATTTTCCTTTCTCTTGCTGGTGAGAGGGACATCAGGCCAAGGTATTAAATCATACTGACCAGCGTGGGCTGAAAATGAAGTACATGCCAGCTAAAGACACAAATGGGGAGTTTTCTGCTTAAACCACTGAGCACTAATGTCTGTCACATAGGAGGAGCCAACTATTTAACATTCAGTCCATTCAAAAAACATTATTATGTCCCAACGGTAATTTAAAACCACATCTGTTAGAACCATATGTGAGGGAAGTATACCTTTTTTTTTTTTTTTTTTTGCATGTATTTTTTTTAGTCCCATGTTATCCTGTTTATAGGGTTATCTTCAATGTGGCCTCTTTCAAAATTTCATACTGACAGCCATGAAATGCCTGGAACAAAAGAATTAAATGAATTGAACTCTTATCTCTTTCCCTTTGTAATTAATGTGTGCGCTTTTACTGAATATCTGCAAATAGACATCCAGCTTTGAAAGGAAACCTATAGATTGGGATCATGCCTCATGCTCCATCGTCTATAACCTGATATTTGTTTTTCTGTTGGAGATATCAGATATTTCACAGAGATTTCTCCGCTGTTATTCCAGCTTTCCAGTAACAATGTATATAGCCTTTGAAAATAGCTCTTCTGGGCAGTCAGAACATCTAATTTTTACCTTGTAGAATTGCCATTAGATTATTCTGTCCTTAAAAATAAAAAATAAAAGATAAAATTTTGTTTCCAAAGCATCCCATCGTTATTTTCTGACTGGTACTAACTGGCAGAATCTTGAGATCCTTAAACCTAAAGATTGCTAATAGCGTATCTGACATGGCTGGTGGAAGTTGGCTCCAGGATCAAAATACCTGTTAAGGTTCCCTCACTATATGGTGCAGCAAGTGCTCTGTGTCACTTCTCCATTGAATGTGACATACTTTGCAATGTCTGTGCATATTGAAACCCTGATTCATCCCAGTTAAACATACGTACCTCAGTGAGTTGCTCAGAGAGAGGGTAGTTGGTGACAAACAGTTGTACCTCCAGACTCCAAGCGTGGAAGACAAAGGAGCTCCTTATTCCTTTACCAGTGTCACCTGTTTCCTCTATTGGAGAAGGGTCTTTGATAAAATCTGGACAAAGCTGAATTCCCAAGCTGCTGGCAAGCACTGACTTTCTGTCCATGCTTGTTGAGACCATGCATTGCGTAGTGGTAGGGAACATTTCTATTACATTGCCCCTCTTCTCAGACATCCAGCTTTGGAGAGTGATGGCAGGGAGATCTGTGCTTCACTTATGATGGTCAGGCTGTAACATCAAATACCAGCATTCAAGCTGTGATCCCCTGCTGTTAACTAAAATTGTGCACGTTAAATGATTAAGTTAGAGCCCTCTCAGGCTAGCTCTCTGTATACTACCCTCCTGTAATAAACAACAAATAACTGCTCTAATGAGTCTTTTATACAAGTACTGAATGCTTAGTCCTGTGCAGATTCCCATAGAAATCTTTGTCCTTTCTTGTAGTAATGAATTTCCCCACAAGTGCATCCATATCTGTTTGCAGTATCAGGCTTTCTACTGTTTGTCCTTCACAAATAGGCTGAGTATCTCAAAGAGAAATAATCAGAAAGTAAATAGATAAGCATGCAAGTTGTATTCATGAAACCTCTGTTCAGGAGCTACACATCTTTCCAGTGGCATTTACAGCATGGCATATTGTTCATCTCCCTCCAGCTGTGTTTTAAGCACTGAGCGATGAATATCTTAGCTAAACAGGATGTTAGTGATCCCGATGCACGGAGCACCTGACGACTGAAGAGTTAAATATGCAGCTATAAATAGCGTGCCTACTTTGATGGGATGCATTGTATTGCAGTTTTAGTTCTAATTAAAGTTTGGTTGTAGGCATGAAATATCTTGGTCTTTCAGAAACATGTAAATCTCTGAAATTAAGCTGGGTTTTGTTGTCTGAGTGTTTTGGCACAGTTGTGCCACTGCATATGAAGTTTTATGAGTAGCAACAGAATAAAGATGGTTTTGCATGTCAATGAGCAGCACTTTTTTATCCGTTTTGGGTTAATCAAGTGCTCAAGTTAAATCTGAACACATTAATTTGTTCTTGGTTTAAAATGAAACTCCACTGTTCAGTGAACAACTTATGTCTTCCTGTAGTGAGTTTGATGTTGAAAATATTTTTGTGGTGTTGATTGCTTCCAGATAAATGGGAAAGTAGCTAAGCTGAAAAAAAAAAAACCTTTAACTTGAATGATGTACATGGAAAATATGGAAAAAATGAAGAAAACTACAAGAGAAATAACATGTTTTATGTTTTTGGCACACAGTATTTCATATTCCTACTCCCTGTCCTTGTGTGATCTCTGAGCACTTGATGGATGAGAAAGATAATTGTTGATCATTTCATGAAGCTCTGCCAGTAACACATACCAAATATAATTAAACCTCCAATTTTATGCTTTTAAATACTTTTTTTCACCAAATATGGCAATTAACCACTTCTCTATCAGAGCAGGAGGAGACCTGGCATTTTGAGTTGTATTTTCTAGCCACACTTATTTTCATGTGGTGTTGTTTGTTTGTTTGTTTGTTTTCCAGAAAAGTTCCCCATTTCTGCTAGATCATTTCACCTTTGAGATTTCATTGGAGTCTCATCCTGGAACTTCAGCAAAATTGCCACAAATGATGCTTTGCTTGTTAGACTTTTCATGGTGGGGCTGGCCCAGCTCCAGTAATTCCTGTCTCACTAGGTAACTCACTGCAAGACTCCTGCAGCTGTGATGACGAGTAAGGGAAGCTTAATGTTTTTCGTCTCTGATTGTAACTCCATGCCTCTGGTGTATATTTCTTGGAGGAAGACTTTTAAAATATCTGCCTAAAAAATAGGAAAAAAAAAAAGATCATGATCAACTTTAATGCAGCTGTGATCCTACTCAAAAAGAGAGTAGACATTGTCCTTTCTCTAATAAGTGAGAAAACCCAAGGAAGTATCATTCTGGAATGACAATAACATTATCCTTGGCCTGAGGAACCACCTCTAAGGGAAAACAAGGAATAATGACAGATTGATACTGAAAATTAACACCTGATGGACAGTCTCTGTGCAGCCTGTCCATGGCTGTTGGTCTCTGACTGCCCAGAGCTCAATTCCACTGGGACATGTAGCACAATGCACTTCGCTCTCTCCTTGAGCACGAGGGCACAGTCCATTAGCTGGCACTTGTTTTTACAGCATATGTGCTAAACAGCTTGGGCGGGAGCTGAACAACCCCCAGTCTGCAGATCGTGTCCCACTGGGCAAGTTAACTGATCCCTTCTCTGTCCCTGCTTCTTGGCTATGGCAGAGACATCTCTTCCCTGCTGCTTCACCGAAGGACATGCTCCCCAGCCCTCTTTTTCCAGCTTCTTCTGCTTTAGTGCTGGGTAGACCTTAAATTTGAAGAATAAATACAATACAATTCTGAATGTCCTGATTAGACCATATGCAGTGGTAGTTGCACTAACTATTCAGTAAGGAGACAGCTTAAGCTTGATGAGCAGGTTAAGGGAGGGGACTCCAGGACTTCTGACTTCTGTTTGCAGCTCTGTTTTATGACCCAGGACAAGTTGCTTGCATTTTTGCCTTTTAATTTATCTGTCTGTAGATGTTTTATAATAACTTTCAAGTTACTTCTTCTTTGTTAAATCACTTCGGTATCCTGGCAGCTCTACATCTCCCATGTTCCCTTTCTTTAATAAGTCACTGCAGTGTCCCGGCAGCACTTATTCTAGGCTACAGAAATTCAGTCCATCATTCTTCATACAAAATTGTTGAATGGGAATCACATTTGTAGTCAAGCTGGGAAATAGAAAGCTAGTTGACCTGTCTTTTTGGGCATTTGGTTTTATTAGATTCCTACATATGCTTGCTTTGACCTCTTCAGTGCTATCCTAGAAGATGATTCCAGGCCAGATTGTAAAAATGTCAGTTTCTTCAAACATTTGCACAAAATCCTTTCTAAATTTGTCAGATCTTCTCAATTACAAATCCATTGTTCTGTGTTAGAATTGTTACTTCCACTTTGAAAATTTTAGCCATTTAGCTGTCAGGGGCTCTCAGGATCCAGCACTGTCTATAACACATTTTGGTTGGTATAGATTCATTCCCAAATTTACATGTTTCAGCAAATAATTGCATGTCAGATTTAGAAATAAGCTGAATTCAATTTTACATCAAAAGAGTTGAATCCTGGGATATTCTGAAAATATATGCATATTTCCTTTGTGCAGATCCCATATTCATCAGAGAGTGATGATTTCAGAGCAAACAAAATTTGGGTGCAAAATTACCCCCATGCTCATGCCCTTGGCTAACAAATTTTCCATTTTCTCATCCCAAGTATAGTTTCAGAAAAGAACAATTTTTTCAAAACCAGCTCAGACCCAACATTAGCAGTGTTAGGTATCTTCCCTGTTATGTCAACTTAGATATTGTCTCTTCATATAAGATGTTGATAGTTGGCAACAATATAGTTAACTTTCCAGCTTGTTTTATCTGCAGTGACTCAGTGTCTTCTACACATGTAAACTGGAGTGGAGACAGAAAAAGCCAACTGAAGCAGTCTAGTTAGAGTACAGATAGAGAAAAAAAAATCTACATTTCTAGGTGAAAGCAAGTCCCTTTGTTGCCTTAATTTATCCTCACTGTTTTGACAAAAGGACTGTGTGAGGGACAAAATCAAAACTAGCAATTATCTTAACTGTTTGGTCAAGTACCACTCATGCCGAGGCTGCTTTCTGTCTTTCTGAAAAGTATGCAAATAGAGGTCAAGAAAGTCTCCCCAGGTTTAAAAGTTTTCTTTAGCTTCATGTTGGTTGGAGCAATTGATGTACAAAAGCCTCATAAATCAGGTAACATATGAAAGGGTTGTGCAGGATAACTCAGAATCTTTCTTATGAAAAGATCAGCTCTTCAAATTAAAACAGAAGGAAGTACAGGGAAGGGAGGATCCCAAAATAAGCTGACAAAGCCTAAATATTTTCAAACCTTGCTCATAATAATCACTGATAGTTAAGATATCCTTTTGGTAAGCCTCCCAGAGAAGAGGAAATGAGAAGAAAAAATATATACATTCTAAACATTACAACAAGAAAGCTCCCTTCTTCCTTACTAGCTGCACTGGGAGATATGATGAAGACAGACTGGGAAAAAACCCTGAGGCAAACATGCCAAAATATTTTTCGGTATCTGTCCAGTTAAAGCATCCATTTAGTAAGTAAATCCAAAGCAGATGCAACTTGTCTCTTCTTTAATAAATGGCGGTGCAGGATCTACTGCTGGGAACTACTACTTTGTGACTACCACTGCAGCCCAACAGGTGTCAGATCTTTCTTCTCGTTTGGGGTGATTGTGATGAGGGAAGGTTCCTTATCAAAACTTATCGTGCTAAGATTCAGAAAACCCTGTGAGTTAGGTTCCTTTCTTCTTGAGATCTCCTTGCCAGGAAGGCTGCACTGACCAAGAACCAGGGACTTCTAGCTAATAAATGATTACGTCGGAGGGACTGCTCACTCTGTAGTCATGTTAACCAGGTTCTTAACAGCAATTCAGGTCAGTTTATATTGTCAGCATTAATGCACAACAGGCAGGTAGGACTGTATGTTGTAGGTTTTTTTCTTACTTGTAAAATAAGGCAGAGTCCTAGTCTGTACGGAAACTCCCGACAAATTCTAGATTTTGAAAGTGTCTTTGGGACAAAACTGGAATACCTGTCATTTCTCATTATTGGCTTTGTATCTTGATGGTCCTAATTAGAAATGCTTTATGACTGATAAGATCACTAATATTTAGGTAGAAAGGTATCAGAATGACACGGTTGTCCTTGGTTGATATGCTTCACACCCCAATTACTCTGAAAAAGTTCCATATGATTATTAATAACTCCAGTGCATATTATTTCCCACTTGAGAAACAGTGACTGAAAGTCAGAGTTAAAGACAGAGAAACTGACAAAAATATTTTGCAGGAGGACACTGAGAATATGGAAAGGAAAGGAAAGGAAAGGAAAGGAAAGGAAAGGAAAGGAAAGGAAAGGAAAGGAAAGGAAAGGAAAGGAAAGGAAAGGAAAGGAAAGGAAAGGAAAGGAAAGGAAAGGAAAGGAAAGGAAAGGCTCCAGAAAATAATGTTTTACAGTAGTGGGTGTAGTTTTTAGAGTTGTCCCAGCAGCCAGTATTGGCAAGGACTTACAACAACAGAAAAACTACTTTAGAAATCAAATTGTAGGAAAGAAGAGAACTGGAAGGTTAAGGACCATGCTGTGAGATGAGTAAGCGTATAATGGTTTCCTTATTTATGTTATTAGTCTTTAGTTATCTACAGGTGTCAGGTGACTCTTAATAAAAAGGTTTTTTTTTCTTTGTTAACCTTCATAAAGTATATTGGATGTAGCAGCATAGATGAACTAATCCTTATCCATATAGGAAGAGCTATTTCTGATGAAAATTTTATTCACAGAGGGAGCTCTTCCAGTACGGTGTGTAAGTCTCTCTCCAGAAGTTATTACAGATATTTTTACTTTATGTGTCCTTCCAACTAACTTTTTACAAGATTCTGAGAGCATTTCCTAGACTTATATTGTTTCCCATATATATCAATGTCCTGGGACAAAAAATACAGCTGTTGCCAATAGTTTGCAGATGATCTAAAAGTTCGGGGAGTTAGTAATGAAAGATTAGAACATACTAATCGAGATGTAAGTATCTTAGTGAACTACGTACAGACAAGCAATATCTTCTTTAATGTAGCGAAACATAAACTCATATATCAAAGAAAAGAAAAAGTAAGGTATGCTTGTCATTGGAGATACCCTATCCAGGCACTCAGAGACTGCAAACACTTCTCTGGCATGATGGATAATTATCTAAAAAAAGCAATTTTTGGTTTAACATTGTGGCCAAAGGGCTAACATGAATCCTTACTAGTGTAGATAAACAGGGGAGTCTCATGTAAGCATAGTGAAATCACCTCAGTATTTAGCACGGGCTAACTGCTATTGAAATACTTTTTTAGATTGGTACCCATGGTACAGAAAGGGTGTTGATAAACTGGAGAAAATTTAGAAAACAGGTCTGAGAATTAAACAGTTGGTAACAAATCATACAGTGAACAACAGAGAAAATTCCTCTAAGTGCAAGTTCAGGACAGATGTGAACATTTTGACTACCTACAGAGGCAACAGGAATTCATTGATGGAATATATATGGGTGACAGGAATATATATTCAACAGGAATGCATGTAACAAAGACGTGTCAGTAAGAAATGTCAGGAAGCTGAAACTAGGCAAAGAGACCTGAAGCAAGCTACATATTATTTACTGTGAGGGGAAGAACATGAGGAGGAGTATAGTCATTCTCTGGATATGGAATAGTTTTTGCTTTGTGGTGTTTTTGGTATATGCTGTTGTTCAAGCTGGAATTAACTCAGCTAAATCCTTCACCTTGTGTTACGTAAAGGGTTTGGCTAGTTGTCCCTCTTATCTGTGTAATTTCTGAGCACACAATATACATATCTTTTGACAATCAGCAATTCTTTCTTACAATCACCCATGAAAAGTTAGCAATGATCTTCTTTGCCCTGTGCATATTATTGAAAGAGTGATAACTGCATTTCCTGAGCAGAGCTTTGATTTCTAAAACTATTCAGATTACTTTTTTTTGTTTTGGTCTGTTTTTTTTTTTTTTTTTTCTTT
>VXAA01004463.1:437356-453855 GCA_013399115.1 Anseranas semipalmata
TTTTGTTTTGTTTTGTTTTGTTTCTGCTTATCAAGAGTGTGATCAGAGGTACTCACACATCCTAAATCTAAACATAATGAACCTGAACTTATAAGAAAGCAGGTTTGCTTATAATCATCTGGATCATTTGCCATTCTTTACCTTTTGTACTAATCTGTATCTGTACAAAATGAATGCAAATGACTTATAATTTGATAGCAGTTTATATCCCTATATATCCCCCAATGTGACAAGAGATACAGAATGCAAGGCAGCAGAGATCCAAGTGTCCTCTATTGGATGTAGATCGAATCAAAACTAATGAACAGATCCAAAAGTGAAACAAATCTTCTAAAAATGGTCAACTCTGTAAGTCTGGAAGTAAAAAAAAAAAAAAAAAAAAGTTCTTTTAAAAAGGTATGGAGTGGAGAAAATATGTATATGAACTCTTAGCATGTTTTTAATACGAAATTTGTTATCTGTTGCTAATTCAGACAAATCTCAGTAAGAACAGCTGGGTTCCATTATGCACCAGATTTGTTTTTTTTTTGCAGCCTCAAGTCTCCTCTTACTTTTCTGACTTGGCCCAGACCGTAATACTGCCTTCATACCATTCAGAGATATGTTTTGTTTTAAGAGGAACAAGCCAACAAATTCGTTGATCTTATTACCTAAAAAAGGAAGAAGTAAGGAAAAAGGAAAAGTATGTTTTTTCTTTAATCTTATAGAAACAGAAGCTGAGCCTCTGATCTGTGTCTAGCATCAGTCCTATCATCTGTGCATCTCTTAGTGTAAATCTTTACGATACCATCAAAGTTGAAACATGCATCACTGAGACATAAGCAACTGGGAATGGCTGCAATGCAACATGGACAGGTCTGGAGGCAGAAATGGGTGCTGGCTTCTTAAAACTGTTGGATTTGTTCATTTATTCATTACCTCAATCTGCAAGCAGAAAAGTCAGCATTAAATTGAAAAGATTTGATCTACCAAAGGGTTTCACTAACTCAAACTGTTTAAAATAGATACAAACCTGGATATAAGAAATGTCACTGTATATAAATACCTGAATATCAATATATCAATGTATATAATTACTAGAAGAGGCATTGCAAAAAGCATGGAGCACTGAGCTCTGCTCGGGGGGGGGGGGGGCCGGGGGGGCCGCCCCCGGGGCCCCGGGGCCCAGCCTGGAGCCCAGGAGGTGCCTCTGAGCACCAGGAAGCACTTCTGTGCTGGGCGGGTGCCGCAGCCCTGGCCCAGGCTGCCCAGAGAGGGGCTGGGGGCTCCTCCTTGGAGAGCTCCCAAAGCCGCCTGGACGTGGTGCTGGGCCCCCTGCTCTGGGTGTCCCTGCTGGGGCAGGGCTGGGACCAGAGGCACCCAGAGCTGCCTCCCAGCATCAGCCAGTCTGGGGTTCTGGGATTCTGCAAGATCATTGTTCTTTGTTGGTCTTGCCTTTTGTAACTGGTTATACCAGTGTAAAACAAATCCTAAGAGAGACTACTTGGTCAAAGTCACTTTATAATGCTCTGGGCTGTATGGAGTCAGTCCCCTTAGTGTATATAAGGTTCAATAGCTTTATGAAGTGCAAGCTAAATGGTAAGACAGTATAGTGACTGTGTGACTGTGTCAATGAATTTGGATCCATTTGGCCCTCAATGACTTTGGCTCATGACTTTTCGTAACAGAAGAAAAGCAAACCCTAATAGACTGGAACATAGAAAAAGAAATATTCTTGCCCAGTTTGTATTTCCAGATATTCTAATTTCAGTCCTCTCATTTAGTGCACAGATTAACCGTGTTTTGTCTTTTGTCAGGGAAGAGAATGGGACAAGGGCTTTGGATTTATGGGAATGGATGAGCTCTTTGGGTATTGAATGGGCAGGGGCAAACTCAGTGTTATGGCACCATATTATTTCACTTCCAGAAAGTTGTTGAGCTCTGCAAAACTTAGCAGACCTCTGGTTCATGGATATGACTACAGGTAATGGTAACTTATAAGTGCAGCAATGTTCAAGCGTCTTTTTTTGTGTGTGTTTGGTTTGGCAAGTAATAGTTTTCATTGCAGCTTGAAACCCCTGAAAATTGATTATTGAAACAATAATTGTGGCATCATAAAATACCTACTCTTTACACAAAGCTTTCCTTATCACACTCCAGGCTTTGCTGACATGGGGCCAACTTTTCGTACTTACACACATTCTTTTAGTTTTTCTTCACTGCATTCCTGCTTTAACAGATAATTCCCAAAGCACTTAAGGAAGTGGAGAATTGATGAAGAATGATACAAAAGTTTCTGCCCTTTCTAAGGGACTTTCTCACAAATTGGGACCCAAAATTTCAAATATATTAATTTCAGAAACACCCTATTTTTGATAACAGAATGCCACTGGCAATTTAAAAAGGAGGTGCTTAATCTGAAAAGCAATTGTTTCTCTCTGATACCTTCAGCCGTATTTGTCATTGCCTTTATCTTTGTCATTTTGCTTTGTCCCAAGAATTGATTCTTCCACATGAAATTTAGCCTCTCCTCCCTGTGTAAAATTTCCCATGAGTCAAACTAATAGTAAAGGCTATTACCCAACATATTACCCAAGGCTGAGGTAGTTATTCTGACTGTCTGTTTTTATTTAATACTATATATCTTTTTATCTTTTCTCTTGGGATGGGTTTTTGTTCCCATTAGTCCAGTTATAGCCTAGTGTGCCTTCATTGACATCACTGGAGTTATATGCTCGCTATCAGTGGTATTATTGAGTGGTGAATTCCTATATCCTGGAAATTTAGTTTTGATCCACACAGACCCATCCATGCTAAACAATGCAATATACTCTCTAATGCAGTTACTTATGAGTCTTCTATAGCAAATGAGAAATGGGCTTCAAATTCATAGGTGCTCTTTTCATTTCTCAAAGATGATCGAACAGAGAGTTTCATTGAGCACATGTTGTTAAATCACTGCCCATCATTGTTCTCCACAGACTCTGTCCTCTGTTTGTGGGCAGATTTGTGAGGAGCAGAAATGTGTCACAATTTCTTTGAAGAGATTCTGACTCTTGAAAACAGAAGACCATTTGACAGTCCTGGTATTGACGTTCGGTGAAACGGAGTTCTTAGACTAGTTCAGTGCTTGTACTATAATGACCATAAGTGTTCAGGTTATGAATAACTATTTTGTGATATGTGGTAGCTCTTTAGGAGCTTCTTACAGGGAAAATCATCTTCTCTCTCAAGCTCAGAGGTGAAATGAGGGGAGAAGGGAATAGGGGCAGGGATGGGGGCTGTTCTAAAACCTGGATCTCAAACAGTTTGGATCATGGTCTTTTACATGATTTTGCAAATGTTCTTTGACTTCAGAAGAGTTTTCTGATTTATGCCCAGATAAAATCTGCCCAGAAATCAATATTGTTGTTAGCTTGAATACTGTGGTTGTTGAGACATCTGTGAACTTTCATTATATGGTAGTTTGAGGTGTAGGGCAGCACAATCTCACAGCACATGATGCTGATCATCCATTTAAAGTTACCAAACCACTTTATTACCTTAGAAGGTGGGAACTGAATTCTACTTTCATGACATCTTAAACCCAGAGGCAACACTGAAGTTAGCAGTGTTTTATCCAGTTTGGGCTGAGAAGAATATAGCCCAAAGTGTTTGTCATATTCAGCTCACTTCCAAAATCTCTCAAACATAATGTTGAAGCAGGAAAAAAAAAAAAAGTGTTGAGGCTTATTATATCTTTCCTAAGAAGCGTTGCACATCAGAGAGCTGCAAGCAGCAGCCATTGATCCAGAAGCTTGTGCAATATATGTGTGCTTGTGTCACATCAACAGTGGAAGGTCACATTTAATTTTCTCCCTGAAGATCACCCTCTGAGCTGACACACGGAGATAAAGATACTACTCATTATAGTGGTTGTGATTTTTTCTACTCAAATAGGTTGTGTGGGAAGGAGATCAGACTCCAATCCCTAGAGTGCAGAACAGTCTATACGGCAGCCCCTCAGTTTGCTGAGCCAGCAGGGCTGCTCCTGTTTGAACCCTCAGTTCAGATAAGAGTTAAACATAAATAATTATAATAACAAAAAGTCTGATTATCTTGCAAGACGGTTTAAATGCTGCATATAATCTTTGGGAAAAAAAAAAAAAAAAGAGGCAGCTCTCCAAACTGAGTGTTTAATTCCCTCGTATTAAAGTACCCAGAATTTAGTCCTCTTTATACCTAAATTAAAGATGTAAAATGTAAACCAGGGCATATTGAAAATTCATGGGATGATGTTGACTTTTTAAGTTATATTCAGCATTTCCATCTCGGGGACAGATCCTGGAGTGGCAGATCCTTGACTGGACTATCTTCTGAAAGAACAGATACATTTTTACACCAGCTGAGGATCTTGTCATCTCATTAGAAAGCATCTCCTGTGATTTGCCTAAATGAGTCACGCAGTTGTCTCATGGTCTGACATTGGGACTTCCCAAATGGCTGCTCATTCAGGCTGCTTCCATTTTGTCTGCAGGCTCAGCAAAGAATAATTACCTATCAGATTCCCAGCATGAATTCTGGAAGATTTTGAGAGGGGGACACAGGTGGGAAGAAGAGAAAAGGGGGTAATTAATGTAGGAATACTGGGGAAATGAAAGAGGGCAGATGTAGAAAACCAGGCAACTGGCCCAAAGAAAAGAGTGTAGCAGAGATGCTTCCAGAAGTGAGAAACAAATTAGGAGATCTCTGGGATGGGAAGATTATTTCCTTAATGAGCAGCAGAAAGTGAGGAAAGAAGAACCAAGAAGATTGCTTCTTTTTCACTGCTTTTCTTGGGTGAAAAAGGAAGAGGGGAAGAGGCAATGATGAAAACTTGCTCAGCGCACACAGAGGTTGGAAAGGGAAGGTGTCAGAAAGACAGCAGAGAAGAAAACACACGAAAAAGATAGGGATCCAAAACCATTTGGGAGGGATTGAAGATTGCAGTTCTAAGAGAGCTGGTGAGCAGAGGAGCCTCAAAGATTTTATTTTTCAGTGTGCAAGTGCCAGGATGTGGCACTGTATTCCCAGCTTTTACTGAGAGTCCTTACATGGTGTGTCACAAGGCACAATGCTAGCCCTTGAAGGCCAAGTGACTAACTGCTTGAAAAAAATGCAATAATTCCCTGAAATGAGCTGCCTGGGGAATCTCATTGCCTTTGTAAAATATTGAGTTTGCACATAAAAGACTAGGAAGAATAGTCAGACCCTACACATAGAGGCCAGGGCTGCTGAGGTGCATAGGAAATGAGAAGGGACTGGTAGGTACAAGCTGCCACCAGTGTCTGTAGTGCCAGGAAAATGAGATCTTTCTCTGTTTTGTGCTTCTTGTCAGGAAGAAAGAAGAAAAAAAACAGAGTACTTCGGGAGACATTGAAGTTATGCTTCACTTTGGTCTGTTCCTTGAGCCCCCTTTGACAAACTTTCATGTGCTCCTCGGGTTTGGAAACCTAAATCAGGAAGATGATCTTCTAATGGAAAGGAGCCAACCTTTGGCCTTTCTTTCCCTAGAAGGCAAAGCAATTTTTCGGATGGAATGATGCCAAGTAGGGTGCCAGAGGTTTGGTGGTACGTGTGGCCCTACAACAGCCTCCTCCTCCATTCCAAGCATGTGAAAATCTGTGGTGCTAGGAGCCATGCCCACCTCTCACTGCAGTTTTGTTAAGTGTTTAAATACAGAATTGTTTATGGACCCAGCACCATACTTTCACAAGGCATGCATGTGGAAAGCAGAACTGTAGTTTTTGTCTCTCTTCTTCACAGCTCTGGGGAAGAGTCTTAGGAAGGAGAATGAACAAATGAAGAGAAGTTTTTCTCTTTCATTGCTATATGTGAGGATGAGATTCCATAAAGCATCGGAAAATATTTTGTATTCACAGCAGTATGAGAGCAGGTTTCAGTGCAGTATCTTTCTTTCTTTATGTGTATTCTTGTCTCTGTTCCTTTTCAAATTGAAATTCTTTTTTTTTGTTGTTTGTTTTATTTTTAAATGTTTTTGCAAGGCAGAGTTTCATTTGAGTTATATATATGCCATGCTTATGGTAGCAATCATCTGGTTTGCATTTGCACATTTAGTGCGGATGGTTCTGTGTGTACTTTCTTTTTCTATTTGCACATATGAAGAGTAGTGTTTAAAATAGTAAAATCGATAGATTTGCACTTAGGAGACTTCAGGAAACGAAAACACTATCATGTAGAAAAATTCTGCTTTAAGCTGTTCTCTCTAGTCTGACATTCCATAGACTGGAATTGACAATTGTGTTCACTGTATGTGTGATTAAAGAATAAGCAGTGAAGCCTAGAAAAGAAAAAGAAAAACAAAGGAAGAAAGATTTTGTTTTCCATGAATGTCCACAGCAATGGACAAAGGAGGATTTTTTCAAACCAGAATGTTTCTCAAAAGTTTTCCATGAGATGGCAGCTCTTTAAAACACAAGGATTGGATTGAATTGGGAAAGAGAATGTTAGTTCAAGGAATGAGAAGCCTGCAAAGTAAGAAAAAACAAATAAAAAGACACCTTAAATTTGTTCCTGAGGATACTGGAAAGAAGAGATGCTTATCTAAAGGACAGTGTAGGGCATTGCTAAGCAGAGAGAAAAGCCAGCAGAAAATGATCTAATCCTTTATGCTTCTTTATTTTCCATAAAGTTGGAGTAAATGTATTTTGCATCCTCTCTGAAAATAAATAAATAAATAAATAAATAAAAGTTTTTGGTTCTGTTTTAATAGTTTCTGATAGTAAGGCCTCAACTCTCTGAATATAAAACATTTAGGAAAAAGAACAAGTTCAGCAAGTCTAAGTAGGGGGACAATGTGCTCTTTTGTTGTGATTAATATCCTGCTGTTACTTACATATGGTCCATATTGAGTGAATGGGCAAAGGTAGTCAACCTTGAAATCAGTATGCAAACTTAGCCTTAATTAGATGTTTCAAAGGCCAGTTTGCCTGTCCAGGCACCTTTTATTTTATTTTATTTTATTTTTTTTTTCTGATTGAACTTTCTTAGAAAGTCAAGGGGGAATACTACCAGTGTCATGTATTTATGCTCCGCAGTGATAGACTGGAAGTGCTACATGGTTTTTAACCAGAAAGCAAGCAGGGGAACTCAAAGCAACACAACAACAAAAACACAGGTCTATCAATTGGCTTACTCTTTAACAGTTATAGTGTCTTATTTCTGTGAAACAAAAGAACTAAGGCAATCATTATTTGTGTATACTGCTCGCAGAATATCTAAAATCCCTGTCTTTTGTTCCTCATTAGTTCTCTTCACAGATTTCCCATTGGGAATGATGCTGAAAGCCAAAGAGGAGGGACTGGGCAGGGGGGCAATACTGAGCAGTGTCACCAGCCTACTTGAAAGAAAAAGGTATTATCTGTGTGTCTGTGAGGGGCAGATGGGATTTAACTGTGATTGGTTTGTGTGCACTTCATGTTTCTCATAAATCCTAATGCTCCCCTTCATCACTGAGATCTGCTAAAACCGGGGACCTACTCAGCTAAAGACCTACTAATCCTGCTCTCAAGTGCATACTTATTTTTTCACACTTCTTTTGTCAAGCTCTGTATCCATACTTGTGTGGGGAGGACACCATAAACTTACTTCTTTTACTCCTCTTTCTTTGTATGTTTAAAAATGAGGGATGAGAAAAGAATTCAAAAAGAACAGGAAAATGAATACATTCCTTCAACTGAAGCCACGGTGGAAATCAAATCACACATACTATGCTTACATTCATTTGTACATAGTACGAATAGTACGTAGTACATAATTTTGTTCTGTCTGGTACATTCTGTTTTCTCATCTATAGCAAGAAGCAGTATCCCCTATAGTCCCTGATAATTTTCAAACTATAGCACTGGGATGATAGGTACTGCTTTCCCTTGGTCTGCTATATTCTAGACTGCTTTTTGTCTGACTGATTAATTTTGGTAAAGCAATAAAACAACCCAGCCCTTTCTTAGGGGTGAGGGTGGTTTTAGCAAATGTTGCATCATGCACTTGTCTTGTGTTTCTGCAGGACAGAGGACAGGATTAAAAGTCACATTGTGTTGCCCTCCACTCTTAAAAAAAAAAAAAAAAAAATTACATTCCTGGCACAACTATTGAGCTCAGACTTTGAGCAAACCACTAATAGGAGTCTATGTCTTCTGCAGAGCATCTTCCCTTCATTGTGGTGACGCAAAATAAACTGTTTTCTGAAATAATTTAAGGTCACCAGAGAAAAAGCACCACATGAACATGGCATATTGTGAGGCAAGGGAATATTCATGAGTGGATACATTTAGTTGGGAAAAAGAATACCTTAACAGCTAGACCAGTAAGAAACTAGCAGATCTTTGGCACCACTGACTTCAGTGCCTCTTGCATATTGAGTGATGGAAGTTGATAAAGACACAGTGAAACATAAAACACTCACCCCATGGCTTCTTTTGTTCAGGGAACAATGACTTTTAGATGCAATTAAAGGCAGAGGTCTGGAAAATGTGTGCTTGTTCTGTGTTTTCATGGGCATGGAGTTTTGTATCTATAGTATACCTCCCTCCACTTAATGAAGTATTCTTTAAAGATATCCTAAATGCACCTTTTTTCATTTTTGTTTTAAAAATGTCAATAAAATTGGACTCTCTGACACTTTACTGCTGTTATTAATTCACTTCTAATCACATGTATTATGAGAAGAAGCCTGAGAGGTGATTGAAACATGATACAAAAGGTGCTAATTTGATAATGAACAGCAAGCCACAGTATGTCTTCTGTGCATTTTTCCCATATAATTCCTCTCGATTTCTTCAAACATTACATGCCAAATGAAGTAGCTGAGTTAATTCTAATTCCCTGCTTCCTTTTCTTGTGACATTTTTCTTTTGGGCTTTTCAGAAAATTTAACTGTGGCTGGCTTTGATTCTGTAACAGCAAATATCTCCTGATATAACATGTGGATCAGAATGGCAGTTGTGGCTGCATTCACTGTCCAGCCCGTCACAAGAAATTCTGGGCCCTTGGGCTTTCGTTGGTGTTTGAGCAAATCGTGTAGGCTATGTACCCCAGGAGGCAACGCTTCGACTTTGTTCAACTTCACAAGTCAAAGATGAAGGTGGCTGTCAGATGGGGTACTGAAATTCACAGTCTCAAGCAAATCACTCCCATATATTTTGGAAGAACAGAATATTCTATCCCGCTTTTTTCTGTCACTATCTGGCTTCTGGCAAACTGTCAGCACAACCCACATTTGGGTAAAATTCGGAGCCTGTAGAGTAGCAAAAACTTTATAATAACCAGCTACTATAAAATGTAAGTGGAGGCAATCCCAAGATTTTCTCTAGTGCTTTGAAGGCTCTATGTTCTTCTCCAAAGAAGGAGAAGTTATTGACAAAATTCAGCATGGGGCTATTTTGCTCCAAAATATCTTACTAGTATCCCTAGAAAAGACTACCCATGGGAGAGTCTCCAAAATGCAGATGACCTCTAGGTCCTACCCTGTGGAATTAAAAGTAATCAAAAATATGGTGGATTTATGTCTTAGAATGACAAGTTCATCTTAGAGCATCTCCTGTCTTACTAATATGAAAACTAATTAAGCACTGCATAAATATTGCCTGATATCAGAGAGTCTCTGATCACTCTCAATGTCCCTGAGTACACAGGGACAACTACCTCCACCATCACTTGGGATTATGATCTTAAATTTGATGGGAAAGCACACCACTTAGACTAGCATCGCCATCTCATCATCCCACAAAGCAAATTAGATAAAGCTCCACAAACAGTTTGGTGGTGGGGATGTGGATGCCCCTCTCTAGTCAATCCACAGTGGATGTCCCTCCCTGCAGTCCCATACATCTGTCATGGGAACTTGTCAATGATAGTGAGGAAATTTTGCTAGTATGTAGCAGAGGTGCCTTTGTTTTCTTGGGAAAAATGTTTGCGCTCCTGTAAGACTACACAGAATTTAGAAGAGTTGGAGAAAGTGATAAGTTCTTTATCTTTAGAAGTACAGTTTGTCATTGCATATTAAGTTGACAAGTCTGACACTGTGATTCTCCATCTGAGAATGTGCCTCAAAATCAGCCAGGGCATTGTGGATCTTGGAGAGATCAAATCATCTGTAGAGACCTCAGGCATCCACACTTATGCACGTTTTATTCAAGCCAGTTAATGGGTCCCCTTAAAGGTTCACAATCTCTCTGTATGAACATAATGTTTCTAATATATTCATTGTAACAAATCAATGGAAAATGAAAGAAGGGCTAAGATGAAGCATGGTGTAGTCTGAGGAGGTGGCAGTAAAGAGTGGGAAGTACCGCTTTTTGTTCTTGATTGCACTTAGACTTGTAGCAAAGAAACTGTAATGAGAGGTCTTGCAAAATAGGCTTGGCATCAAATTTAATGATCAAGTTACCATTCCAAGGAATGAAACACCAGGACATCACTAACCCGCTGAACATACACAGTAGGCAATGCAAAACAAAGTATCACAGCAATTTTATTTTGTAGAGCTGCTGCTACCACTTGATGATATATGTGAACCATACTTTCTGCCTAAATGCCTAACACACTTCTATTGATTAAAATCCTGGCCTCAGTGGAAAATCAGACCAAAACTCCTTTCACCCTCAAGAAGACCAAGATTTTACTTATTCAAAACCTCAATCTCCAAATGTTTCCCAAAGAGCAGAGAGATTTGATGAGGAGTCCAGTGCACACACTGATAAATAAGTCAGAATGTGGCCCCAGTACAAGATGGACAATAACTGCTGATTTTTATCAAGCAAATTTTTCAGTACTATGTCAACATCTCTAACAACTTCTGTCTGAGCTATGCAAGTATCATCCAAATTTTGGTTAGAATCCATTCAGCTGCACATCCTTGTACATCTTATAGCTTCTCATTACTCACTTTGCATAGAATGAAGACTATCTGCAGGTCTGGAGATGCAAGATTCCACTCTATCAGTTTACTGTATGTGTGCTTCACTGTAAGAACAACAACAAAAAAGGTTTCATCTGCATAAGCTAGACCCATCAAAATCAATGTGTAAAGTACAGTAATTTATTTCTAAAACAAACATAAACCCAAATTATTTGAGTAGGTTAGGAAGAGGGGCACAAGAAATCAATGAATTACATTCTGGTGAATCTGTCACTCCATGGCTATTCAAAAGATGGAAAGTGAAAATATGAATATGACCTTGCCACTTTTCACCTAACACTTTATTCTCTACTCTAGAATTCTATCCCTCCTGATTCCCAAATTATCATTTTAACTTGTCTGAAATCTTCCTCCATCCTTTACAGGTTTTAAATTTGTTTAGTTTCTTTTTCAAAAATCCACCCTAACTGATGAAATATTTTGGCCTGTGCTCAGATTGTCCTTTATTTCAGTAACTACAGCTTTTCTCTCTGCCTTTTAACCCTTTCATTTCCCAGATTACTCTCTCTGTTTCTACTCAAGCTATCACAGAATCAGAGGGTTATGCAGGTTGGAAGGGACCTCAGGAGGTTTCTAGCCCAACATCCTATTCACAGCTGGGTCAGCTCTGCATTCAGACCAGATTGCTTGGGGTTTTCTCCAGTTGGGCCTTGAAAAACTCAAAGGTTGGAGGTCCCACAATTTCTCTGGCCTTGACTATCTCATACTGGATATTTTTTCCCTTATATCCAGAGAGATCTGTTTCAGTTTATGAGCATAGCCTCTTCTTCTCCTGAAATGCACCTCAGCTTGGCTCAGTCTTCTTAATAACTTGTTCAGAGATATTGTAACACTGCTATGAGGTCCCTGCTGAGTATCCAGGCTAAACAAACCCAGCTCTCTCAGCCTTTCCTCATACACCACCTCATACACTCCAACGCCCTTACCACCTTGGTGGCCTCTGCTGGACTCCCTGAAGTTTGTCAACATCCTCCTTTTGTTGGGGGCCCAGCTGGATGCAGAATTCCAGATGTGGCCGGATGAGTGTTAAGTAATGGGGAAAAAAAACACACCTCCTAAAATCTTCATTTTCCTTCTCTCTAATCACTCTTCTTATCTGGCTTCAAATATCGTTACCCTCCTTCTCTCTTTTTTAGAAACAAATCACAAACAGGTAGGCATTTTGCCTTCCTTGTATGTTTGCTGCCTTTACCCTAATCAAATGTTGTATTCGTTTTCTCTGATTTCTCTTCCCACTGTTTTTCTTCCCTTTTGAATTTTTCCTTGTTTTCTTTCACTGTTTGTCAGATATTTTCCTTCTGGTTTTGTTTATGTTTCCAGGGCCTTTCTGTATCAACCTTTAAGCTATCCCTGTACCACTAAAAGAGCAGTCTTCAGAGCAGTTACAGGAACTGCTAAAGCATGAACCATTCTCTGCCTTCCAACAATCTTGTTTATTTCTGAATATTTACCCTCTAAGCTTAAATATTCTCATCATCCTTCAATGACCTGCATCCAATTCATAACGTTCTCAATATGTTGAGAATATAAATACTAATTTCTATTTTCCTCTTCAAATCCCTGCGTCTCAATGGTATCTTGTAGAAAGAGTTCCACGTAAAGCTGGCTGTGGAAAATGTCAAGTTTCTTGATGAAAGCAGGAGCCTGTCCAGTTGAGAAGAGAGAATTCCAGTTTTCTACTCAGCAGAAGGCTTGGGGATTGCAGTTCCTAAGCAGACACAGGGGTTTAAAGTACTATGATTTCTATCCCCCAAAACACTGCATAAACAAGCAGGAAAGTAATTAGGCCTAGCATGTTTTAATTACTTTTTCCATTTTTTAATTTTTCTAAACTTCAGGGGTTCTGGCATCCAGTGCAATAAAAGAAAGTAACTTGTTCAGCAACAGATCTTCTTCCATGTGTCTCCTCATGGTATACAGATGAGGAGGCAACCAAATACTTGCTGGAATAGTGCTTATTATTTTATGCTTATCTAAATTAAATACATAATAGATTTCCAAAGTTTAGATGAACATGATTGTGATAATGGCCTTAGCGTTACAAGACTGTCTCAGTAAACAAGGAGATTCTTGTATTTGTTGTCATCTTTATAGGTACATTTTTAGACTTGCATCATCTTACTTAAAGAAACTTCTGCAGATAGGAGATAAATTTTGGTGGTAAAATTGGGTTTTGACCTGTCTTTTCCATGATTTGTTTGATCTCCAGAAGCTTGGCTCAACAGCAGTCAGTGGGAACACACCGGGCAGCAAAATGGCAAAACTCAATGCTGACTTTTGCTTTAAGTGTTTGTTGTTGTTGTTGTTGTTGTTGTTTGTTTGCTTGCTTAAAGTGAACTTTGCCATTTTATATCAACTCAGTTCTGACAGTGAGAGGCTGAAGACACTTTTAGTGGCTATCTTCTGGCTCTCTAAAATCATGTCCTATATCTATTATTATCAAAATGAATCTATTATTGTTAATTGCATTTTGTGTTCAGTGAAGGACACAGTCAGGAAGGACTCTGTTTACCAATTTATTATTCTATCACCATATGTTCTCAAATTCCCTGTCCCTTTCCTTTCCCATTTGGAAAACAGTAATAAAGAAGGTTGCCAAAACTTGAGATCTGCAGCTGAAAATCTCTGAATATTGGTTTGATTTTGCCTATCCTGTGCCAAGGAAATGATCTAAGTAGAGAGGCAGCACCTTTGCATATGCTCTGAGCACGATTTTCTTGAAAAGACTCCCAATTACTGATGGCTTATCCCTCTGCCATTTTGTCTCATCTTCCACCATTTTGTCTCACAAAAGCCAGAATTGGAAAAGAGAGCACTAAAGGAAAATGTAGAGAGGGAAACAAGAAGAGGTTAATTAGGGAGCTGGAAAAGTGAGTGGATGTTTTTGTTCCTTTTTCTCTTTCAAAGTAGAACACTTGTTGAGCTGTGAAACTAACAAGGAGTGAGTTAAAAAAAAAAAAAAAAAAGCCTCCCTTCTTTCCTATCGGTTCTTTCAGTATTCTGCTCAAAGTTCGAGTGGCTGTCAGAGAGAAACACTTACCTCTGTTCTTCCCTATTTCTTTGTGCCCCCATTTGTCATCACCAGGGAAAGGGAGGATAAAGAATGAAAGAAAGGATGAAAAGCAAATGGTGATCAGAGAGATGAAATTTTCAGACTGCACCTGCAAGACCAGATTATAAGCACTGGTTTCATCTTCCTCTCCAGTTTGGTATAACAGAACGTATATACGGAGATGGAGTCAGGTTATGTGTCTGCAAACCCTTTGATTAACTTTTTAGCATTTCCTAGCCTGCAAACTGGTTCTTCCCTTTCTTTTCTGCTGTTTCAGCACCTTTGGTTCTCAGTGACCAAAATTGCTGCCAATACATACTTGTATTTTACTCTTTTCCCCCAAAAAATTGCCTGTGAGGAACTTGCCTGTTGTATCCTTAGGAGAGGAGCTTGGCAGAGATTCTGAAAAAAAAAAAGAGAGAGAGAGAGAGAGAGAAAAAAAAGTGAAAAAACTTGGTGAAGACATGTTCTGGAGAAAAGTTTTCAAAAGCCTTTTGGCGATAGTAAGGGTAATAAACATCTTGAGGCTTAGGCACACATGGGAACAGGGGCTGCGCATTTATTTCTTCCAGGCCCTCTTCCTCTCCACCTGTTCAGCCTCCTGCACACGCATATTCAATCCTTCCCTGTTGCTATAGGAGGAAAAGAGACATCTGAATTTCCAGCATCTGAATATGGTGCTTGTTTCTTGCAGCCTTCATAGAAATTCTTTTCCACTTCCATTGTGTCTTATTAGGGAAAGACTCTCAATCATTACAGATATTAATGCTACACAAAATCATCTGGGAACCTGTGAAGCTAAGAAATACAAGATCCCCCCAAAAGGCTTCTCAGTGTCATCACAAACTGTTGCTTTTGTAAAGGCTTCAGGGAGGGAGAGGGTTCTTTGTTACAAGAGAACTGTATTAATTTCATCCCTTTTCTGTAATCTCACTCTCTTTTTATAGTCTCTCCAAGCATTTTGACTGGACAGATTAGATAATAGCTCAGATTTTTAAAAATTCTTTGCTTTCTTTGCAAACTGTCTTACCCAGCTGTTTTTTTCTAAGGTATTAGCACAACTGAATTATTGCCAAAAATCAATCCCAACCCAAGCCCTGGAAGCTTGGACAGTATGTGTAGGTACTGGGCATACATCTCTGTTTCAAGCAGAGAAGCAGCTGATTGTCCTGTGGTCTCTGTTTAATATATGCATTTTGGGAAGGGTGTGTTATGTGCTGCATTTATTAGTAATCAGCCATGCTCCTTAGAGAAAATCTGGTTTAGCCCCATTCTGAGTAAATATTCTGCATCAGGCTGCTGTTGGGATGCAGTCTGTAGTAGAGAGGGGCTGTGTGCTGATGGCCCCTGGACTGAGCGTGCATATTAAAGACAGAGCTATGAAAATCAAAGGCCCTCTTCTATTTCCCTGTCAGTTTTATGTTATTGAAATTTCACTGTTTTTAGTGAAAATGTTCATGATTTACACTACTTAATTCAGAGAAGGATGGGACCAATAATCTTTCCCTAATTCTGCGCAAGGCAGAGACTCCAATAAAGTGTCTTGAATAGTAAAATATCATATAGATAGGTACTTGTGGGTAGACAATTTATAGGCAGACACCTTTATGCCTTCCTTGTAACTATTCAAAGCCTAATTTGACTAGTAAAATATGCAAATATCAATTTCCCTCTGCGAAAAGCCTAGCTAAGAGAAATGGTCCCTCTTAGCTCACTGACCAGAGCATCCCATGGCCCCTGAAGTTCTTGTAGCAGGGACATGATTCATCAAGACATACCAGCATGTCCTTTTCATCCATAATCTCAGCTGAATTGCTAAGTAGCTCAGCTGCTTTACAGGCTTGAGCAAGATAAATCAAACTATCAGATGAGGGATTCTGCTAAATCTAAATGTTCAGGATTGCATAAGACTGAGGAGATTAAATATATATATATATTGCAGCAGCCTCCATCTCTTTGCATCTCTGCAGCTCCATTTGAAACTGGCTGCAGCCTTGCTTTTGGTGGAGTGAATTTCTGGTTTTCTTCAGTGTTAACAAGAGGACAGAAAATCCTGCTGACTGTGTCCCACGTAGCCCAGTCTTAAACCACAGACATAAGTGGCAGCCAAGATACCAATAAAAGATGCTTAGTGGGATGGTGTGAGCAAAGGAACTATAATAGTCTTGAGCTTGCTGATATCTGTATATGGCCTAGATAGTACGTTGTACTGAATCCAAAAATACCAGAGCACTACTCAAACCTTCGTAAAGACTTAAAACTTCCACGTGGTGAAAGTATTATTTCCACTTTACAGATGTAGCACATAGACTAATTGATTTTTCCAGCAGGGAGGAGCACAACCCAGGTGACCACATCCATATTCCTGTTCTATAATTATAATGGCACTACATATGTTGCAGTTAGATTAGATGATATGCAAAATAGGCCACTCTACAATGGTCTTCCGCTATGTTAGCTTTGTAATGCTACTCTGCCAATTCTGTAGGGATTGCTTATTTCACAATCGCC
>VXAA01004463.1:453861-477542 GCA_013399115.1 Anseranas semipalmata
TTTTCCAAACCCCCCCCCCCCCCCCCCCCCAAAAAAAAAAAAAGCTGCTTTGACACAGTTTAAATATTCCAAATAAATCATGAGTTTCTGTCATGTGGAAACAAAAAACTAATGATACAGTGAAAGGCTACATTTCCATAACTCTGACTTGCATCTACATATTTCCCATTTGAAAGTCAATGGGAACCGTGTGGCTGAGTGCCATGTGACTCCAAAAACACAAAGGCAGCCTGCCTACTCCTTGGCAGCCACAGCTCTGTCCCCCCGCAGAGGAATCACCTATGTGATTTGCATCTGATTTCCTTGCTAACCTGCAAGAGAACTGGAGCCAAACAGTAGGATATGCACTAACGGGATCTGAATATTTAGCAGCATGAGAATGGTAGGTAATTGATTCCCGTCTTGGGCACACTGATGTAGCTCCCTTTGCATAGTCAGGAGGGGAATGGAGTTGAGTTAAGCTAATACATTAATCAGCTGTTAGCTTCTCCTGAGAACGAGACTTTTAACCCCATATGTATCATCTGATGAGCTTCAGGTCAACCTTTTACATATGGAAATCCATTTTCCTATCTATATCAAGTTGGCCAAAAGCACACCTGGACGGTGGGACAGTGTTATTTAAAAATAGATGTTTAAATTACCACATGACTCCTTGGGTGTATTGCTAGAGAATACAGTGGGTTTTGTCTCACTGGAGTTCTTTAACCTTCGGAAGACATGAAGGTGCACTCTGAACTTGTTTATTTTTTTATTCATTAAAGGAAAATCAGTTTCAGGCTATGCACATTTTGTTTTGATTTCTTCAGCACCATTTGATTAAAAAAAAAAATGTTTAAAGCTTTTTCAGTTGTTTTGAAAGCTCTGTTCAGAAAGGGAGAAATACATTAAGTCCCGGTTGCTGCAGTGAGAGCGAAGTCAAGTCCAACTAGCCACAGACCTGCCCCATCACAATATCCCACTGGTGAGGGCCACACTCTAGTCTTACAGTCTATCTGGTTGAACCAGGAGAAAATATCAAAAATGCCAAGATTTGTGAAAGGCAGAAATAGAAAGCAAAAATTATGTTTTTAATTTCATTTCTTAAGAAATGAGGTTCATGGGATTACATTGCTGTTCGCGTGTGCGTTCACTTCTTTTTGCCTGTGCCCCTGTTAACCATATCTCTTCTTGGGCAAACAGCAATCTGAGAGGTTGTTCAGGTTCTGCAATGAAGTGAACCTCTGGACACCGTAAGCCAGGAGGGCTCAGGAAGAGCTCACTATTTGCAACACAGCAGAGTGTAATCTTGAGAGAGCCAAAAACATGACTCCAGATGGAGTCTGCACCTTTCTAGACACACTGATAATTAATTCCAAGAGAAAAATCCATAGAAAAATGAGTTTCTATAGTTTTCTATTGAAATCAGATTTTCTGGCCTCTATCCTGCACAGAGATCTGCTGGGCTCAGACTCATGCTGCTGTGGACCTGGAGGCAGGAGACAAGCCATCAGGTTTGTGTTAATGCTTTGGTTTTAACTTCTGTGAACCGCAAATGTCTGATTACTTCCCAGGGTGTTCTGAGCAATAGTGAATTAATTTTTGTTTAAATGTTTTGAGATCCCAGGAGCTACACAGATGGGAAACCTTTTCATTCATAATGTAGGGCCCCTGACTCAGAAAACCAATCTGCCCCATCCATTTACTAATTCAGCATCATTACAATTTCAAAATCAACATGCATTTATAAAATAACTTGAGTGACAGTCAGCAAGCAGGACTGTTATGGTCTTTCAGGTTAGCAATTAGAGAATTATTAGCGATGTGGATTTAGTCATTTAAGTTGTTTGTGGTTAGTGTTGTTTTTTTGTTTGTTTGGTTGGTTGGTTGTTATTTTTTTTTTCCTATGGTTAATTCAGCAGATGTAAGAACAAGTGCTTAGCCATCAAAAAGAGATATTGAGGTTCCTGCCTGAAAATCTGCATAGTGGCTTTGGATCTTACTGACTGATTAAGCCAAGCTGTTGGGGGACTTGTATTAGCATGTCTCAGAGCTTCCTCTTCTAAGGCCCCTTGTAGGGCCACAAAAGATTAAAAGAGAGCTGAGCAAAGGGCAATGTCGTTGTATTTAAACCAGTCTGCCTTATTCATTATTCAAGTGGCTATGTTGTCTGTGAAATTTTCAAGTAGTGATTTCCTGGGAAACAAAATGAAAAATAATATAATAAAAATCATTCCTTTTAGCCTTACAACCTGTCTTTTGTGGGTTTTTCTTTTTCTTTTTTTTTTTAATTTTTTTTTTCATTTTATCTGTCTATTCTTATTTTCCTTCATTTTAAACCATAAATACATTCTTTCTTGCTTCTTTGGGAGTGAAGCACACCTTTTACTGTAAAACACTCCTATAGCATGTTTATGGCTGATCGGAGTTACCGTTAATGCTTCCATTATTAATTTTACTTCCAACTCTGAGGCCCTGTGCTGGTGAGCAAGGGATCTTAAGCAAGAAAGGAAGCTTGCCTTGAGGAGCAGGGGATCTGTCTTCTAAGCCAAGGAGGGAGTTCCCAGAGCAACGAGTACAATGTTAATTGCAGCCTGGGGATCTGGGTGGGCATCGGTTGGTGGTCTTTGCAGCATGTACTTCATTATTAATTCAACTTGCAGCCAGTGGTATTGTCCATGAAGGTGCTGCATTTCACTCAGGTTCTACTGCGGGACAGGAGATGACATGGCACAGGTGAGGAAGATGAGGGTGTTGGTTCCCTTGTGCACAGCTGAGCTTTTGTAAGATTTCTTGTTGCATGAATGTTGCCGACACACATTTTTGGCAATAAAGGAAAGGTTTTGCCTTTTGCCAGTGTGTTTAGAGTACCAAAGAGTTCATCTTTATGATGAGTGCCATGTATTGCACCACCAAAATGCTCCTGAGGCTCAACAGAGAAGGTTCATTGGGAGCTATTGGCAAGGAGCTGTGCATCTCCATCTCTCGCACTCCCTTTGAGCTCTGCCGGCTTGTTTCACTTCACACTGGGTTGGCAGCAAGCGGTGGGAAGAGACTGACTTCCCCCATCACCTTTTCCTTTGATGAATTTCCTTCAGCTTTGAAAGACGTCACCTTTAGGTAAATTGGCCAGTAAGAGCATAAAAAGATATTTCCATGCTCAGCCCTCATAAGAGTCCAACAGTTCACCTGTGTATTTAATTAAATTGAATTTCAACTTAAAATTTATGAGAAAAAAAAAATGTTGGAGGAAAAGATAAGGGAACAGCATTGCTGGCATTTAATTTGGAAATCCTTGCCTTTGTATAAAGCTTATATAAAGAAAAAAGCAAAGGCAGTTTGCTGCACAGATTTGAGGTCCAGGCAGATGGGCATGTCCATGCAGGGGTGAAAACCCCAGCTTCCAACATAGCTGGGCATCACAAATTTATGGGATTTCCACAGTGGGCAATCTCTCATCCTGCTCTAATTCAGCAGTAACACACACGCTACTGCCTAAATCTTGGGGAAAGACGATGAGGAAAGAGTAAAATGGGAAAACACATCTTGAGGTCTGTAAGGATTGAAGATTCTGAAAAGATTCAATTGGGCTGTTGGGCCCATTTCAGAAAGGATGTGTAAGCACATGATTAACTTTAAACGTGTGTTGAAATCCCACTGAAGTCTTTAAGGCCTTAAAGATGCCCTAACATGAAGAGATTTCCTTTGAAATCTGTATGACTGCTTATATCTTCCTGAATCATGACTCAGATGCTTTGGTGAATGCAGGTCTAAAACTGCAAGGTCAAACATAGCTATTTGGACTTTTATATTAGAAGCCAGACATGAGGTCTCTTAAGAATATTTATTTTCTGTCTCATTTAAGGGAGCGCATTTACCAAGGAAAAGCAAAATATTAAATAGACTCTGAAGTGCTTAGTAGACTTTACTGTGATTTGGGTCCCTCATGAACTTTCCTCGTTCTGCAGACTTTGGGATCACATGGTGGCTGCTGACACCACTCTTGTCCTCAGGCTGCAGGTTTAATGAGAGTGGTGGGGTTTTCTTTGCAGTTTTTTTTATATAAGCAACCTGCCATGGTAGAAAATATAACTTTGGATATGGTAATTGTCTTATTTAACATTTGAATATGGGAAACATTTTATTCCATTTAGAATATTTCCATCTTTCTGCTGCCAAACACAAGGCGTTATCACTGATCTCCTTAGTCCAGAAATTGTGCACCTGATGAGTGCTATATTTACATCAAAAATAAATGTTCCCTTAAACCCATGAGCTCCCCGAAGGTTCTCATAAGATGATGAGATGGCTTTCAGCCTATTAAATGAAGGGAAAAATGTTTCACCAGGTTTGCAGAGGGTCATTTTCTGAACATGAATGCAGATGGGCCATTATTTCAGTTGCTTTTGTAGGAGCACAGCCAAATAAAATCACACTGTAAGCAACTATTTGCCTTAAATTTCTTTCAAAATAACCATGATGGTTATTAAAAGTTGACTTGAAAAATGCCAGTTTACATGTTTACTTTCCTTGGTTTCGACTGAGCTTGGAAAAGAAAGATGTAATAAATAAACAAAGACAACCAAAAAAAACCATTCCTTTGTGCATTGTAGTCAACTTATTTTTCATATTTTTAGAATCAAGAAGTCTGGCTTTCCTATATTACAGGAAAAGACCACTTAAATAATTTCTGTGGATATTTTAATGGGAACTTTTGTTGGTTTTATATTTGATAAGTTATTAAATTGTTAAAAATGTCCATAAAGGTTCATTGAAACTGTAAGTTTGAATTGAGCAGACCTTCACAGCAGGATACAACTATACAGTACAGACTGCGTGCAACAGTGTCTCCTCTTTGCTCTTTCCCTTTTTCATGGGGTGCCCTGTGACAGGAAATTGAAGTGAAATTTTATGTATATTTTTTTCAGTGTAGATGTGTTGTAAGATGGAAGCAGATCTATGTTATTTGCTATCTTCTTCTCCAGATCTTGTTTACAAGATGGAAACAAAATAATTAGGTGATGAGTCTATCTGTAATCTTTGAAATGAGAAAATAGAAAATGTATAAAACTGTCAGCTCATCTGTGGTTTGGAAAAAAAAAAATTCACACACAAACAAAGCTAAAGTTGAATTCCTTTTTAATCTTTAAAGACATCCTGAGCAGCATTGCAGACTACAGCCAGACACGCTGCAGACCAAAGCTTCACAGGGCTCGTCTTCATAAAACTCAAGATTGAATAAAATTCTCTGGGAAGCTCAGGAGACAAGGGCAAAGCAATTCAACAGCAGCACATACATTTTTAGAAGCTTTTTACAGCCCTAGCTATTCTGACCTTTGCAGTGGTCTCACCATTGTTTAGGATAGAGGAGGTTTCTTTTTTTTCCGTTTCAGAAAGTTGTTTATGTGACATGCTGCTTTCCCCTCTTCCTCCTCTTGTTCAAAAGCATTTCCTGCACCCTGCAGAAACCGCAGGGCTGTGAAGGAAACAAGCTTGCCAAAATCAAAGGGCAGCCACTTTCACAGGTCAGTTAAGTGTGCATCACCAGCTCACAAGTCCGTGCACTTCTTCTGAGGACACAGAAATACTTTGCTGTTGTCATTTGTCATAGACTTATTCCACTTCAGATTCAGCTAGCACCACCGCATCTGAGATGAACACCTTTGCACATGGCTAATGGGAACTGCTTGCTGTCCCCAACATTTTCTGAGCTAAAAAAGAAAATTGAACCCTAAATTAAATGACATGACCAAGGCTCCACTGGACATCCATGGCAGAGGATCAAGGCACAGCTGTACCTTTCCTGCTTTGCTGCACCACCTTGGCAGAGCAGAAGGTGACGATCACTGCAAAGGGGGTGGGAGAGCTCATGGGATTAAGCCAGCTCTTCCCAAAGCGTTTCAGCATGGGACATGCGTGGCCTGAAACTCACCATAACCACTCTGCCTTGCTTGTCTTATCTTTTCTGCACTTAAGGATATGCACCTAACATTAGGTGCAAGAGCAGGGAGGGAGGCAGGGAAGCTTTTGTTTTATGTGTTCAGACTGTAAAGTAGCCTGCATCTTTGGGGTACGGTAGCTGGGGCTTTGAAAGCTGCCTGTGGCAATTGGTTGTGTCCAGATGCCATTGAAAGCCAAAAAGAACTGGGTGAAATCCTGAGAATGGGGGAGCAGCCAAATGCTACCATATGCTCATAAGCTTTTTGACCATCTAGCACAGTGAGTAGCACAAAATGGCAGCCGGAGTAAGGCTTAAGACTGTGAATTACAATTGAGATAAGCGTAATAAATAGAAAAGCAAGCACCTTTCTCTAATTTATGTATGGCAGGCTAACAATACTTTTCAGTTCTCAGTTCAGAAAGTTATGAGTTAAACCCTACACTAGAGCATAGGAATTGCCAGCATTATTTTTTCCCTTCCTTTCTTTGATGGCAGTACAGAAGAAAAAGAAAAAAAGTCAAAATTCTCATATAAGAACTTTGTCTGCAACCTCATCTTCTTCCAAGGGGTGAAGAACCAAATGTATGCAAATCAAAGCAGAACAGGAGTGAGCAGCTGATTTCTCTGACTGTATCCCATTTCCTCCTCAGGTGAAAAGTTTGGCTTCCATTTAAATGATCCAAGCACTTAATCCTGTGAAACGGATAAAAGCAATGAAAATAAAAACATATGAAAGTAAAAAAAAAAAAAAGAGTAAATTGTGCATTTTCCAGGCACGTAACACCTAGCTCTCCCTATCCTGTTTATTCAGGGAGCACTTCAGAAAAACCCAGATGAGTTTAAGATGAAGAAGGATGACAAGAGATCTTTTTTCTCCTTTCTCCTTGCACGTATGTCCCACAGCAGGGGAGGGATGCTTCAGCGCTCCACAAACACCTTGCTTTTGTCTTGCACTGTTCCTGTGAGGGGTTGCATCATGCCTTGTAAAAGTGACACTGCTGGAATTGTGCTGTGCAAGTACAAGGGAAAACAAAAACACAACCCCGAGCTTTAACTGTACATGTCTGACAGCAGCTTATTAAACCCAGAGCAGTCATCAGAAAAGAGAGAGCAAACGTGGATGAAAAAAAAAGGTTGTTTCTCACAGCGTGAAGGAAAAATGTTTTCTCCTAAGTGAAAGAAAACAAGGTGGGGGAAACAGTCCCTAGCTTGAGGGAGGTTCCTTTTTGTGGAGCTCAAGTTTGGGATGTCGCTTACTAATATGGTCTCTATAATTTAAATTTCCATCAAGCTCATTAGCCCAAATATTTGCACATGCTAATTTGTTCAGCTGAGGCCCCTTGATCTGTCATATTCCAGTGAATCATGTTTTCTGTTGGCTCATTCTTTGGGACAGCTTGCCTCCTTTTGGATTTGTTATTAAAAGATAATATTGACTTAGTTTCCTTTGCACTGAGCAACAGCCTTGTCTTCTAAAGCCTGCCTTGGCTTGTGTGTGAGTGTGTGCGCATGTGTATGTGCAGGAGACAAGCTGCTCACAAAGACTTATTTCCTGTTGCTCTTAATGACAAGAATAATTAACATCACCTTCCCAGGACCACTTGGTGCCCTGTGTCCCACTGGCATGTCGTGTCTGCCAGGATTTCAGCCTAGTTTTGAACATCTGCATGAACTCTGGCACATGAAGATGGAGACTGCTTTCAGTGCTCCTCCTGATACCAGCTTCTGCTGGGTACCAGAGGATGCCCTGCGCTAGACCCATTGCGCTACTGACCCTCAATCCAACAACCCTTTGCACACAAGGGTCTGTGTCTACATCCACCATCTTCTGTGCCCAGAAACCACAACTTTGTGGAACTCTTCAGCCTCATTTTTTTTCATTGCATTCAGCTGTCTTGTCCTGAAAATCCTTCACTGACCAACAAAATTGCTGTCAGGTGCTCACAGGCCTACACAGCTCCATGGATGGGTGCTGCTGCTCTGCCTTCCTCGCTTAGCTCCCAGTGGATGCTGCAGGGTGTGCACAGGAGTGCATAAAGGCAGCACCCCAAGAAACGAGAAGCCAGAGCTTTCCCTGCCCTTCTCCCCATCACCCCCTGCCCAGGGCTGGACAACCAGGGAGGTGTTGCCTGTGCTCAGCTCCTGTCTTCACAACAGGCCTCGAAGGCTGTAATTTGTAAGGACTGATGAATAATGATTTTTTTTTTCCATTTCTAAGCTTGTGCTGGTGCACTTAGCACCTGTTTTCTTTCGCTCTCTCTCTGATATTTATTTACATTGTGGTGGAAAGCATTAGAGAGGAAAGATTTAGGCTTTCCTCTCCCTCTGGAGTGGAGATACTGGACAGTGAGTCCTTCCTCTGTATAGAATGCATGCACTATGCCTCGCTGCTGCTGCCACACTTGGTGGTGGGACCAGTGATACCCAGTACAAATGGGGATGTTGGGAGTTTGAGGGATGATAAGATGATTTTTACATATTTTTATTTTAAATTTCTTTACTCATATTACCGATGACTTTAGACATCACGAGTTCTGAATTTCTGTGATCTCTTGTGATGTTTAACTTTTTTTTTTTCTTTTGTTACATTTCAACCAGTTTTGACCATAGCTTTAATCCCAGTTAATTTTGTTTTTATTTCTAATTGACTCCTGCTTATATGTGGGAAAATGGAGTGAAATTCTGATCTAGCCAAGAGTGTGTGGAGCTGATTTTCAGAAATAACATAGGTCTGGAGATCCGGGAGCCTCTTTTCTACTGTGAACTTGTTCTGGGACACTGAGGGGAGCACTTAGGTCATTTGGAGAGGGGTCTCAGCATCCACACAATCACATAAAGGACTTCAGTTATCCCATGGGCTCACCTCCCTTCACACCCTCCCTTCTTCTCCTGGCAAAACCAGTAGTATCCATTGACTTACAGGACAATTTTAAGGAATTGCACAACTTTATTCACTTATCAAAGAAATGTGATGAATTTCACACTCCCTTCTCCTCTAAAACAGAAATTCTGAAATTGAGTTACTCGGGCTGCGTAGGAGTGAATTTCATTAAATGAGACAGCACAGAAATTCCTCAATAACAGTAGGACCTATCCACTTCCTTCAGCTAAAAAACACAAATTCAGTCAGATAGCTCAGAGAGGTCATATTTGCATCTTGCCTAGCAGCTTACTTTTCCTGGGATACTGCAATATGCTTCTTATTTTGTAGAAATTGTCCTCATTCTTCGGCTTCTTTCCCCTTGCTCCCAGACTCTGAAGAAAAACCAGCCCACAGAGCAAGAGCACAATTGCTGTGCTTCACTGGATGCAGAAAATAAATAACTTGTCTCCTGCACCCATTACTTATCCTTGCTGTGTGTTTTTAGCTTACCTCCTATAAAAAGAAGAAGCTAATTTATAATCATGTTGTTTGTCGGGAGTGTTTGTTCACATCTGTCTGTCGGCAAGTTTTATAAATCAATTAGCCCCAGACAGACACACTCTGTAGCTTTCTGTGTTCCCACAGATGTCACTTACTCATCAGCAGAAAAAAACACTAGCCTTCGCTGTCTCCTAATTTGGGTGCACGTGAAAAACAATTGAGTAAGTCTCCTGCCCATGTATATCAAAAGTGTTCCAGTTACCTGGCAACCAACCGAAAAACCATGCTTGCAAGCCAAACACCTGAGTACAATGCTGTACTTATTTGCATATACGTGCATATATATGCCTGAAGTGGAGTTTTTTTAGTGTTAAAGAATAAGGACTTTGGGAATTTCTTAAAATAGCTGAGTTCATTATCATTTCTGCAAATGTGAACTTAGGAGTAGCAGGGCCGAGGGGGAAGCTGTGTATGAGATGGGGAGGGATTTTGGGAAGCCACAGGGTGTGCATAGCAGCTGCAGTGGTGTACTGCAGTCAGAGGGATTTATAGGGAGTGTTGAAGTGGCAGGTAAAGTTTACAAGCACTGCGCAAGGAGATAATTGCACTCAGCTCGTGCTTTACAGTCCCACTAACTTCACTAGTTTGCTTGAAGACTCATAGCAGTATATTCTGTTATTACTTGGTACATATGGACTCTAATTGATCTCTCCTTGGTTGCAAAGCACTTTCTATGGAACACTTAGGCTGGTCAGTCCTTCAGCTCCCCCTTGTCCCCAGAGCAGAAGATAACAGAAGCAGGACAGGTATAGACAAAAATCTCTATTTGATGTAAGTGCAGAAGGAAGGGGATTGGATTAAAACATGTTCTTAAGTGTAGATGTGTGTGGTTTGGGGGAATAATAAACACTGGGATGTGTGATGAAGAGGAGGCCAGACAGCAGGTGAGCTATGACCGAGAGCAGGGATGGAGGTGCTGGTGGAGTGGGATGAAGAGGGACACAGAGTGGGCATGAAGAGAGGAGAGGCTGCCCAAAGATGGGTGTGCGACTTCAACTTTTGCAACTCTTGCCTACAGATGGGGAGTGGAAGAGATGGGTACAATGTGGGATGGACACTGGTAAACATCTCCAAATGAAGTGATACTATCAGGTTGGGAACCCTGGGCAACTTACAGCATGTCGTGTAATGATGGAAAGAAGCAGACATAATGGTCATTTTGCTGTATTCTTTTATCTGGTTTTGTAAGCCTTCTATTTCCTCACCTTGATGTTACTATTTTATTTCCCATAGACCAGTGGAGGGGTTAATCTTTAATACCTTGCAGTAATAAAACTGTTTTAATTAGCATTAGCTTGGAATGACAAGACTACAAGTAATTAAGTTACACTGGGATCTAGTTGGAATGAAATTGATACCGGGGGATAGCATAAACATAAATCAGCATTTAAATAAACTGAAATCAGATTGCTGTAATTAAAAGGAAAATCCATTGGCATTAAGACATAAAAATAACAGATACAGATTTAATAAACATAGCAAAGGAGGGGGAGAGAGCCTGAAAAATGTAAATTGTTCCCCCAAACACATGCTTACCATCAAAAAAGAAAAGCAGATAAGAGATCACCGTTTGGTTAGTATTAAGGAAATACAATTATATTGGGGTGGGAGGGAAGTTAGAAAACAGAGAGAAGATTATGAGTGTCTGTACAGAATGCCATTAACATTAACCTGATGCATTACAAGTGAGTTTTAGTTATAAAAGTAATTACTGGCTACTGAGCCCATCTGGAATCCACAATCAAAGGACAAAGAGAGAGGAATAAGTTGAGGAGCAAGTGATTACTTTTCCAAAGTTAAGAAAGGCATGTGTACTCAGAAGGCAGCAGCAGGCTGCTGCATTTTTTCATGCTACAGAAAGAGCAAGCCAGCATATGCCGACCAACTCCTACTGTTTTCTTTAGGCTGCTTACCACTATAGGACATGGCATTTTTGTATGATTAAAAGTGATTCATTAGCCTTTTGGATTAAGGGAATCATATATCTTCTTCAAATGTTATGGTAATTAAGGTATACTTGATGAAGAGCCCTATTTTTTATTTTTGTTTATTTTTATTTTTTTTTCCTGCAAGACAATAATCTCCTCTCAGAGCAGATAAAGGATTTGGAGGAATTGATGTAGGAAGGGAGAGTAAGAGAATTCGAAAACTCTTCATGAAGTAATTGCAGTCTAGTTGTGACCCCTCAGGTAAGAAAAACCTACCCAACCTGTGAAAACTCACTGAAAGTGCCCAGGCAGGTTACAGTGACAGTCACAAGAACATAGTTAACACCGCTCCATGCTGTGGGTCCTTAGCTCTTTTGGAGACAGGTCTTACCTTTGACTGCAGGGTCATCTAAGATGAAGTTGTAAAGGCCAGCATGGGTCAATGTGGACAGAGAATAGAAGCACATTATTTATACACTATGCAACAGAAAGTGTTGGGCAAGCTTTAAAGACAGACCGAAGATATGGCTGTATTTAGAGTTATGCTGCTTAATATGAAAGTTTGTTCAGGAACACTGTATTTCTCACTGGGATATCGCTAGACAGATGATGCAGTAATGTCTGTACAGATGGCCTGCACACAATGTGGAAACTCAACACAACCCACTCACTTCATACTTACTGGTCCTAACTGTGGAATATAGGAAATCCATGTGTCATAGGATTGAAGTGCTTGGGAGTCTTGGGATCTACACCCGATATCTACTGAATGAGTTTGATTTACCGCTAACCCATGAGTGTTACAATCCCCATGCATCCAGCAAAGAGTTGACCTACACTTGTGCAGAAGACATTAAGTTGAGATTTCCAGGTATTTTAGAGTCATAGAATGGCTTGGGCTGAAAGGGAGGTAATTTTATCCAACTCTTTTTTCTAGTCAGACCTGTTTCTCTGGTCATGAGAATGGATATTTAGAACCCCAAATAAACAAGTCTTTGAATTATATCTGTTTAAAAAAAAAAGAAAATCCTGAGTAGAAAAGAATCTATGTGTGGTGAAATTTTTGAGGCAAAGATGAACAGATCTATTTAAACTACCCTAAAAGGATGTGTGCATGCTCCGAGTGTGGGTCAGTGTTGGCTGACAGGGTTTGTGTTAGTTAAGTTCTGTGGAACACGTGCACTTTGTGGGCAGTAACGTAGGCTGAGATGGGGTGAAAAAAACAGAGATCTGATCTTTAAAATTGTGGCCAGAGATGACAGAGATTGTAGAAGAGGGGAAACAAAGTCTTTGGCAGTGACACAACCTCATTTCCTCTTGCTTACTCAAATGTAAAAAATGGTGAAATTAGTGGATTTTATAAAAGTGAACAATTCTCATCCCATTGTAGTTACTGGGAGTTTTGCCATTAACTTAATGGGACTGAGGTTTCCATTCCTGTATTTAATCATCAGAAATATCGTTTTATTGAGTAGTAACAGAGCAATTTTCTACTATGTATTAGATGTCACTTACATACATCAAAGCTGTTCCTTCCATGATGATCATATTACTTAGCCCAGGATAATTAGCATTAATAATGGTGTTATCATTTGCAGGGAAAGAGTCAGCATCAAACAGAGAAATTAACAGAATAACTTTTTGGCATAAATCAAGCAGGCACTATTCAGCCTTACTTGACCATATATTCACCTCCTTAAACTAAAGGAAGGCTTGTTCTACAGCGCTGCTAATTTAATATCAGAGGATCAGACCTAAGTTGCTCTCTGCAGATCAGTGGATTTTTCTAGACAAATTTGTACCCCGGGATGGAAGGGAGCAGAGAAATAATTTGACAAAGGTCTTTTGCTATTTTTTGAAATGATAACCTATGGAGCCATCAGATGGCAAATGCTACATGGAATGGGGAACTGAATGATCATGCCTTGGTTAGGATGACTGTGATCTTGCATCTGCACAACTACGTCTGGAACCTGCCATGTTTTATAGCCACTGCCAGCTATGTATAATGTCCCATGCTTTGTAGTGTAGTTATGGGTGAAACTCAGCAACTGACTTGACAGCATCCTTCCTCATTACATGAGAAGTCTGGAGACAGTATGAGAAATTCTCCTGTCAAGTGACAATACAGGGAGAACTTACCTAGGTCAGCTGTAATTGCCAAATGTTACATTGAACTGGCACAAACAAATGAATGTCATTGCCCACAGTGAGAGAATGGAGGAACAAACTCTTTTGCTTCCAACTCCCTTTTCATTCAAATGGAACTTTTTTACAGTATGAAATCTTCTACATCAGAAAGAACTGGAAATGGCAAAAAGGATGAATTTTCAATTTCTTATTTCACTTTCTGTTCCTTGCTTCCCCAGTGTGAACCAAGGCATTGGCCCTTGTGCAGCCCTTGCTGCATCTCCTTTCCTCTTATACTAATCTTTAGTTAAAACAACCATTGTTTTCTTGGGGTATTTCCCAGAATCACAGCTCACAATGGTAAAGTTGCAACATGGATGAAATTACCATTTGCTGTGTTTTTCTAGCAGTGAAAATCAGATGAAAATTTTCATCTATGCTACTACATCACAGGCAGTCATTTACTGCAAAATTGGAATCTTGTATGGACAAAGCTGATATCTTTCTCCTTGTGTCAGGAGGTAGTAGTACAAGACTACCACTATCCAGATGAAAAAGTTCAAGGGAAGAGGCAAGAAGCCAGATTTCATAGCAGAAGACATAAGAGTCCCTAGAAAGCTGGGGACCCACTTCCTTTCTGATGCTGTTCTTTTTGCTGTATCAACTTCCCCTTTGCCAAATGTCTCTTGCTGTTCATTTTTTTTTTTTTAATTATGTCTTGGATCTATCCAAGAATATAGAACAACGCCACCTACTGAAATCAACTACATTAACAAACTGTCAACAGTCCTGAAATAGTGTTTTCATCCCCTACCATGTTAAATAACAGAATATGTCTAAATACACTGGCAGATCCCAAAGTACACCCTGATAGATAATAAGGACTTGTTGCATGGAAAAGAGATTATTTTTTTTTGCTAAAGTTGAGACTTACTCGTCTGAGAGCGCCGCGCCTTACTATACATAAATCTGGAAGTTATCAGCAGATCATAACTTTTGAGCAATAATAAAAGTAGGCAGATGATGTTGTCTGTCACCAAAGCACAAATTATTGTTCTAAGCAGCATCAAAAAATACATGCAAAACCTGTCTATGGAGCAGCAGTTTAACTTGATAGATACCTAAAATACTGCAAAGGAAGGTGATCATTAGACTTCAAGATCAGTTGAAGTTTCTGGGCAAACTTTGAGTTTAGGCCCAGATGGAGTGCAATGCAGTAATTTAGTATGAAGGCCAGATAGGATAAAAATCTTCAAAGAATGAGTAACACCACCAACACATATGGTAGAATCAGTTAGCGGTTCAATTAAACTGGAGAACAGAAGATGGGCTCTGCTATGTTAGATAAAGGCAACATGTCTGTACTTTTGCAAACCCTCCGGCTTGTTTTCTTCTTACTTGAGCTGAGATTCTTCTGACAGGTGGGCATCTCCTTCTTTCTCTCCATTGTCTATTCTCAGTCTGAGGAATGATTGCCCCATCCAGGTCTAGGGAAATAATCAGTAGTGTCTTGCTTGCCCCAGATCCCATATCTTTAAATAAATCTTTATGAGTATTGGAAAGAGCAAGGGAGCCTCAAGTTATCCCTTCTGTGTCACAGCCATGTTGTGAACAATAGCATTGCAAAAACATCTAGTATGTGTTGGAGTCAACAAGGAGACCTGATCATTGCTGAATTGGAGGTTTTTCTTCAAGGCGTTGACTATTCCCAGCATTGCCACTGCTGCGTGACCTCGGTGAAATCACTTCACTTTGGCATGCATCCCTGGTCAGTGCATAATATGGGGATAACCATGCTGCAGAGCCTTTTGAAGACTCCTGGCATCCATCAAGGACAAGTGCAATAAGCAAGCTGGATATTACTCAGATGCAGTTTAATGTCTACTTATCTCAGGATGCTGTATGGGTGAAGGATGCTTTAGCTTCTGCTTGCCTCCATTCCCTGTTGCAAACGAAATGTGCACAATTGTCACTGGGGCCTTGCCTCTGGCATCTTCCTGCAGAGAGCAGAGTTGTCTCTGTTGTCACAGGGTTTTGCTGCAGGGTTACTGGTGCTTTTGGAGAAATCTATGACAAGGAGACATCTTTCTCTCTCCTTCCTGCTGACTTGCCCACCATGTGAGTTTAACCACAGGGCACAATATTTTCTTCCCAGTGTCTCACTGACGTGTGAGAAGTCAGGGCCTTGTTGGAAAATAGCTGAGCAGGCATCAACAGCCTGTAGTCAGAAAAACAGGTTCAGTGTCATCGCTGCTGTAGAAAGCATACATGAAGGGGAGAGAGAGAAAAAGAGACTCCATGACTTTTGGGAAAACAAATTAAGATTGCACTGAAATGTGCAAGCTGTTCATTTAAGCAGTCTGATTTGGGGGGTGGGAGAAGAGATGGTGGGAGTGATGAAGGGTGGGAACAAGTGAGAACAACTAAGAAATGACACGTCAGAAAAGCCGTTTCACAAAATTCCTTTGCCAGGATAGAAAAATATGAAACCTGGCCTTGCTCTGCTCTTGTAAATCTCTAGTTGTGAAGGCCATGAAGAAAGATGAAGCGGTGTGTGGTGCGGGCTCAGGGTGGAATCAATTTCTCCGTGTGGAATTTTATGTCCCGCTACATGAAATTGAAATATTCTTTCTTTCAGATTTCAGTCTTCTGGCCTCATCTCTCAGAGTAATTTACAAAATCGCAGCACTTCCCCACCTCCCATAGCAAGTCCCACCATCAGGTGGATCTGGCTCTGCTCCCAACTCTTAAGCAGTAAATCTCCCCAGCCAGGCCTGCCGACTAGCTCTTGGTTTCTTTTCTGCGTGCAGTTGTTTGCTTGTTGATCCGTGCTGTGGGATGGAGCACAATTAAATGAAGAAAAATGAAAACATGGTGCTATGCCAGACAGTTTTGCTGCTGTCTTGCTGATTATGAAAGATGAGTGTGATTCTGGGCAAACAGACAAGAATAGATAATGTTGTGTCCTTGATGTACCCAACCTCAGGCAGCTTCCTTGGAGCTCTGGTCCTTCCCCAGGACCCATGAGAAGAAGGGCAGCGCTGATGTAAGCAGGAGCTGCCCTTGTCCCTGGGCTTCTTACAGAGTCTGTCACAACCCAGAGCTCATGATGGCTTGATAGTCTTAGATAGGCTTTATTTTGAGTTATACATTTGTATACAATGTAAATCTAACCTCAGCTGAAAGTCCCCGCTGTTACTTTGCACAAGAAAGATTTTCCTGTCATAAATCAGCCCATCTTCTTCTGCTAAACCTAAAGTTTCTGGTTGCCCCAGCAAAAATACATCTCATATGAGACATTAAAATTATTATTATCTATTGCTATTTGCACATTGGCTTCCTCTGTTTTCTTCCTCTCTCCTCACCACTCTTAATTCTACCCCTACATCTGTCTCTTGTTTTCAGTTCAAGAGGATCTATAACTTTTTATTCCCAAAACACCACCACTAGTCCATCCACTGAGATACTTGCTCTCTGTTCAGCAGCTGCTTTCCCCGAAAGTTTCCTGTTGGTCTTTTCTGACCAGAAAACTCCTGTTTGCCCCAAACTCCCTCTCCCACCTGGGATTCTGATCCCTGCTGCCCTGCCACCAATATCCATTACCTCTCAGCCAGTCTCTGACACTCAGTCTTTTGCATGGCTCATGAGGGCAGATGGCCATCAGATGATAAAAGTTTGGTGGAGATATTCCTGACTGATTCATTACAGTGTCCTCCTAATATCATTCAAGGTAGAGGGCTCCTATGGCAAAAGCAGGTTCTGGCATCTCCGCCCTCCCAGGAAAATTATAGGCAATGCTCAACAACTTGTTTTTAAAGGAGAGACTTTGTCCATGCCAGACTGGGAGGACTGTTTGGCCACTAAATTATCTCATGGGAGCTGGATGTGGTTTCCAGACTACCCATTGTGAAACAGTGCCATACAGCACCCATGTGGACTGGCTGCAACATATAAAGATCATGGGCATGGAGCAGTATCAGATTTGGAACTGGATCTGCTGCTTACCATGGAAGGACCTCCAGTTCTGAAGTATTTTGTGAAAATTATTTTCTTTTTTTTTGTAAACTGATGATGCTTCCCTCATCAGGAAACAAACAAACAGAAGAGACTTTGAAACCCTACACACACACACACACACACAATTACTGGTACTAGCTAAAACTAAGAGATTTTGGCTCTAGAGAAATCAAGATACATGCATCAAATGCAACAGAAAATACTAAGAAATCTGGATTATTTCTTGGTCCAGTAAAGTGGATTTCAGACCCAATATTTGTACACATCTTAGCTAAAAAGGCAGTTTCTTACTAGTCTGAAAAACTGCCTGCAACCCAAACTGCTGAAATTAATAATACTTTTAATCATTATGTTTGAGTGGACAGAACCATAAACTTGTAATGAGGACACTTCAGCTGTATCCCCTGTTCTGGCTTTTGGTCAATTCACTTGTTTCCTCTGATCCTTTATTTCCCCGTCTGTAAATGTTGGATACTGACACTGATAGCATGTAAAACCCTTGTAAATCAGGTGGTGACTGGAGCTACACATTCCATTTATTTGATGTTGTTGTTAAATGCCAGTGGGGACAGGGCAGGACAATGGAGGATTAGCAAGAGACCATGCATTTCTTCCAAAAACACATGATTTTACAACTGCAAATATTATAGTAAAACTTGGCATGTTGCTTTTGAGAACAAGCCCTCCACTGTTATTAATCCCTCCAGCAATAAAAATAAACATGAAAAGAACAGAACCAGAACTCACCAAGCAGAAATTAGGGGAAGGGGAAAATTCAGCAGCCCAACATACTGCACCTCAGCAGTGTATTTGCAGCTGCAGCTGAGGAAAAGGAGGTAGGAACAGCTGTACTGGCATTGCCGTTAGACGTGTGCTGCGGTACCCCATTACGGTGTGCAATTGTGTTATCATGCTGCCTGGGAAGTCAAGAGCTTTGCAGAAACTTCTGAGCATGTTTGCTTTATATGCCCGATCAAGGTAGCAGTTGCCGTGACCAAAATGAAAGGCAGAGGCTTGCTTTTCAAATCAGGGGGGGGAGGAAGAGGTGAGTCTTAGGAGAAAAAGGAGGTGAAGAAAATCTCATTCATTTTCCCCGTGAATCATTTCCTACATCTTCAGGCTTGCTCAGACCCTGCTGCCGTTTTGACTGTGCAGGTGAGGGTGTTTGTATTTTCCTTCAAAATGCCACCTCCCACAACAGATGATTAATCTTCTTTAAATAATGTTCTCTAATGCTTAAACCTGGCTTTGAAGCTTTCATCCCTGTGTGATTTCAGCTGCAGTCACAGCCTTGCCACGTCTAGGATTACCCGCCACCCGCCAGTCGACATTTGTGGAAATGATAATAGGAAAATTGGGTGAATTTACTGATGATGAAAGATATTAGTTAGACAGATGCTGTGACTGGAGCCCTTTGTGTGCCAAGCAGGTACAAGGTGATTAACACCGCCCCCCCTCGCTCCCCATCCTTCTGCTTCAGCACCAACATGGGGACTGGCAAACAGGGACGATGGGACAGATTAAGGCTGTGTTTAATGAAAACTGGGTGCAAATCCATGGCACTGCAGACAACTGCTTTGGGATACTTACAAGTCATGTAGGGATTGATGGAAAGTGCAAAGAAATCCCCAAATTAGTGGAGGGCTGAGCTGAGAGTGCCCAAAGCAGTGCAGCACAGTTCAGGATCAGCAGATCTTATGAAACTAGGGCACCATCCATATAACTTACTGGAAATGTCTCAGTTTGGGTGGGATCACTGATGCCCCAGAAGCTTTCTTTTCTCTACAGCTGCTATAAAAAGAGCTGTGTGACTATCAGATGCAAACACCTATGCTGTGGGTGGCTGACACGAGGTGCGAGGAACCCAGCCTAGACGGGAGTGCTCGCTACAGAGAATTCTCTGCTACAGAGAATGTCTCACTTGGCTGCTATACCCAAATTACTGCAGTTTTCTCCCTGTGATCTGTAATTTGGAAAAAAAAAAAAAAAAAAAAAGCTTCTCTGATTTAGGTATGGTCATAATTGTGGCTTTGAGTCTACCAGGACTTCTTGGTCAGAGACTCCCCTTTCAGAGACTCCTCAAGGTGACATGGCTTCTGTGTCTTTCTGTTATAGCGTGAAGGGTGCTCAGCAAAGATACTTTGGGCTTGATGTAAAAAAGTTAGTCATTTTTCCTCCAGTTTGCTCGCAATCTCTGACCTGAAGAGAGCACAACCAGTGGATGAAATGGAGAAACTGATAAATCATTGCACAGCAAATAGAGTTTAGAATAAAAGCAAATTTCTCATTTCAGCTCTGCTTAAGCAGGATCATATTCACTTGTGGGTGTTAGCCCAGGCATTAGTGGGAAGTCATCAAAAATCCGATATCCAGTTTGTTGAATGTTTCTTCTATTTATTTAGCATTAATTTTATTTATGTTATTTAATGCTTTCCAGCTCATGCATGCATCTGAGTGTCATCAAGAACGTATGTACATAAGAAGCACACACAGCACACACACTTTCCAGCCAAAGTTCTGCTTGTTCAGGCATAAATTACAAAACCAAAACTTATGTGATTACGAACTCACTTTTTTTTTTTTTTTAATTACTTGAAGTCAGTGAGACTTGCAGACACAAGTCAAGTTTTAAAAATGTGCTTGTAATATGCTCGTTAATGCTATCTAAAGCTATGTGATAGTTTTTACTCAAAGTTCATTATCTGGGAGATCAAGTCCTTTCCAGCCTTAAAATCTATGAATTCCTTTACTACAGTGGTTCAAAAACATAAAGGACTCTGAATAAAGTTATTGCTTCTGCCTCTCCCCCTGTACTTGCACTGTTTTATTAGTTTTAAAATAACACTTGGAAGCTGAGCCTTCCTTCTAGAAACCTAAATTATTTAACACAGACAATTATTTAAGGCCCAACTGATTTCCTGAAAACTAGGCAGTAACCCTTTCAGAGATGGATAAATGAAGGCAGAAGGATGCTCAAATGGCTTACCAAAGGATTGTATTCACTCATGGGTGTTAGTCCAAGCATTAGTGGGAAGTCATCGAAAACTGTATATAACTCTTTCTTGAATGTCTCTTCTATTTATTTAACATTATTTTTTTTAATGCTTTTTTATGCTTTCCAGTCTTATGCATGTATCTTAGAGTTATCATGAAACACATATAGCCAGCTTCCAGCAAACTATTAAGCTGGTAGTAAACTGGGAATATGATCTCAGGCACCTGTCTGAGAACATTGTCTTAATCCAAAGACCATCTTTCCTGTCCTCGCAAGACAGAAAAGCCCAGCTCTAGCAGGAAACTGCAGACCGCATGTAATTGTAAGTCCAAGTAGTGATTTCAGTCAGACTTCTCTTGTGCTTCAAGATGTGTTTGCTGTCGATGTCTGTGCTGGCTTGGGATCTGACCAGAATAAAAACACATCCTTCTCCTCTTCCCTGAATCTTTACTTGAAATTTGCATGGGAGCAGAATATTTGCTGAAACTCAAAATAGATTGGTCACTTTTCTTCTATCTCCAGGTTGTAATTTTTGATTAATTTTGCTTCTAGGTCCCAGTGCTTCATTGTGTCCTGTATCAGGAAAGGTCTTCTGTAGCAGAAAGCTCTACAGAAATGAGCATCTCCCCAAATATGCTTGAAAGGAACTAATAAATTCTGTTTCTAGCTAGAGATTTAGTCTGAAATGAAGAAAATGTATTGCATAGTAACCTGAATTAAGATATAATCAGATATAGCTGCAAATACAAAGGTGTTCAAGGCTCTGATTAGATGTTTCAAAACTATTTGGGGACAGATTTTCCAGGCTGCTGTGTGCTTAAACAGGGAGAAGCAATGGGAGCTGTAGCCAGAAATGGCCAGCAGCAAGTTCTATTCCCTTGGTTCTGGTGCATCTTGAGAAAGATCTAAATGACACAGTGCCACTCCGAGTGAGGTGACAGGTTCGGGTACAGGAGCAACTGATGTCTTCCCACCTCCCATGCGATTCTCTGAACCTGGGGACTGGTGGAGGAGCAGGTCTGGGGCAGCTTCCTTGTGTGGGGTGACGGCAAGGCTCACAACACGCAGCCCACCATCTGCAGGGTGCTGCACACATCCAGCACCCTCCAGGCCTGAGACTTCTGGGAATACACCCGCAGCAATCAGATTTCCTTTCTCCATGTGAGAGAAGAGGGATGGATTTCCCCAGCCATACAGGGATTAAATGCCTGTTGGGTTGATTTGATAACATGGAGTGAACAGGGTCAAAAAACAACTTCAGTTTTCAAGTGATGGGTTTGTCTGCATTGCCATGAACAAATTCTCCATTGTATTCACCTCAAACATGCTTTTCTTCCCATATCAGCCTGCAAGGGCTTTTTGTTCCAAGGGTGTTTTTTTTCCACCGTAGAACAAACATATTTATTGTCAACACTACAAAAAAAAACTGCTTTCGTTACATCTGAGTTCCCATGTGTCTCTCTTACACTATCCCAGGGCATTGATAGACTGTAGGATCTTGTTCCAGAGCCTTATCTGGTTTTCATTTCAGTAGTCCTTTTTGAGTCTACTCCTATACAGCAACTTACCAGTGTATCTGTCTGACCTTCTGCACCAAAAGCCACTCCGCCCTTTAAAGCACTGAAATAGATTTCCCTTCTTTCATCAGGCTGGCACACGAAGCCCCAGACTTTGCCTCCAGCCCCCACTCTGTATCAACATTGCCAGCAAAGGATGTTGAAGCACTGGCTTTCCAGGCTTCAGCAGTGATATTATCAGACCATTAACCCAAGTAAGCTGTATCACTATACCCGCGTATTTTGACACCTCTGAGTTTCTTTGCACTCTCTCTTGCAGCAGAGAGCTTCCTGTTTGTAGCTCAGTAGCCACTCCACACACTGACTCCACGTTTGCTTTTTAGGATGTGTAAAGCTTATCTGCTTCCCCTGTGCACTTTTTTTTTTTCCTTGAAAAAACAGATCTTCAGTCAGTGTAAATGAAGTCAGTGGAACTACAGTGATTTACAGGAGCTGGCTCTGCAGCCCCTGTTTAGAGAGTTGTTAACCATTCGCTATTCTTCTCAAACAATTAAGTATTCTAGGTAAAATGCAATAGCAAAACACTCAGAGCAAACCATGCATTTAACAGAGTGCTTTCCTAGTAATGGGTGAATTTTAATAGGATTAAGAAAAAACATTTCTTCACGTGTCTGGGCATCTTAATTACTGTTTGCAGGTTGGGGGGAAGATTGTGTCTTAGACACTGCTTTGCAACAGATTTCGTGCATGTCTCTAAGTCAACCACTTCAGTCTATTATATATTTGAATCTAATATGTATTGAGCATAATCTAATGTATTGAGTTTTATCTAATATGTATTGAGCCCAGATGGACTCAATCTTTAGAGTTAAAGGTGACTCACATGAAATAACTTGTAAGAGAGCTATGTGGTTAGGTGGGCTTTTATTTTTCTTTTATAGTTTAAACAAGCATAAATCACTACACAATTTTAAGTCACATAAACCTTACTCATTTGTTTAAGATCCGACTGCTTACCTTCTGTGATTAATTTGTGTCAAGGTTTCTTTTCTTGTCTTAGTGGATAGGACAGGTTAGGATCTGGATGCCTTCAATAGAGATGATCTGAACTGCTTACTGCTTAGGCATCATGGTAGTTATGACATGGAAGAAGGATTCAGAGTGGTTGGTGTGAATATGGACTTTGGCCTCAGTTTTCTACATACCAAAAAGGACATGAAACTTTCCTTCTCCCTTATGGAGGATGCAGGTTCTCAACGGACAGCCTGTGTCTTGGCGGGCATTTGTGTAGTGTAGAGTCAGACTGGGTCACTTTAGAACAGAAATTTTGGCTTTAGAACAAAGAATCTGGCTTTAGAACAGAAATTTTGGTACATAATGTGAAGATGTCTGCTTTCACCTCCTGCTGGGTGAATTTAAATCCTTGCTCATCATTACAGCCACAAGTCCTTTTTGTCATGCCAAGAATGATCCTGAATAAATTACATTAGATCTGAAAGGTGATCTCTGCTGATCTCTGGTGATCTCTGATGAGGTGAGGGCAAAACAGACTCAGCATAGGGAGATTAATATAATTTACTGCCTATCACTAGCAGACTAGAACAGTGAGAACTAAAAGCAAACAAAAAACACCTTCCCCCATCCACCCTCATCCACCTCCTCCCCCTGAGTAGCGCAGAGGAACGGGGAATGGGGGCTGCGGTCAGTCCATGACGCTTCGTCTCTGCCGCTCCTTCACGGTCACTCTCTG
>VXAA01004463.1:488727-535768 GCA_013399115.1 Anseranas semipalmata
GGGGGGAGGGGAAGGTACTGGAAAGAGTGGATGAAAACACATAATGCCACCATCCATCTGTTTTTTCAAAGATGATTATATTCTCCACAAGGCATAATGCTCTTGCCTTTTAGCAGTTTTTCTCTAGTACACTGAATTGTCAGCAGGGTAAATATTCACCTTTCTTCATAAATAAGTACCAGACCTTTGTACCAGACCTAGGTCCAGCTGCAGACCAGCTAAGCTTTGAATAGCAATGGAACAAACCAGCTGCACAAATGTGAGGAGCTCATGCAGTTTCTTCTGGTTAGAATTCACTTTGAGGTTGTTTACCCACCCTTAAACACAAACAGGGAAGGTCTATTATTTGATCAGACCTGACTCTCAAACAACGATCTCATTACAGTGGCTTTCAACAGCACAGTGGTGTTTTCAGTCTTTCAGATGTGCAGCAGTTCTTCATTATTACCAAAATGGGGTAGAAAAGGATGCACATTTCTTTAATGACTGTTGAGAGACAAATCTCCCTTTCTTTGTCGTGCGTGGCCAAAGACTGATCCAGAAAGGTGCCTCATATCCCACCATGCTCTGTGAGATGGAAGGTTCCAGATATTTCAGCTGAACCCCATTTTGCAGGAAACTAAGAACCTAACTTCTCATCAGAATTAACAAACAAGGAGGATTCCTGGCACTTTAGGTAGCACAGAGAAGTATAAAGTCACAAACACCACCAATGCTTCCCTGGCACTATCTTGATTTTGTAATTGTTCATATATAAATCCCCCCCAAAGCTAAATTTTCTTCTTCCCTTCATTCCCCCTCCTGGTCCTTTCCTTTTCCTCCATTCTTAATTCACTTTTGCATGTGAGATCTGGGTCTTTGAGAATAAAATTTTGTTTGAATTCAGAAACCAACTTTAAGAGTAACTCAGTACATCTAGTGAGACAACAACTGATCTGCCCGATCTCTAATCGATTTAATAGGGGCAAGGACGTAGGCAGGCATGACTTAGAATTTTTCTTCTTATTTCCACGGAGCCCTTCTGGGTATTTCACAAAGCTGCTAAAGTTCACATTCTAGGACAAGGTAAAATGTCTTTGAGGCATCGAGTAGCACACATTTAATGAAGATAGAAAGCCAATCACTTAACATCGGATGAGGAACAGCAATTTCCTTCAGTCTGGCACTTTGTGTATTGAACAAAATTGCATGAGAGCTTTGAGCACTAGGAGAGCTGTCAAGTGGCCGTTTGTCTGGGAGCTGGAGCAGTCCCCTTGGAAACAGCTTAAACCTTTTAAATGAAAGCATTACAAAATGTACATCTGTGTGTAATATATTGTCCATAGCCTCAACTGTCAAGGGCCAGGCAACACAATGTTTATATATATATTTTTTTCCTGATAGTCATTTTCATGCTTTCACATGTAAACAGAGCCTACTTTAAGACTGCAGACTGCTTGGCTACTCAACATCAAACATCATACAAAATGTTTGCCCTTAGAAATGGTTCAGCAGGGTTATCTGACCTTACAACATTTACCTCAAAGTTTTCTGGACCTCTCTAATGCAAACACAAAGAGGTTTCTGGTTAGATGAGGCAAAATGAGAGTTTGATACCATATAGTGGTGAGAATTAGTGTTATGAGGGGGACTTGTCAATAGACATACTCGTTGCCATATGTCTTCACCTGTACATATCACTGGGCAAAATCAGAAGTACGTATTCTACCAGTATATCATAAGTGGTCTCTGAATGCAAACTCTAGGGAAACACATTATTTGTTGTTTTTGTTTGTATGTTTGTTTTTTATAAAACAATATATTTACTTTACTTGTTTTTTTTGTTGTTGTTGTTTTTTGTTTGTTTGTTTGTTTTTTCTGGCAACTAATAAATGGCTAAAAAGAGGCAGAAAAAAAAACAGGAAAAAGAATACAAGAATGGTGCATATTATAAAATATATTCCCCTGGTACACATTTGGTCTCATACTGTTGTAAATGTGAGGCAGCTCTTTTGAAATCAGCTGATTTTTAACATATAAAATTGCTCTAAGTGAGAGGAAAATCAAGCCTGTTTCTTCTAGTCCTCTCTCTCTCACTCCCTCTCTCTCAGATTTCCTTGATCCTCTCCCTGTTCATCTTCTCCTCCAAAGCCTGCTTGCAACTTGTACTCCCAGCAGCCACTTTCTTTAATGAAAAGTAATGCTGAGCACTGAGCAGATTCCACTTCAGCTTTGACACTAGAAAGTGGATTTAAAGTATCAGACAGAGAAGCAAACTGCAGATGATTGGGCATTTTGGCAGTTTGAAACTACTGCCTTTCTTTATTTTTTTTTTCCTTGCCCTTGTCATCGCAGTTTTTTCCTTCACTAATTCCTTCTACTGCTTTTAGTCTTCATGGTATGCCTCATCCTTGACTGTCTCACCAGAGCTTCTCCCAGATTTATTCAGTAACAGGTGAAGGGGTATTCTTGGTCTTCAGCACTAAGACTTTTTTTGTGCCTGGCTCAGAATTCATTCCATCAAGCAGACAGTTGGCCAAAGGGATCATAAATCCATTAAAAAAGATCACAAGATCAACATCAACTGGTGTTTCATCACAAGATCCTCCTAGGTGGACTGCAGGATTTTTTCCACCCAAGAGCATGGTTCTGTAGGTCATTTGATCTGGCATCTCAGCACAAATAAGGCACCAATAAAAAGGAATGAAATTAAATATGAACCTTGTAGGATCTGCTATATTTTATCATGGCTACCTACTCATGCATGTCAGTTGAACCATGCCGGGTACCTGAGGGAGATATTTAAACACAGCTTCATCTCACCTGAATTTAAGAATGTAAGTGAGGAGCGTAAATTAGATGCTTGATCACTCTTGAATCGCAGGGTAGAGAAGAAAGGATAAAGTGCACCTGCAAGAAACAGGTCAGGACTAACACAGGCTGCACTGCCTTCATCAGGGTCTTCTCATTCTGCACAGAGTCTTGGAGGACAACATGTTTAGCAGTAGTTCCTCAGTTAAATTACATTCAAACACCATGGTTTTTGACTTAAGTACCATACTCCAGGCAAACATGAGAGTGTTGTCTTTGTAATATTTGCTAACTGATCTTTATGTACTGATACACTCTGGTACTGTGAAATTTAATCTGAATTCACAAATTAATATAATCAGAACAGAAACATTCTTGGTATGCAAATACAGGTTCAAGCTTACTGTGACTCCTGCCAACTCTGTGGCTCCAAAACTTTCTTGTGGCAGTCAGTTCCTCGGTCTAGCCCTCAAACTTGAAGAAAAAATATTTCCATTTCTTCAGAAATTTCCTTCTGAGCTGCTCTGCTTTAAACTTCATTGACTATCTCTTTGCATATATTTACAAATGAGAAAACTGGTAGCTAATCAAGCATCTTGGCGAAGAGTTGGACTCGATGATCCTTATGGGTCCCTTCCAACTCAGGATATTCTATGATTCTATGATTCTATGAGTGTACTGTGGAGATCTCATCTTTTATTACAAGCACAGGGAAATATTTTTTATTGATTGATATTGAGCTTGATGTGAAATAGTAAAGGAAAACATGTTTCTTATTGAAAATCCCATTCCACCCCTCTACCCGTAAATATCTGTAAGAAGTGCATGGGGCGGTTACATACATATGATCCTCATCATAAAATTTTGAGTTCTTATTGACACTAAAAATCTCATCCTTCTCTCATTCTCCAGCAATGATTTCTTATTATTTTTCAACGATCGCAGGGAAAGAGATTCTGAATACGGGAGAAAATGCAGTGAGAATTGGTCCAGTAGTTCACAGAAGAACAGGGGAGCTATACCGCTGTTTTCCAAGAGTTTTCATGATGATAGATGGGATTGTGGTTGCTGTTTTGAAGATATTATTCATGCCACGACAGTGATCCATTGGGATCAAAATAAATCCACAGCCACAAAATAAACAAGCATAAAACAGGGCTATTGTAAGCAAGCGTGGGAGAAAATAGTAGTTGTATGACAACTGGGTAGATTTTAGAAGTTGAAAATTGGGAAAGCCTCCAACCCATGATTTAAAAGACAGCTACTGCAAGGAGTAGGAGTTTATAGATCAGAACAAGCTATCATTTTTCAATAAAATATTAGGAGTAGTTTAATGAGATTAACCTCCTGGGAAGTGTGGTGGACCAAGTTCAGAGGTGCTTGGAATGGAATCCTGGCTCCAAGCCACACCTGAACAGTATAGTTGTTTGCTGGGTAGAAAGCCATCATGTCTTTTTTTCCATTCCTCCTGTCCTTCAATTCCTCCTCCAGCCTTTAATCTCTAATTACTCTGCTGTCCCTGCAAGCAATCTGACCACTTGGTCCAGTATCTCCCTGGGAGATATCCCACCCTTCTGCCTTCCAGAGTGCACTGAATGGTATTCAGGCTTACAATTGTGACATCGTGGCTTTGTTCTCCTACAGAATAAGAGGTGACCACCCAATGTCATCAAGGCTGAAAAAATAACAAAATTACTGTGGAACAGTGATAAAATACAGGAGGTACAGAGTGAGCTTCTTCTTACTTTAGCCATCTAAAGACTAGGAATCTAGCTGTTTGTTGTGGATGTTTTAAATGACCTCATGGAGAAACATCCTTTGAAAACTTACTAATCACAGCATCTCCTCTTCTGACTGAAGAGGCCCCTGAGCCACAATTTACTGGGGCCTGGGAGAATATTCTGGGGACTTAACTTTTGGTATGCTTGTCTGCTTTTGTGCTGTTTGTTCTAGAAGTCCATGGTGGTCATTTGACTTGATGGGCCACTGGTCCAACCCAGAACAGCCAGTTCCAGGTGAATCATTTGGGCCTCCTGTTATATTAATAAAGAAACAGAAAATCATTTTCCATTGGTGCTTCTCAATGCTCAGTTATACAATAAGTCCAGTGATTAACAGAGCAGGAAAACCTATCTCTGAGAAAGTTGTTTCTGAGAAGGTTATTACTGGCAATGTGTCATGAAAAAGATCTGTTAAGTGGTAGAGCTCTTCAATGGTGAATGCCAGTAGCTGATGAAGGGCTAGGGCAAAAGAGATGAGTGAAGAGTTTCTGAGAGTTGCAATCCTTTCACTTGTAGATGGTAAACTCCTTTTAACACAGAGAGTTTTCCAGAGGTGGTGTAAAGCTCTGGTAAGTGATTGGGTTCTTTCAGATCCTGCCACAATTCAATGGAAAAAGGAAGCAGAATATGATGAGTCCAATGATGATGAGTGCAAAGATGATGAGTGCAATCATTGCTAGAAAATACACTATTTATATATTATTTGCATTGCAGTAACAATGACAGGCTCCAGTTAGAGTTAAACCTCACTTTGAAAGAATTAAGACTCTGCGAGACACTCAAGTGGAGGTGAAATTGCTGAGGTGAGCCAACAGTGGTTACAAAGCAGGTCAGTGGCAGAGGTGGGAAAATGTCTTCTGAATCCCAGGACATTGCTTATGGCAGAAGATCATTGTGCTTCTGAGTCAATAAACTCAGTGAGTTTTTCTTTCTTTGCAGGAATATTTATTATTAAACAGCTGTTATCAGTCCACCCAGTCTACTTGAAAAAAATCTGAAAGAAGGAAAAATCTAGTTCTTCCCTGGCAAACAGTTCACAGTTTTCTGGATATGACTGGATTAGCTGTCTATACTTCTTCCTTTTCTAATTTCACCCTATCACATTTAATTCTCCACCCTCGAGCAACCCTAAATAATTCCTCCGTGAACTACTGTTCAGTAATCTAATAAGACAGTAAACTGTGCCTTGACATCCTAACCAAGATAGTAAATATTTAATATAATGCACTCTGTAAGGAGCAAAGTAAAATTAAATGAAAAGTCAGATAAAATAAGCTTAAATGCAATAAATACCAGTGTCTATTCAGTGCCGAGAAGTTGCATGTGTATTTGTTTCCTCTCAGTTAGCAGTATTGGCAGCCTACTTTTCTGTGGTTTTGAAATAGCAACAGACACCCACTTGCAAGTCTGCTTCATCTTGTCTGTTAAAATAATTACTTACATTATTGGCTTTATTGTTTGGCATCCCAATTTATTTATTTATTTAATTATTCAGTTAGCAACAGGAGGTCCAAAAATCTGTGTTGCTGGGTTGGTTATTTATTTTTTTCTTTCCTTTCTGATTTGCCTGAAAGAAAAAAAAAAAATGGAAAACTACTAATTTTTATAAAACATATTTGGAAAATAGAATGCAGATTTAATCTAATTCTAATCTAATTTGTAAGGTGGAAACATTCAAATACAAGCAATAACTATCCTTATACCTTCATTCCCACTTTGAATTGGATATAGTATCCTTTATTTATTGTCCCATACTGTTATGTACTCCTAACCAAATGCTGTGCTCAATCCAGTATGACCTGTGTTTTGCCATGTACTTTTGGGAAAATAAATAATTTCTATCCACTCACCACTTAACAGCTGCAAAAACATTTTTTGCGAGAAGTTTCTTGTTAGTATATGAAGAAACTGTACTAGTTAAGATCCAAATTAATCCAAATTAAGAACATTGTCAAATGTACAGTCATGGTTTCAAAGCTTCCTAGAACAACTCTGAAGATTACCATGGGTTTCTAGTCTTCAGTATTCAACTATTTTCTCTAATTTTGACTATTCAAAATCAATTATATTTAGATTTTGAACCAGAGAGAAAAAAATATTGTCTACAGATTTTTGCATTTTTAACCAAAAGGTACAAATGAGCACGTCCTGCTGTCCAACAAAAGAATGCAAATACTTGGTTTAATTATTCCAATTTTTAAAGTACTGAAACATCCCAATTTTCTATGCTTTTTGCTGAAACAATCTCTTGGATACTCTTGGCTTCTTGTATCAGTAATTTAATCCAAATTGCATTTTTCTGTGGGAGAATATCCCCTGTTTCACACTGATGCTGTTTCAGTCACACAAGGAGGAGTCATTCAAGATGTCCTGGCCTGCCTTCATTTGCCTTGCTCTGTCCTTAATATTGCTTTGCAGATACAATTAAATATATAAAATGAAGATCGCTGCTTTCGCTTGGTTCTGTACCTCCCATTTTGAAGGTCAGTCTAGTGCAGAATCACGTACTGGTCTATATCAAGAGATTTTCTTCAAACATGACAGGGTGTCTTACAGTCAAACAGGATTCCTCTGAAGTTTCTGAATTAGAGATGTTTGAAAAGGATAATTTTCCTCTGCTTATCCCTGGGTAAATACTTCTTGAAATGATGAACTCGTTGGCAGATATGCAACCCCTGCACTTTAGACTGGTTTATGTCAGTACAATTAGTCCAGAGGAGGGTCACAAAGATGACCAAAGGGCTGGAGCACTTCTTGGCCTGTTGTGAGGACAGGCTGAGGGAGTTGGGGTTATTCAGCCTGGAGAAGAGAAGGCCCCGGGGAGACCTCCCAGCGGCCTTCCCGTGCCTCCAGGGGCTGCAGGACAGCTGGGGAGGGACTCTTGGTCAGGGGTGCGGTGACAGGAGCAGGGGGAACGGCTTTAAGCTGAAAGAGGGCAGGTTTGGGTGAGCTGCTGGTCAGAAATTCTTCCCTCTGAGGGCGCTGAGGCCCTGGTCCAGGCTGCCCAGAGAAGCTGTGGGTGCCCCATCCCTGGCAGTGCCCAAGGCCAGGCTGGATGGGGCCTTGGGCAGCCTGGGCTGGTGGGAGGGGGCCCTGCCCATGGCAGGGGTGGGACTGGCTGGGCTTTAAGGTTCCTTCCAACTCAGACCATTCTGTGATTTTATGATGGTATGATTCTATAACCAACAGTTACTTTGAAGAAGCATATGCAGGAACAGAGTCCAGTTTGTGTCTGTGTTAGAACTGTAACGACAGCTTGACAATGAAGACTAAAACTGAAATCAATAGGAGCACAGTGTAAGAGGAGGGAATAAACCTGCTGAATAAGACCTGTTTTTGCACAGTCATTATTCATTTTAACACCACATATTAGTAAGTTATTTGTTCCTATTACTGCAAGTTCTACAAAAACAGTTCAGACATTAAAATATGCAGCTTAACTTGTAAACATAAATTCCCGAGACTAAAACCAGTGTGAAAACAGTATCCCACTGGCTTGTAGATCTGCTTAATACATTAGATTTGATTCCTTCTAAAAGGATGGCTGGAAAATGGCAATGGATAACAGAAAAGCCATGTCCAGAACCAGAAAAAGGGTTTAAAATGCCATTCCAATGAATTGCCTAGAGGATTAGGTAAAGGAGTGTAATTAAGGTTTCTGATCTTTATGGAATGTTCCATGTTGTTAAACAAATAATAAAATGATAGTTATTCCTATAATAAAACTTAAAGAGATTTCTCTTGTTGAAATAAACTTAATGTACAGTATCATATGGTGGGCAAGTATCTTCATATATGACAGATTTAATGTGATTCAGGAATTATGCCATGGTAGTGTTCAAGAAGCCAGGTAGTAATCAAAATTTTACCTTCAGCTTTTAAGTCTGGAATAGATTAGTGAAGTCAAAAATTTGGGAACTGCTGACTGCTGCAGTTACAGTTGTTTTATCCAATCTGTTCTTCTTGAAGTAATGTTTGAAATACTTTAGAGACCACTGCTTAGACCTCAGAGGGAAAGATGTCCTACTTCACAGAATTTTAAGGCAGTAAATATCTGAGAGGGCTGGTTTATTTATTTGCATGGCTTCTATTTTTCTCATTACAGCTATTCACTGGAATCATTAATAGTTTTATGTGCTTGCATTGACACAGAGATACAATTTGATAATGAATAGCAGGATGGTAGAATGCTTTGGATTAAATTACAGGGGATGAAAGACAACAGTAGGCATCTGTTGCAGACTTTGAAACAAAAGAAAATATAAATTCCTTAGACTGGCTATTCAAAAGCTGGTACAGGATATAGTATTTGTGTGGTACTTTAACTGTCTAGACATCTGTTGGGTAAAAACCATTAAGAATGGATCATCAAAAACACTCCTAAATTGCACAGAGGAAAAATTTTATGAGGAGGAAAAAAAGAGAACTGAATCTAAAGAACCTGTTATGCTTTTATATTTTAGTAGTTAGACTGAGTTTTGATGTTTATTTCAGGATGAAATTAGTTCTATCGTGAACGTGTCAATTTTTTTTATTCCACTGAGTGTAGGACAGCCTAGAGTGACTGGTTCAGATGTGGCTTGTCTACATTATAGATATCAAAATTTACCTAAGAAAATTTCCACCTTTTGTCTCAATTAAGAAACATACAGAAATTGTCTGCAGTGAAAAATGGCATTAAAGTTCATGTTTTCATGGAAGTGGGTTTGCTCTACAGGCTGTAACTTATCTAAAAGACTTACTGAAGGGCTAGAATTAAATTCAACCTGTTGCAGGGAAGTATCCATTGAGATGCTACTAGAATCTGCCATGTCACAGCTACATTTATTGCCTTCACCAATCTTAAAGAATACGCTAATTGTATTTTCAGCAAATATGAAGAGCAAGATCCTGCCCGGGATGGTGGAATAGGGGGTTACATAGGTACCTTGTTGTATTTGAACCATCTGCAAATCCTTCTGATATATTCCAGGTACATACTTCCCTTAGAAGAGATTGATGGCTCCATTTTTCCTTTTGTCCAACACACTAGTGTAAGAGAGAATTCCAGGGCTGCCATGTGGCATCTGTACAGTCAGTTATATTAAAAAATAAAAAATAAAAGAGAGAGAGTTCTAGCAGTGAACAAGGTTGTAGCACTCAGTAAGATCAGGGCAAGACAGAAAAGGATAAAAGGACTGAACTACTCTGATCATTTCCCATCCAAATCTTAACAAGGGCCTTCCAACTTCTGCCTCAAAATAATAAGCTATGTTTAATCACCAGGAAATAGTGCAAGGAGAATGGGAGATGTCAGAAATATGTGCTTCAAGTAACAAAATGAGATTTGACCTAGAAAAATGTAGGCTAATAAATCTGAGAGGGAAATAATCTAATGCACAGTTATTAAGTCAGACAAAGATACCTAGAAAGCAGAAATGTCAAAGGAGACCTTGGGGTTTTAGCAGACAGCAAATAATATACATGTATGCTGGAATGCTAGAGAATGACAAAAAGGAATGGTGTGATTTGGGTCTGTATGTGCAGAGTTTTCATTCCTGTGTCCACAGGGAGGTGATTTTCTTGCTATATGGCAGTGATGAGATTGCGCCTTGAATCTAGTGATGGATGTTGACAAATTGAAGGGAATTCCGAGAACAGCAGCAAAAATCATTAAGGGGCTGAACAACCTGACTTGGTAGGAAGAAGAAAACCATGTATTCAGAGGATAAAGGGAAAAGATTGTTTCTGTTATCCCAAGGTGACAAAGACAGTCATGATGGGATTATGTTAAACAGAAGAAAATTTTGAGCTGCAAAGCAGGAAGAAATTCTTGTTGCAGCGTGACTTAAAAGAATTTTCCAAAGTATATGGTGGAAGACACTTAAAGTAATTAAAAGGGGATGCCAGCATGAAAAAGTTAATGAGAACTCAATTTGTTCTGGCATTTCTTACAAGTAACTTATGTTGTTATTAAAAATTCAAGGAAATGAGAATCAGCAACCTATGTTTTCAGTTTGTGCATTGGGTGCATTTGATGTCATGTGGTATCCTGCAAGTGTCACTGGCTTATTGTTATTTGTATGTAGTTAGTCTTCTGAACTACTCTGGGGAACAAACATTAACATTAACTCCTTGTGATTTTCTGCCACCTTCTACTGGTGGTACAACAAAGAGTTTTGTGAATTGGCTACAGCCCTTTAGCTGATGCGCTACACATATACACTTTCACATTCAGAAGCATAGGTTAATATTTATCCTGCTACTACATAAGTTTTTTAGCTGGTACTCAAGCTGGTGGAAGCCCAGCATCCTTGTTATCTTGCTGACGATGTAGTGGTGACAACCTTCCAAAAGAAGCTTTGGAAATGCAAAGCACTTTTTGAATACTTTCTTGTGGCATCAAGATCAGGGTAGAAATGACTGATTTAGACTGTTCTATCAGAACTTGAAACTCCATAAATAGTCAATTGAGAAAAATATTAAAGAAGGTGAAGTCAAATTTCTAAAGAAGGTGGTTTGAACAAGCTCCTTAACAAGTATTTACAGAATGAAACAGCATCTATGCTAAAAATGGGAAGGAAGTAGTTAGCTGTTTGCATTGAAAATAAAGGAGAAGCTCTGTCACTTGCACTGAGCTCAGATATCCTTCTAATCTATAACATATTTTTAATTGTGTATGGATACATAGTATACAGCATTTAAAGACTACTTGCTGAGAGGTTTCACTAAAAAATAAAATTACCCAATTAGTAGCGAAAAATTCTAAATCATTATGTCATTTTTAAACCTTCTTTGAGTGGGCTACCTCATCAGATGCTTCATAATAGAGAAGAATTTGCAGTGGCAAGGGTATGGATTAATAAGTCTTTTCCAGCTGTAATTGCAATTATCTTGTGATGAGACTTTTTCACCATTTTACATTGGACTCTCTTCGCGGCTAGAGTGTATGGCCAAAAATATAGGGATCTCATTTCTTCTGCTATTTAGCTATGAAAAATTAATGGCAATTAACTTATAACGAGTTGACAGGAAATAGAATCTTAATGCCATTAGAACCTTAAACTATGGAAGCTCCATTTGCTTTTTTGTCTCATAATCTGTTAATCTGCTTTAATATTTATGGATAATGATTGTTATATTAATTTCTCATTATTTTCACTCCCTCCCTCCTTCCCCCTTCTTCCTCTTGTTAACTGAATCTGTTTCTTAAAGAGTAAACAAACTGATTTGTGTAGACATCTCCCAAATGCGTGTTTGACAGAATCATCAGGTGAATATGTGCCACACCATGTTTGCTGGGCTAGCATCTCAGGAATTTCTTTGCCCCACTGTCATAGGAAGGCCTGGAAACAGATCAGATCTGGATAGGAAGAAGAAAAAGGGATGAGGATTGGCTCCATGGCTTCTCTGCAGTCACACAAGCAATAACTAAGGCTGCACCGGGCAATGCTCTAAAAAGCCTGCTCACCTCCTACACTTCCTAGTAAATCTGCTCCGTTACAGACCTCACAGTGAAAGGGCTTTGAGTCATCAAGTTCATCAAGTGCTATCAGTTTTCATGTAAATCTGGTCTACATTTCTGTTGTATTGTCCATATTACCAAGAAGATTTACTATAAAAGGGTGTCTCTCACATTTATTAGCTTACATTTTAACTGAAAGTTTTTACTTACCCTAACAGGGGGAAAAAGAGGCTGTGCAGAGAAGGTGTAAAGCAACACTGCAGCCAAGCTGACTAGGACAAATTTAGTGGACCTCTTTCATTAGTTGCGAAGGTCATATCCAATTGACTTTTGTGGCACTGCACCAACATAATTCAAAGCACAGTTTGTTCCACTGAGGTTGGACCAGATTTCCTGTTGCAGTTGTTCTGGCTTTTAAGCCATTTAGTAGTGTGAAGTAAGTGTAAAAGTTTTCCTGGGGTGATTGGTCATGATTTTAGATTCTTTATACATTTACTTCCTGGTTCATAAATGACTACCCAAGGAAGGCAACAGAGGAATGACTCTTTGATTTGTCTGATCATTCCTTGATTCCACTCCATGTTAATTTCCAAAGGAACATTCTCACATGTTCTGCACAGTATCATAGAACCATAGAATCACAGAATGGCTTGGGTTGGAAGAGACCTTAAAGCCCATCCAGTTCCAACCCCTGCCATGAGCAGGGACACCTCCCACCAGACGAGGCTGCCCGAAGCCCCATACAGCCTGGCCTTGAACACCTCCAGAGACAGCGCACCCACAGCTTCTCTGGGCAACCTGTTCCAGTGCCTCACCATCCTCTGAGTGAAGAATTTATTCTGAATATCTAATTTAAATCTCCCCTCTTTTAGTTTAAAAACATTCCCCCTTGTCCTATCATTATCTGCCTGAATAAAAAGTCACTCTCTATCTTTTCTATAAGCCCCCTCTAAGTACTGACAGACTGCAATGAGGTGTCCCTGCAGTCTTCTCTTCTCCAGGCTGAACAGCTCCAGCTCGCTCAGCCTGTCTCCATAGGAGAAGTGCTCCAGCCCTCTGGTCATCTTCGTGGCCCTCCTCTGCACCTGCTGTAAGAGGTCCACATCCTTCTTGTGCTGGGGACCCCAGACCTGGACACAGTACTCCAAGTGGGGCCTCACAAGGGCAGAGCAGAGGGGGACAATCACCTCCCTTGACCTGCTGGCCACTCCTGTTTTGATGCAGTCCAGGATGCAGTTGGCCTTCCGGGCTGCCAGCTTGCACTGCTGGCTCATGCTGAGTTTTTCATCCACCAGAACTCCCAAGGCCTACTCTGCAGGGCTGCTCTCAATAGGTTCTTCTCCCAGCTTGTCCTCATGTCTGGGATTGCCCCAATCCAGGTGCAGCACCCTGCACATGGCCTTGTTGAACCTCATTAGGTTCACATGGGCCCACTTCTCAAGCTTGTCCAGGTCCTTTTGGATGGCATCCCTTGCTTCTGTTGTATCAGCTGCACCTCTCAGCTTGGTGTCATCTGCAAACTTGCTGAGGGTGCACTCGATCTCACTGTCTGTGTCATTGATAAAGATATTAAACAGTACTAGTCCCAAGACAGACCCCGAGGGACACCACTCGTCACCTGCCTCCACCTGGACATTGAGCCATTGACCACAACTCTTTGGGTGCATCCATCCAGCCAATTCCTTATCCACCAAATAGTCCACCCTTCACATCCATATCTCTCCAATTTGGAGATAAGGATGTCATGTGGGACTGTGTCAAAGGCCTTACAGAAATCCAGGTAGATGACATTGGTCGGTCTTCCCTTGTTGACTGATGCAGTCACTCCATCACAGAAGGCCACCACATTGGTCAGGCATGACTTGCCCTTGGTGAAACCGTGTTGGCTGTCTCTGATCACCTCTTTGTCCTGCATGTACCTGAATATTGCTAGGCACAGAGGAGAGGCTCACTGGTCTGTAGCTCCCATATATGTCTGAAAGTATTTAACTTCAAAACATTTCTCCCATTTTACAGTTTGAAAGGTATTTGAATCTACATGCTGGATTGCTAAGCTCCCTCTGGATACTAGTTAGGTTTGGCACATAAGTGGAATACAGTAGCAACATGGCTTTTGATAGGTTTGGCACTGGTTATCTATCTTATTTTAGATAACTATATCAAAACTAATCTCCCATGTTTTGTTTACAACAAGTGGAAGGATAGTTCTTTAATGCACAAAAGGCCAGTTTATACTAACGGGATGAATTCATCTAACAAGAAGAAGGGCAGTTTGATGCTCTAGACTCCTGTCTCCCAGGGCATCTCTCTGTACTGTGTCTTTTTACTTTAGAACTGTAGCAATGTCAGCACCTTGTTTCCTTATATTTGAATACCATATGGAATTTCCTAACATTAATTGAAAAGCTAATTAATAGATTTTTTTATGAGACACTCATTTTTCTGAATCGTCTTTGCTAGTTACTGCTGAAGAATTGTATGGCTATGAAACACGCTAAGTAGCCTAAAAATATCCAGTAGCAGTGCGTTCAAAACACATTGTTAATTTCCAGTGCCAGAAAATCGGTGCTGCCTGTTACGTTCAGATGTAGACAGATTTGATTCTTGTACCTGAACAAGTACCTTGTGGTTCTGCCCCCTTGTTTAAAAGGTGGACCAGGTCCTTTTTATGTTATTAATACATTAACCTCCAGGAGGTTCTGTTTGGTTGCTGACCTATTCCCCAGTGACTGCTTTCAAGTGGAAAGAGAGGTAAATCTGACAAGGAAGCAATAACTCATGGACAAAATGACATCTCCAGTGAAGTGGTGCAGTGGTGGAAAGATTTCCCCAGCAGACACATGAATTCCAGCTTGCCCCTAGTGGAAGTTCATTTACTTCAGTGTGTCTCCTCTAGACTTGAACTGGGGGCACTGCATTTTCTTAAACATAAGGCCAGTTTGCTATTTCAGAATTCTCACACATTGGTAAAGTTGACCCATATCTTAATTGTTATGTGATTCAAGTGATAACAACTTATTATCCAGGTTCTGTTGTAGGTATGTGCTTCCTGATGAATGGCATTGTGTATGACAAGAGGCAGTGGACTTCAAATGAAAAGTATGTAAGTGAGTTGCTTGTTGTATGAGCTGATCTTTTGGCAGAAGTTACTCAAAAGCAAGCAAAGCACCTCCTTAACAGGGACGAAAGACGAAAAAAAAAAAAAAAAACTTTCCTTTCCCTGTGAGGCCATTAATTCTAAGGAAAGAGGAGGGCCATAATTCTTCCATGAAACCAAGTAACTATCTTTTAATAAGCATCATTAAGTCTTTAGATTGAAATAAGAGGCTATCTGCCCTTTTATCCCATATTATATTGCCCAAATACCTCTTTGCCATTCTCACTGTGGTTAGATGAAAGCCCCCTGTTTTCATATTGATCACTAAAAGCACTTTCCCCTTGTACCAGTTCACTGCATCACTTCTAAATGCAGTTCATGTGATCTCTCTAGCTTTGCCTGCTGTTCATTCAGGGCTACAAAAACTGTAGTTTCAGGCAGGTCTTGGAATCAGGTGATCATGTTTCTTACCTCATTCCAGGGGATAACATTAGGATCTTTGTTTAGGTGGGGTTCAGAGTAAAAATAAGGCTCACTTTGCTTTCCCATGCATGCCCACACACGTGCACACCTATATATATACACCCCTCTCTCCACAAGGGTTATTTGAAGCCAGAACAGTAGACATCTGTGTGTGTTTGTGTGTGTGTGCATGCTTATTTATTTTCAGTAATACACTTTCCAAATGCTAGATGATAGGGAAGCTTAACTGCATTGAAATGTTACCCCAGATACAACCTAAACTCTTCAAAAGTGTGGATTGAGGGGTTCTCAGAGTTATTCTTTTTCATTGGCAAAGAGAAAGATGTTGTTTGATAGGGAAATTAAGTGATACATGTAACAAAGTTATTAATTTAGAGGTTATTGAGAAATTATCTGTAAACAGGTCTTAGCTTGTGTCGTGCTGTCTCCTTACAATCGCTTGCCTTTGGCTGTAGGTCTTATTTCCACTTGCAGTTTTTGTTTGCATGGAATTTTACCAGAGTAAGATTCAGTGGAGCGGCTCCACATCTGTATTCCGTTCTTCTATCTCTGCCAGACCAGCACAAAACAAATCCAGATTCTAGCTTGAAGGAAAACCATTTGCAGTGATAAGAACGAATCTCGTGTGTCAGATAGTGTGGAAGCTCAGAACGACATTTCAGGGGCCTGTTCCTGGGCTAAAGTGAAGTGACAAGCAGAGACCCACACAGCCGGTCAGATTTTATGAACATACATCAGTGGGGTATCTGCTGTGTTCAAAGCAGTCTGCAAGCTGCAAACTCAGAATCACACAGAACTCTTGTCTTTGAAATAATTTAATCCTCCCATTGTAAAATTCTTACCAGTCTTTGGCAGGACATGTCCCCATCTTGTTTATATTAATGTTCCCAGCGTATCTTGATTTTACAATGATACAAGCAGCACTTTCTGTACTCTGTTCCTTGTGCCAAGCAAATTTCTGTATATATCTGATACCTTGGATTAGGTTGTCAGCAAATGAGAACTGGTAACTTCTGGCCAGGCTTCACCCTCCCTGCTCCTTCCCACAAGATTTAATTGATCAGTTTCATCATATGCAGCTTAACCTTATGCAAGAATGTGAAAGAGCATATGGTTTCCATCCCAGAAAGATAATTGACCCCCAGGTGATTTCAGTAAAATGGGAAGAAAAAAAAATATAGTGGGGTTGTTTTTGGAAGGGACAAGAAAAGGAGGAAGGAGGGGAATGATTTCACCTCCGGTAGCTTTTTGAACCCTGAGCCCTAAAACCTCAGGTTTGATTAATGCATTCAATCTACTCATTATAGGAAGGATCAGTTGAAGCAGGTCTCAGGGTCTCCTGGTCATGAAATCAAAGCCCTAGGGCATCAGTGTGAACAACGTTTCCTACACCAGCAAGCCCAGACCCTTACTCAGCAGAGTTCTCTTGCTCTTTCCGGCCTGATCACAGCAGCACCCTCTCTAACAATGTTTCTGTTTAGAGAGATAATATTGCTCTCGCTTCTCTTGCCTCCTCTAGGGAGATGAACTCCACAGTACTCTATTGGACATTCAGTATAAATTGTTTTACTTGGATTCTCCTTCTCCATTTGCAAGTTGTAAGCCACTTCTTATGTTTATTGCCTCTACTTTATGATTTTCTTTCTGTGACATTGCATCTGTGCTGTACTGCCTGATTCATGATAGAAGGGCTGTTACATTTGTACATCAAATCCTATATCCATAGTCTGCCCTACATAGTCAAAACGTATTTCTAGACTTTACATCTGATAAAGGTCATCTTCTGAAATGCAGAAGTGCAGAAGAATCTTCCTGAGTCTGAAGACAGATTAGCTGCAGTGATCTTTGCTACATTCAGTTCTTTTGTAGAAGAAAGAGGCTCAACATATTCTGGACAGGTTCACCATTGCTTACAAAGAACTGCGAATCATGCCAGTTTGTTGCAGTTGCAGCCTGGGAGATTTTGAGCAGGGGCAAGTATTGGAAAATAGGGAAGAGAATTTAAGAAAATATATTAACAGTGACTATGAAAGACCTGTATCTCTCCTCCTCTGTCTTCCACCAACTGGAAGAAGGAAAGATGAAGAAAATAATATTTTTCTTTAATAAGTTCAGATGGGAGACAGAACTCCAAGTATGTCACTTGCCTACTAGAGGTAGAATGACATGAAATATGAAGCTGCCAAGCAGGGAGCAGAGCTGATCCAGATCTGGCAAGTCTAACATACTGAGCTCAACAGCCTTGACTCCCTCCAACCCAGCCCCATCAGCAAATGTTATACCTGATGTGTTTATTCAGTAGTGCGGCCTAAAGGGTGGCAGCTCACTTAAGTGGTCCCTGGCACCAAATGCAGTGGGGTGGCAGGTGATGTGGTCCTGGTGACATGTGCTCAAAGAAGCCCTGCACATCTCTTCTTTGAGCTACCACTTCATTCACTTTGGTCACAGCACTGAGCCTGCTGGATTTCAAGAAGTGTTTGGACGACACTCTCAGAGATATCGTCTGATTTTTGGGTGGACTTGTGTGGAACCAGGAGTTGGACTCAATGATCCTTGTGGGTCCCTTCCAGCTCAGGATATTCTATGATTCTCTGATTCTATAATTTGACACTGTGCATGCTCACTGCTCCCCCTGTCCTGCTTTGAGTCCTGAAAAGGACAATGCTGGAGAGATCTGTCCTCTTGCTATCAAAAAGCCACATAGCGTAGGTTGGAGATGCTGTCCTACACCAGGTGGTAGCCCTTAGATCTCTTTGAAAGAGCCTCCCACTCTTAGTTGCTGGATCTGCTTCTGGCTTGGAGACTGAGCCCTTTTGAGTCAGTGAATCCTGGCAAATGTTTCAAGCACCTGCCTTGCTTCTGGCTGAATGTTGAGCTGTGCTACAGTTCGGCTGTTGCACAGAGTCTTTCAGGCTCTGAAATCCTGGATCTGTTGAGATGATTCTCCTGCTGTTCCATGGGATGCTCCTTTAGACACCAACCATCTGCCAGTTCCTTTGGCTGTGCAGGTATAAAAACACGTGTGCCAACCTGACATAGTGTCAGCACTGAAAATCCCCCAGCCGTGTGTGTTGTGTACAAACAAATGCTTCTTTCCAAGTGCGGAAGAAATCTTCTAACATTCTGAGAAAAAAGTCCCCAAGCCCCCTGGAGAAAGAGGAAAAACAGTAATTCTCTTCCTTGCCAATAACAAAAGGTGATAAAGGGAGGGGAAAACTGTCATTTATGAGGGTCAACACATGGTTAGTCAACAAGCTATATGGAAAGGGGTTGATAATACCAAAATCCATTTGTATCAAGTGCAGCCATTGTGGCAACACGTGGCCACCAGGTTTGGAATATCGCAGAGGCTGGAAGAGACCTTTGGAGATCATCTAGTCCAATCCCACTGCTCAAAGCAGAGTCAGCTACAATAAGTCAGGCCTGTGTCCAGTCAAGTTTTGAAGATCTCCAAGGATGGAAACTCCACAGCCTCTCTGGGCAGCCTGGTCCAGTGTTCACCCACCCTCACCCAGGCCAGAAGCTTTATAGTTTTCATTTCTCCAGTGTTGATTCCCTGATACAGAATTTGTGTATGTGCCTTTATTCAGTAGACCACAAAGCTCTCTTTACAAGGCTTTGGCAACCTGTGGTGCCTTAATGAATGAAGTATCCATTGAGCTTTCTCACATGAAGCGGAGTGACCCTTGGCCCCAGTATTATTCATCTTATTTAATAAAAGATGTTCTGGTGGTACATTCCAGATCAAGATGAGTTTTGTTAATGTTGCAGGACGGTACCAATATTGTAGCCAATTAATGTGCCTGTTCCTACTAATGATAAATGAGTCTGTCGTCAGTTCATCTGGCATTGCGCCTCCAGCCTTACATAATCTTTTGTGGATATACCCAAGGGTTTCAATAGCTAACATTTCAACTTTTACAGGCCATCATAATTCTTCAGGAAAGATGGATTTGGTAAATAGCAACTTGCAGCAGAAAGCTGGAGGTGGGAAGAAAAAAAAGTATTCAGGTGATGATAAGCTCTGTAAAATGGGCTGAAACCAATTAGAGGAAGAACCTTTTTGGTTTTATTTCAAACAATGTTCCGTGACAGGAGAGAGAGAAAAAGCATCTGAAGAACACTGATGGATCCAGTCACGTTTAGCTTCCATGAGTTAATGGCTCATTTGTAATTGAAATTTGCAGCGGTTCTGAAATTGCAAGGAGTGGTCTGAGGCCCAACAGGAATAATAATGACTTGAGGAAACAACATTTCTTGGGGGGAACTGAAGCCCTGCAGTTCTTCTTTGGGGGAAACACAAGCCACAGAGTGAAAGGCCCTGCAGATCCAAGATTAGCAGAGAAGCTGGAGGGTGGAGGAGATGGAAATCCAGGGAGGGAAGAGGTGAACATGAAGCAATCTCTGTGTGTCTGCATGAGTGCAATGTTATGTTGTATAACCAAGGCTTTTGTCTGTCAGTCAGGAATCTGAGCTGAAAATCCCTTGCACGAGGTCCTTGCAAGACACATAGCAGCTCTCCAGTTCAGGGCAATTCACATTATCTAACAATTTCATGTTAATTCAACGTGCAAATGTTGGGATCTGGGCTTTGAATTCTTTTAATGGTTACAATCCTCAGTCAAGGGACAGGCAGCAGAGGGAGGCAGGCGGAGACAACGGATGGCTCTGCTCAGCTGGACGTGCCACCAGATAAGAAGACCGTGATGACGTGTGCCCAGGTTGCCTTGTTGCTCCTTCTGATGGTTTTCTATCAATACGTTCACATCTGAGCATTATGGACCAGCTGTTCAAAAAGACCAAAGCACACCATTACAAGTCAATCCCACTGAATTAGCAGAGGCATGAAAGTTAGCTCTAGACTAATTTTAATCAGACAATCTTTTTGAAGTTGATGGAGAGAGGCACCTTCAGAGGGCTATTCAGAGCAGGAATCTAACTGTAAGGCCAGCATTAACCTTTATGACTATTTTGCTTTCTCCAAGAGTCAGTGGTATTAATTCATGGCTGAGCAGAGAGGACTTTGGTTAAAGAGCAGTCCCAGTATCAATAAAACTACCACAGTGTGCTCTCTGTATCACGGAACTGCCATATGTCTCCACTTATGGGGATTGGGCATGGGGGCTGGGAAGGGAATTGCTTTCACAGGGCAGGTTAACGTAACAAAAAGTGAGCAGCTCTGCAGCCCTTAATCTCCCAATAGCCCATAGTCTCAGTCCTCCTATTCTTTAGTCCATGCTATGCTTCATAATGGAGTCTTTAAACACCTAAGCTAAAGATAGAGAAAGTCATTTATAAAGAAAACACAAGTTTGGCTCCTTTAGTGGGATTTTTGGAGAAAAAGTAAGGTTCCTCTTGGGTTAAACTTATTAGATTTTGTAATTTTGTTTACATAGTATTAAAAACTCCAAGTGCTATGGAGTAGACATCCAAAATGAATATTCAACTCCAGAATATTTAATAACTTGAGATAAATCAAGATATTCGGAATTGGCAGTTTTAAACATTACAGCATTTTTGTTCTTTTTTGCTTTTTTCTCTTCTTCCAAATATGGAACTCCTAGTTCATATTTAGTAAAAAGAGCTTACATTTTTGTTTTGATTTTTAATAATAATCTTACGTACACACAGTGTTTCAGGAGTTGCAGCTTCAAGAAGGAAACATAAATTAATGCTTTAAGTATATCAAGACACTGAACTAGTGCCTTGGGTTTGTTTGTTTTTTTTGTTTTTGTTTTTGGTTTTTTTTTTTTTTGCTGTTGTAGTTTTTTGCTTTTTGTTGTTGTTGTTGTTTTGATTTGGTTTGGTTTTGCTTTTGGTTTTAATATAAATTTTGTATCATCAAGAGGTATCCAGTACCAATCTTCTTGGATTTAATTATGTCTGGAATATACTGCTTGTTGTAAACAAGGCACAGTTATTTAACATGCAGATTTTAGTTCAGGGATTTGAAGCAGCCTAGTGGGCTAAGAAATACTCCGTATTTCCATTCATTTACTCATAGAACTTTGTCAGGACTCACCAGATACCTTTGAATAATCTCAACTTTTCTTTGTATTGTGGTTTTTTCTTTTCTTTATTGAATTAATGTTATGAATACATTAATGGAGCTGCTGGTGGAGAGAAGATACACTGTTTCATTTCCTTCCCTGCTATAAGTCAGCATAGTGCCACTTACATCAGTGAAGCTGCTATTTACCCCAATTGAACATCTCCTCCTTCAATTCTAATATTAACCCAGTTAAAAATAGGTGTTTTATATTTAAACCTCTGCTTCCTGAAGTGTGAGGAGGTGGGGCAACTTGTAACATGATCAACAATTACAGCATTATCTCTACTGGAATCCATTTATGTCAGCTCCTGACAATCAAAACATAACAGCCTTTTGGAACTGCCGCTGCTTTAGTTTTTACAAAAATAGTAAAGATATTATTTAAAAGGCACGTGAGCCCTGATCATGTACATACTCATGTGTGTGCATAAACAACGTACAACATGGAAATGTAGGCATCCTGGTATGCAGCCTGATCCCTGAAGCAGTACTTGTGGAAAGGGGTGGTGTGCGTGCAATGTATATGGGGAACGGCAACGTGGTAGGGTTGGGAACTCAGAGCCCTGTTTTCAATTCATAACTTGTCACTTAATGCACGATTTAGTTTTATAATACACCCAGAGCCATTTGAAGTGACCAGAGCCATTTGAGATGCACAAACTTATTTAAGATACTGTCAGAGAAGGTGCAGGATCTGCAGGAAGCCCATGTCTTTCTGGAGTGGTGGCTGAAGGACATTCAGGGTAATTAGAGCATCTCTGGTGGACCTGGACCACTTTGTGTGGACAGCCAAGCTGACCTGTGTCTTACATCTGTAGTGACAATTTTTCCAAGTTATTTTTTGATAACACTGAGGGGCATGTTAATTGTTATGAGAAGCTTTTGGTCCACTTGGCTCACTTTTACAGCTGTGCCACCTGTGAGTGTTTTCACTAAATAAGTGACATTGCCCAAACGTACCTCACAGTAAAATTATATATAGGTTTTAAGCGTCTGTGAAATTAGAATTGTGTTCAAGACCCAATTACTAAGCTGCTAAAAAAGATGCTCAGGACGCTTCCAAACTACATTGCAAAGTGTCTAAACAATATGGGTTATGGGACTGAGACCATCATTTTTTGATGTATGTTGAAGCAGTTGGACTTATGTGTCAAACTCGTAACACTCTGGGGTCTTTTGCTAATTTCTTTAAAAAAAAAGACAAATACAAGTCTGTAGAAACTGCAACATTTTAGTGATATCTTCAAATAAGTAAATGGGTTTTTTTACCAGCCCTAAGCATGAAATCTAGAAAGGAAGAAATACATTTGTTGTTAGATGATATGTCCCATGGAAAGCATATTTTCTCTTTCTCCAGATTTAAATCTTCATACATACTAACTTAGGCCCAATTTTATTCACTCACCTTGAAGTACATCACATTAGACGTACAGTTGCTCCTTATCCAGCCTTTGAGACCACATCTAAACTGTGAAGCCACCAATGGATGGTGGCATGTCCTATGTACTGATCCTGGAGCATCTCGGGTAGGAATGAGCCTGGCACATGCCATAACTCTGCTCTGGTTGCCCAAGTTTTCTTCCTGTGGAAATTAAAGCATGAGAAGGCAGCTTGGGTGTGGATGCCTCATAGATATGGAGGAAAATATCCATTTCTCAATATCGATACAGACTTAAAGACAGATACCAATTGTTGTCTGTTGCAATGGTAGCATGGAAGAAGGTTGTGTAGGTACTTTACTACACTTTTTTTTTGTGTAGATACTTTAGTTAAGTGCTCACAGATAGGGGGAGTCTATCCGGGTCTTTGGAATTACGAAGGCTCCTATGAGGAATATCCTGATAGCTGCTATGCAAGCAAGCTTTACAAATCCTTGCCAGTCTTTTCTGACACGCAACACCTGGCTCCTTTTCTGTAGTGAGAATGGCTGGACCATTGCAGTGGTGCACTGATTTTTGTGGATGGTGAACACAAAAAGGGGATTGAGAAGATACCACCTGAGTTATTCTGACACATGACTTGAGTGCTTTCTATTCTTAGACAAATGAGGATCTGAACTATGTAAGTACACCATCATTGTTTTTTAGATTCACTTGTAAAAATGAGAGAGAGAAAAAAAAAACTCTTAATCTATTATGTGTATGGGATTTATACATCTATCATTTTCTTTCATTGTGAAACTCTACTTAAGTAGAGTTGATAAATCAAACTATTTCTTGTGATATTACTAAACATCGTTATTTGTCTCTTGATTTCATCCTTGCTTTTCTTTAAAGAAACTATATTTAGAGTGCCATTTTAAATTTATCATTTAATAAATTGTGATCACTTGAAAAATCCACTTTTTTTTTTCTGTATTGATAACAAGAGATTTAACCAAAGTGATTGAATCAAGACAAGAAATGCTCCTAGGTTCCCGGAGCTTGAATAAATGATGTTGTCATGTTAATGTGCTGATCTGGAAGTTCATTTGAAGTGCAAGAAATAACCTACATATAATTTCATGGCAGTTCATATACTCCTTAACATAATTTATTCTTGACTACAGAGCCTCTATTCTCTCTTTCACAAGCATTTCCAACTCACCAAACACCCATCAAAACTCACCTTTTTTCTCTTCTGCACTCCCAGTGCAGATAACACTTTCTTCACAACATATACAAACTCTATATTGACTTCCAAATTGACAAATTTATCTTGACTTCCACCAACACTTTTGCTGAATGAGCGTAACCACCACTGATTTTACAATACCATGTGGATCTACTACTTTTGACTCATCTAATGCTGCTGCATAAGATGCCTTTTAGAACTGTATTATCTACCATATAACATTATTTGTGCTTAACAAACAATAAATAGAACTTGTCAGCCACAGAATACTGTGCTTTGGTTTTCCAAATGACTGCACATCCCACAGCATTTTGGAAAGTAAAAAAGAAAATCAATAGAAATTGAAATGTTCTTAAAGTGATATATACACCAAAGCATTAAGCAGCCATAGAAAAAGATGTAGAAACACAATTAAGTTTATTTCTACAACTTCCAGTCAAGAACTTCACATTAAAGTACAGAAACAAATTAACAAGAGCTATAATGGCCTGACTTGTAAGGACGGGGTTAAGAGTCTTGTAACATTTTTATTTTTGAAGTCCAGCACAAGAGAATGTCCTTATTCAGACAGAGCTCCAAAGTACAGCTTTATGTTTCATATATGTACTGATTTTCTACTGGTTTTAAACAAGAATTCTATGCTTGTATTATTCCCTTGGTCTAGGCTATAATTATATATTTCAGATTATGGTGTTTATATAGTAATGAGATGAGCCTGAATCCTTGCAGCTTTGGGCAAGTTTTTGAAAATACAACAGTGACGGCAGGTTTTTCTTGATATGTCTTTATTAAAATAAATGTGTTTTAAGGAATGTTTAGGTCTCTGACTGTAGCTCACTGATTTGGTAGAGACTGGGATAGCAATAATGTCATTATATCAAGCCTTTTTTCTTTTCCTTTGGGGGATTCCCAGAGATATTTCAATAAAAAGAAACCATAGCCTAAGCATCTCCACCGTGTTAGAGGGAGAAAACAAGGTTTTCCAGGACAAATGAAAAGTGTGGCAAGGCAATAGTGGAACACTCTGTTTTCCTTTCAAAAAAATAAAAGTAATGAAAAGCCTCTGAATGGTAAAATGGAGCAGTTGGATATTTTTTCAGACATGCAGATATGCAAAAGATGTTGGTGATACAATGAAATATCTCCATATCTCCAGCTTTTGTATCAGAATTTGTTCTATCTCATTCTTGGAAGAAAAAGCCCTCATAAGTATCAGGACTTTCTAAAAAGGAGGAACAAAACTCAATTGGCACAACTTGTACTGTTTCTTTTTAAAATAACCTATCAACCTAACCTAGGCTTTTTGACAGCTATGGAAACAAGCCAGGATTATATTAAAAATTGGTATTGTGCTGAGGACAACTATTCCCTGCCAGATGTATTGTACATACCCTGCTGTGTGCATGGGTATTTATAGATATGTCTATACAACATATCCAGCCGAGGAAAAAAAAAAATAAAAAAAAAACATATTTATGGAAAGGTGTGTTGATATCTGGTTGTCCATGGCTAAAACATACAGTGTTAATACATTGTACTAGGAAATGAAAGTGAAGAACATAAATGAAAGGCTGTTCCCATAGCAATTCAGTATTTCAAAGACATTAATCAGTGCTACATATCTGGTGAATTGGAAGGGGGATCCATTCATCCTCGTTCCTAGTGGTTGCTATCTGATAGTAAATCACATCCACCACTACCTATATAGGGAACTCTCAGAACTGGGGAAGATTTGAGTTATCTGAACCATGTGTCTCCCCCCATGCTGCCAGGATGGAGACTGACATTTGAAAAAGGAATTGGTTTATAAACTTGCAGAAATACACAAGGATAATAAATAGATCAGTATGTCTGGCCAGTTTTGAGTTCCTGCAGAAATGTTGCCATGTAAGGATCTCCTCTGAGGTACTCACATATCAGTGTGATTAGCCTGGTAGAAAGACCTCTGTATTGGGGAAGCAAGGTCAATGCTCCTGGAACAATAGGAGACATAAAGATTCAATAATAATATCTTATTATTCTATCAAATGATGTCTGCAGAACACTTTAAAATCATTATATGAAGGACAAAGGATTCTATATATATAGTAAGAGGGTAAAGGCTAACATTTCTACAATGCACTTAATTAGTAGAATTCCATGCAAGCCTGGCCTTTGGAAGAAAAATAATCTTTGGTTGCACACTGGGCATGTTGAGCTTCCATAATAAACACACAGGGAACCCCCGTAGGGCACCTACTGAATCAAGGCTATTGTTTTGCTGGTGCCATGTCCTCAAAGACCCCAAGGTTGAAAGACATTCTATAAAAGTGAACTCTGTTTTGCTTACTACAAGTAGGGGGTTGATGGAGACATGAAACAGCAGCAGTCATTGATCATTTTTATTAAAGGTGCTTCTCAAGCTGTTGGAGCCCTTGACACTACTGAATTTCAGAGAGGAGACGCCATATCTAGGTAGGATTATTTTCCCCAAGCAAGCACAAACGATGTTCATGGGACACGTTGTTGTTCCTTGTGTTAAGGAGTGGTAGTTAGCACATTCTTATTGATTCTACTAAGAAACTGACAGTTTCTTCTGTTGATGGTTACCATCCACTTCCCTGAGACATGGTAATGGCTGAGATGTAGTAATCTTACATCTATTCTGGATTTGCAAAGGGGTCTTTAATAGATTATAGCAGTCTATCTTGCCTGTTTATAAAGGAAAGTGATGAGACTGACTGATATTTGTAAAGACCATTGAGATAAATAGAAGAACCTCCCCCAGCCCCCTTAGGAGTTACATGTTTTTATTATCTTTTTTTTTTTTTTCCTTCATGATATAGTCTTTCCAGGAAATAAACTCAGGATGGGCACAGGTGATATATTCAGATAGTTGCAGCCTCTACTGTATAAATTGATCTCCAGAACCCTGTCCTTTAGCTGAAAATATTAAAGTACACTACTTGTTTCATTAGACATGGATCATTTCGATAGTGCATGGCTGACATTGATCCGTGATAATTTATCAGAAGGATTTGGGAAAGACATAGAATGCCACAAAACTGGCAGATAAAGTTGATGCTGTTTTTACAGGTGGGACAAGAAAAACATATTTGCTTATGTTCACAGTAATTCTTTTCCTCGGATATAAACCTGTCAGGGTAACTACATTATATGGAGTGAGACACAGAGCTCTCCTACAAACCAAAATTATCTTTAGAAATTGAATATTTATAACTGAATTAACAAGACTGCCACTATGGTAGCTTTAGGTTTGAAGCCATAGTTTCAGAGTACAAATTGTATAATGGGGGAAATTGCATGGGTTAAAAAAGTACTGTCTTTTTTTAAAAACTTTTTCAACATGAAGGTGCTCATATCTTAGAACAGCTTGTCCAGTGAAGTTGTCTAAATCCAATGAAGTTGTGTAATCTCCATCCTTGATGACTTTCAAATAGTAGGATAAGTCCTTGAGTGACCTAATCTCACTGGACCTGCCTATGAGCTGGAGGTTTAAGTACAGATCTCCAGCGGTCCCTGACAAACCTGAATTATTCTGTGGTTCTATGAACTATGAAATGATGATCAGAGGAAAGGATGAGGAAAAGAGAGCATCAAAAAAGAAAACTCAGAAAGAAATCTGGAAGGCCCATTTTTGTCAACATCCTAAGGCATCCCTATAGCTACAGATGTCTTAGTGGTGTAAGGAGTTTTTCCATTTATCTGCTTTTTAGAGGGAAAGACAAGTCCCTGTTCTCTGTCAGCTGTTGAGAATAGTGTGAGAGGAGATGATTGGCTGAATTTGCTGACATTCACATTGAAGCTTCAGCTAAATTTTCTATGTCATCACTTTCATAGCGGGGACTTAGCACTGTCTATTCTGGACTAGATATCCCCAGGCAAAGAAGTGGGATGAGGTTTCTGGCTGGAGTCTTTTCCATCCTTGTAAGTTCCCTTCATACTTAATGCCATTGCAGTTGTTATAGATGAATGGTATAGCGAAATGTTATCAGCCACTTCATAATATCCCTGCTAAGGAGAAGGTTAATCCTCTGGATCCTCGACTTGGGTAGTTCGTGACAGCAACATGACATACACTGTAACCAAATCCAAACTGCCTTAGGACTCAAGTTACTGCCCAAGTGGTTTCTCCCATCTTTGAATTTTCCTGCCCAAAGGATACTGTGATTTGCTTCAACCTGGAGCCAGATTGCCACCCTGATTGTTGGCTGCAGACACCACTGACATACTCATCCACTCCCACCTTTCTCAACTCCTTTCAGTCCCACTCGTATATCCTTGCTTGATTTTCCTACTTGTGGCATGGACCAGAGGAGCAAATTGTTCTGTTTGTTTCCTTACTGAAGGAAGACAGGATTGTATGTAGGAAATCAGCAGTGAGTTTGAGAAGGGGGCTCCATAATGTCCATCATAACTATCCTGTCCTCATCTGCAGCTGTGCATTGAGCCAGAATAGAAGTTGCAGGCTCTTTAACCTTCACAACAGTAGGATTCCTATATTGCCTTTTGTCTTCAGGTTTTCGTGAAGTTGGATCTAGGTAGAAAGATTGATCTTGTCTTGGACACCTCTCTGAAGAGAATTGCACGCTGCGCTTTCCTATCTGCATCTAGATCTGTTATATTTTTGGTGGCTCCAACTACCATGGTTGTGTGATATTCTTTTTGAAAAGATTTCTTCTGCCCCTCCAAATCCATTCCTGCTGCACAATTACCACATCACCATATTTGAGCAAAATTTCCACATAGAGCAAAGGGTGTTTATGGCAAAGAGTTTTCCGAGCCACAATCTTCTGCTGTGTTAACTTTTGTAGCACTTTGGTGGCCTCCAGCTGATAGGACTGATCTGAAGTGTCATGTCATTAGAAATACTTAAGGAAATTTTCATGATGAGAAGGTTCACAGTGGAACTTGCAAAACAGACAGATTTTTAGACCTTTTTTTCTGAGACACTTTTTTCCCACCTGTGTAGCCTAGATAGCACAATCCTCATTCTATCTGCAGATAAAGCTATTTTGTATTTTAAGCTGGTCCTAAAAAAATGCACCCAGCCCTGTACAAATACCTTTACTCTTTGCATATAACAAGGATGCAAGACCTTTCCACTTGCCTCTTATCTTCTTATTGCAGATAGGGCAAGAGAGAAAGAGACCGCCTGCCATGAACGTGAACTCTGAATTTGGGTACGTGATCTGCAGGACAGAAACAGTTAAATCCTCTGAATGCATTATTTCAATAGAGATGTTTTTTTGAAAACAGAATTTAATGAAATCCAGTGTCCTTTTCATAAAATATTTGAAGGAACTCTTGTTTGATACCACTTGTCAATCAGTCCTTTGCTATTGTTCCTTCGTTTTTCCTTTTTTTTTTTTTTTTGTAAATTGGCATCTGTCTGGAAGGACACAAACAAATCCCAGGTTGGTATCTTAACAAGGATATTGTAGTACTGTTCTCTTTCAATCCTTGAATTTCTCTGCTGATACAGATAAATAAATCGCAAAGTCTATATTAATAGGTGCAAGGGGCAAAAACATGAGAAAAGCTTTGACAAAGATATGCAAAAATATCCTTGAGTATACTGTGAAGATGCTTTTGAAATCATATTTACCCTATTAATAATAAGTTTTCAAAATATATGCAACATTCTGCAAACTCTTAAACCATCAGGCGATTAATTTGCCTTTTCTCTACAATGAGTCAAACTCAAAATAATCAGATATTTAACCTCTGGACATTTGATGTTCTCTTTCTGTTAAATAGTTATGGTATTGTTAGCAGTCTTCAAGGATTTGGCAGAAATGTTTTAGTTACATGCTTATTACTTTTCAGAATTCAGGCTTAAATATGTACAAAAGTCTATAGCAACTTTTCCACTTTGTCATTCATTTCCATTTCACTGTCCATTTCCATTGTGAAATACTGAGCTGATTTATTTTACATTTGTTGCTATTCCTGTAGACAGGTATATACACTTGTGGTTTAATTATCTGGGTTTTCTTATACTGCATCATACCCGGTTAATCTCAGATTGCAATGGCTTTAGTTGATATTTAAAATCATTGGTACACAACTAAAATAGGAGTTCATAAAGATTCACTTTAAGTAAATCAAGCAGGCTGTTGTAAGAATAGGTGAAAATGTGAGTACGTCCATTGGCAGTTCAGAGGATTGCTGAGTATCTTCTCTAGTAGATAATTACCATGCACAAGACAACAATTTTCTTACCAGCCTGTGTAATGGTGCCTTCGACGATGATATTTTCTATCAACACTCATGTGAGATAGAGGGTTCATTTTAAATTCAAACATAACAGCCTGCCAGATTAATAGACCATATTCATAAAATAATACCTTTCTGAATGCATTGTTTTTTGTTTTTTGTTTTTTGTTTTTAACTCAGGAGATTGAACACTGATATTGAACGGGTGTCTTTCTTCAGGATCTGTGTAGTGATATATGGTGTGCTGTGTTTGCTGTGATATTGATGTACAGGGAGCCAGACTGAAGGATGGGGTCAGCACGCATAATGCCTGCGTGTTTTTACTGCAATGCAAAGTTGCATATCACAGCACGGACAGATATTTTGCTGTGAGGTTGCTTAGACTGGCTATAGTTCTTCTTCTTGAGCAGAGACAATGAGCATGAAGTCTTTAGAAGGTCTTTAGAGGCTCTTTAAAATCACACACAAATACACACAATCACGAACACTGAAAAGCTTAAAATTTCATCAGGTTTAAGCATAATCATCACTCTCTAATGTGTTCAAGAGGGTCAAGAAAGTTGAATATTCTGCAAAGAAAACTAGCTTGAGTCAAAGTTTGGGGCAAAAAATTAAAAAAAAATACTGGGTTTCAGAGAGAAAACTAGAGCGCCTTTTTTCTAACTGTAGCTCACATGTTTGACTTCTTGATACCAAGATGAAATTGAGACTAGTATGTTCACGGAGTCCCTAACAATTTCTGCTGAATTTTAGACTTTAATGTAAAATAAATGGACAATTCCTTCATGGTTTGAGCAGGAAAATGTCTAGGTGTGACCAAGACTAGTGCATCTTGACTGAGGGCTTCTCTGCACTTCAAAAGTGTGTTGCTTTTATTGTACCATTGTAAGTGAAGATATGCATCTCTTCCTCGTGGGAATAACTGGCTACCAGCATAGATATGCCTTATTCCACTGCTGCTGTTCTTCTTCTATTGTAAGGAGAATAAGATACAGAGTTATGACACTTTTACACATTTTTAACTGAAAACTGAGTGTATGAGTATGACCACACAGGTACTTGTCCTCACATTTGACTGAGGTATATAAGTAAACAAATCTGATCTTGGACTGTAAAAGCTTAAAACAATGGCTCCATATAATATGGGAAAGCAATGATAGGAATACACAGCCCTGTCATCTCACCAGGGAGCTTCAGCTCCACATTCTTTTTATAATAATTTACAACCAGCTATCTAATTGTTTTAGGAAAAAAGGCAAACAAAAAAATAAAAATAAAAAAATAAAAGGTGCCAGGTCTTTCAGGATTTAGGATGAATATTTAGGTTGTAGTGGAACACCACTGTCTCTGGAGGTCTCCTAGCAAAGCCCCAGTGAGAACAAAATGCTTTTAGTAAGACAACATACCTGTCATTATGGAAATACGTATAACTACATGCCTTTTCCATCGTTTTTAAGGAGAGCACTACATAATTCTAGCTAAAGGACAAAGTGGCCTTGGGATTTGATTGGTTGCAAACCATCACAAATCTGAATCTGAATTAGTATTTAATTGCATCAAGCCACGGGCTGGCATGGCCTATCAGCAGGTTTGTTTTTATTTCGTCAAGCTTCATATGTTAATGCTGCTGACAGGCAGGGAGCAAAGTAAAAGGCACCAGATCTCCAGCACTGCTGGCCACCAGAAGCCAAAGGAGGGAGACCGGAGAGCTGAAGTCATACAATAAAAGATGAAAAAATATATTTGAGCAAGGAGGGGAAAAATAAGGGTCAGGAAGAACAGCACAGAAAAGAAGGACATGAGAGAAGACTGTGAGCAAACAAAAGGGAAGGAAACAGTGCAAGGAAAGCAAGACTGGTGCTGAAATGAGGGAGAACATGAGGACACACCACGTAAGGTGAGAGCCTAAGCGAGGACCAAAGGAAAAGAGCAGCCAAATTTCTTCCCACATTCTGCAGCTGCTTTTTAATTAATAAATACATGGATTATGCCAAAGTAAGGCATTGGATCACTGACTTTCACCTTCTGTGTAACAGGATCTCGTTGGTTAAACCTGTGTTAAGCCTGGCAGTTCACATGGTTGACCTTTTCTCCCAGCCATTGAGTAATCACTGTTCTTTGTAGCCAACATCTTCCTCCTTCAGCTGCCCACAGCCTCTCCTCTAGGAAGGTGTGGAACCAGTACAGCAGCATTAGCAACAGAAAGTGATCCCTGAAGAAATATTAATGCTGTGGGAGAGGTGTTAAGGCTGATGGCTGACTTGGAGACACACGTGCAGCCTTGGTTCTCCTTGTTTCTGTTAATGCCTCTTCATTTTCAAGTATGATCAATCTTGTTGGCCTTCTCTACTTTTCTGTTTTACATGTGTACTAAAATGTGCAACACACCAGCACAAGAAGAGAATATCAACAAATCAGGTGCTGCTCCGTCACAGTGCAGAACCAAGCTTTCTGTGTATTTGATCTCATCATTCAGATCACACCTTCATTCCACACTGACAAAACAATTCTTCACCTCAGTAAAGAGGCAAGTTTTAAAGATGCAAGTCCCTACTGAAGAGCAATCATTTATTCCTCCATCTTGTCTTGTGCACCCTGTCTGCACTTTTCTGGATTTGATTTCTTTGTCAAAACTTGGGAAGTTCTTTTATACAGAGAATTAGCTTATGACTAAGCCAAACTGTGATGTTTCAACTTCTTAATGTTCGTCTCGTTTCAGTTCACAACGGATGAGGTTCTGCCCAAGAATGAGTTAAATTCTTTTGCTAACAGTTAACAGTTACTAAAGCCCTAGGATTCACCTAAATCTGAGGGTCAGCACAAAGGTGGAATTTCCTCTCATTTCTTGCTGAAACCACAGGAGACATCAGTCTGTATAATTTTCCTCAAAGGTGAACTATCCTGGACAATCATGAAAATCGAGATGATTTGAATTGTTGTCTGACTTACAGAACCGATTGATGGGACAGACTAAAACCCCATAATTGCACAGCCTTGAACTCAAGATCTAAGTCTTAACTTCATACATAGGTTTCATTTTTCATCTCAGTGGAAAAACTTATATACAACCAGATTTGCCCTAAAAGTTTGGTAGCTCATCTGTGAATGTAATCTCATGTGAAATCTGTCTGAGATTTCTTAAAAGGTGTATTAGTTTAGTTTTTGATTTGTTCTTGTCAGAAAACATCTGTCCTAGAGCCTGATCATTAATGAATTTCAAATCATTGCATGTGCTTGTCTAGGCCACATGACATATCTTTGCAAGAGTACTCTACTTTTCCTACATCTGCAGAACCCTTGGTGACAAAACAAGCATCAAGAAATTTGTTGGATGGATTGCTGGGAAGGAACTTAGCTTTAAGAAGGCAAGTAAAATTAAACTTACAGCTCTGGGAAGAGTGCCAATCTTTAGCATTAATAATAATTCCATTGTTTTTAATTTGCTTATAATTACATAAGTTGTTTTTTTCTTTATTGCTGTTAATTAACAAATATTTAATTGATTTAGCAATTCACTAACATTCTTGATGACAAAATATTTAAAAGAAGATGCAGCATAGAGAATGCCTTTAAGGGATCTCAGAGGTTTTTATCACACGTAGTTACTGAATGCCAACCAGCACTTACATGCTACAAAAAAAATACTTCTTTGTTTTTAGAAAAGCTATGTCATGAAAAATAACCCTGGGTTAATTACTGTATTTATCCCAACTATACTAAGTCATAAGTGATATATTAAATTAAAAAGCCTATATTAAAAAAAAAAAAAAAACAATTCCAGACAATTAGATCAGCAACCTAATCTAACAGTTTCATAATTTCAAAGATTGTTGAGCTCAGAGAAACCATTAGCTCTTCCACCTTGACCTCCTCTTTAATGGGGGTGATGGAATTTCATTCATTCCCAGTTGGAGCCTAACAACTCCCGTGCAGACAACTCTTAGCTTCCAGAGAGGCACTGAGCACATTCAGAGATAGAAATCCCACCATGCCTATCACAAGTGCGCTTAAGTGTTTAAGTGCATTCACTGTTAAGCATCTGTACCTTTTTTCTGGTGTGAACTTGTTTAGTTGTACCTTTCACTCCTTGGTTTGTGCCTTTCAATACTATGTAGAGTGTACTCCAGTGTCTGTCTCCTCCTTTAGGATTTATTTGTGCTCCTAAATAATTTTTTCTCTTCACTGTCTTTCCCAGTGCTTTCACTTTCCTTTGCATTTCATTTACCTGGGACAGGTGAAATTTGTTGATCAATTTCTAGATTGATTTCCATCTGTTTCTCATTTTTTAGCACAACGTCTGGCAAATTCTGAAGACTATATATTTTTAGCATTTTTCTTTTTCCAACATGGGAAAATAATTTCAGTTTCTCCCAGCGCTGCTCTCTTCTTGACTAACAGCTGCTATTTAATTTTGAACTCCTGGACAATATCTCTGTAAAGTTAAAACAAGACCCTTCATTGTGACACAGTCACAAGCAAAAGTCTGTCATCTAAAAAAAAATTTATGGGTCACCTGCCTTGCTTCTATAACTGCTGATAACAAGCAGACGGAAAGAAGCTTGCTTTAGCCAACGTTTACCTTCGGCCCAAATGTTTCCCATTATTATCTTGCTACTGATCCTATGTGAAAAGAATTCTTTTCTGGTATTTCTGTGTTAGAACCACAAGAGCCATGATTTAATAGACGTGCTTATAGCACATTATATGTTACAGGCGTCTTTTCAAAGATTTCAAAGCCACATCTTGACAGTTTCATTTTTTTTAAGAGATGCCTTTAATAACCGTTTCTTGCTGACTTAAGAAATGAAGGGAGAAAGTGTAACTTCAAAGTGTTGGCAAAATAATACGAATTATCCAAATGTACTTGTAAAGTTGTTTCCAGTTACAGTAGTTGTAACTCGAGACTGATAGCTAATTTCCCCTTTCCCAACTGTTTCCAATTTAAACCAGTATCTTCTGGAGTTGTTCCACACAACATTGTTTCTCTAGAACAAACTAGTTTAGCTTATTTATCTGTACTTTCTTAAAAAAAAAAAAAATGGATGCAAAGCAAGAAAGAATACATAAAACCTACTAATTAGGTTAGCAAGTAGGTATGATACTTCCAGTTCTTTTATCTATCTAAAGATCTGAAAGACATAATTCACACAACTGAAATGAAAGAGATTTATAAAAATTTGAATCAGAACATCAAGACTGGTGTGTCTTCCCATGCAGGGTTAAAAATCTACCATTAACTTTTATATATGAGCTATTGTGGGCAGAGATGATTTTTTTCCTTCTAAGCAATATGTTAAAAAAGAGAAAGTAATAAAATATATTAATATTTAAATAGCTAATCATACATTATTAATAGCATTGTAAGTAGCATTAATTAAGACTCTTATATACCTTTTCCCATCCCCTCTCTATGTTGCTGTCCAGGCTAATCATATAACCTTACTATACCATTGGCCTTTGCTCAGGTGTGTAATTATTATTAATTATTAGTCTTACTGCTGGCACTGAGCCCCCTAAAGTTTCCCCTTCACTACGACTTTCAGAGTTGTGAAATTCTGCACTATTGCAGACCAGCCTATGGACATCTTGTAGTCTGTTGGTTTTTTACCCCATTTTCTCCCTTGGGTATTAATTAATTAATAATAATTATAATATAATTATTAATAATATAATATAATATTATAATATAATAAATAATAATATTTTTTTTCCTCATTGTACATTTTCCTACTGTCGACCTACCTGTCCTGCTTCTTGTCTTACAACAGAAAGAGTAGATTTATGACACTGAGAAGGAAAGGTTTCTAGCACTGAGGACACGGAGGACCAGGCACAGATTATCTGCAACGTTTGCTGAGTTTCCATCACTATGAGAGCAAGTTAAACAAACATCTGTCAGGCATGACCTTCCTGTAGTTAAGCCTGCCTCGGGGCAAGGGGATGGACTAGATGACCTCTGGAGATCTTTTCTGGCCCTAAGTTTCTATGACCCAGATGGGAATAAAGCAGACTGAGCTCAATCCAATGCATGGCTATGACCTGCTCTGTCCGATGCATGTGTTCATGTGCCTTGCACTGTTATAGAAGCCCAGGGACCATCCCAACACTACTTAAAATACAGCACATAGCTCTCTGCTGCATCTGGGTCCTGGAAGTAGATTTGTCTTGACAGAAAAAAAAAAAAATAAGAAGACCAGACAACGATTTTAATTGATCTTCTGAGATGTTTCAACAGGTTTATTTTTCCTCTTGGTTATCTGCAGTAGAATTTATAAAAAAAGAAACAGTTTGCGGGGATGCATACTAGTGGGATACAAATAGAAACATGCCAATCTCTGCATAGCTTTGCAAATACTCTAAAAGATGTGTTCCTTTAATTGTGAGAGACGTGCATAATCTTATGCACAAAAGAGGACAATATGATCAAGGCTTATTTGTTAGTGCTTTGGGGCTAGGAAATATTTTTGTTGTTCAAGCTAGTTTTCCCCCTCCCTTGTCCAACAGCTGATCCCAGTGATATTTGTGTGTTCCCCAGTCTTTACAGATTCTGGGAGAAGTCATAGCCCTGATGAGTAATGAAAATAAAATCTCTCCAGATTCTCTACTGCAAGGTGATATTTCCATTATTTTCCTCTTTTTCTGCTTTCATCCTCTGCCCTACAAGAAAGTTTAATGAAGATACCAAAGGGGAGGCAAAGCTCAGCTCCCCATCCCTGGTATCTCACAAGAGAGGCAGGTGTTGCATTATGCAGGGGGAGTGTGTTCCTCAGTAATATTATCCTGGGAATTATCTTAGAGAGATTGACCTGTGAATAATAGCCAAGCCTCGGGGTTAGCCTAGCAGTAATTATCTGCTAGACATTTTCACTAGCCGTATCCTTTCAGGTCAAGAGGCAAACATGAGGACTCACATCCATGCTTCACGGCAAATTATCATTCAATTACATTGACTTTCGAACCTCACCGAATGTAAATTGAATTTTCCTTCCTTTATGATACTTATTTGTATGAGAAATTCCAGAGAATTTAAAATGTAAGATATATAAGCAATCCCGTGGGAACTATATGCAGACTCAGGGACTGTAGTAAAATACTTCAAAAATTTTCCATCCAAGGAGTTTTGGAGGGATCTGTGGCTCACAGATATAGGCTGTGTCTTCATTGCACCTGAATTATTCAGTTAACCACTCTTCATCAAGTCAGTTCACAAGAGAGGAGTCATGCCCCATTGTAAACATCTTCTTGCATAGAGAGGAGATATAAGGACCACAAAACAGTCATGTTGCAGCAACTCATGAGCTGTATGAGCTCAACCCCATCCTAGGAGGCACTCCTAGGCTGGGCTCATCTGGGAGCCAGTCGTAGTAGCTTCTCTCCACCAACAGTAAAAGGTGTTGAGGGTGGCTAGCTCATGTGAAGACATCTGCAGTGCCTAAAGTTAAATGAGAATTGAATCTTATCCCATTTGTAGAGTAATTCATCGTAAGTGTCTCCATGTGTATCCTTGGCCTGCACTCAGTATTTACTGAAACTTGTTAGGTTAAACCCTATTTGTGAGTTAACTATTGGAGTCAGAGCCCTGGCATGGTGAGGTGCCATAGCTCAGTAAGCGGGAAATGTTTATGCATGGCTCGGGTGCAATGGGCTTAGCATAGAGCAAGAACTCATGGTATCTCTTTTGCTATAAGAGAAAACATTTTGAGTCTTGCTATTATGATACGCACGCAGTAGAGAATTGCACCTGGCTAACAGCTTTGGGGTAATACAGCTTTGTAGTCGTCAGAGTGAAAACATCAAAATGAACCCTTAAAGGGACATAATCCACTTCAAATCATAATTTGTAGGTATCTTTCTTAACCTTATTTATTGCAGAAATGCCTTAGACCATAGAGAGGTAAGTCGCTTGAAAATGCACTTGATTTGTCATTAGTTATTGATATTCTGTGTTTGATTTTGATCTTGCGTGTGGTTTAGCCTGCATGGGGAAAAATCAATAAAATCTGGTTTAGTTTTGTTCATAGTCTGTTTCTCCCTCTGGCTGCCCAAATAGTGGTGGTTAGATTTCAGGGTCTATTCTGGGACATGAATGCCTGAAAACAGGAGGTTTTAATTTATTTTTTTTTTCATCCTGGATTTTATAGAAGTTTTGCTTTGAGATAGTATGAAGGAGGTTTCTTAACGAAATGCAAGTTTTGTTTGGAAAAGAAGACGACAATGTATATAGAAAAACAGTCTGGATTAGGTGCATCTGATCAAAGGTAAATATTCACAGCAGAGGCAGCCACCACAGACTGTTTTTTTAGCCAGTGGAGAGAAACAAGCACATCTAGGGTGCAATATTTTCATTCAAAAAGAGACACCTAAAATAAAGACACATAATATGTGTCCTGCAAATGTCTGCTTCACTTGGGAGATTAGAAAAAGAGCCCAGGGTAACAAGTTTGGATAGACTCCAGACTAAAGTTAGATGAGTTCCTTTCCTGTCTGCATGGGATCTCTCTCCATCACTTGTGCTGGGATTCCTCCACTGTGCAGCTCCATTCCTTGGGTGAGAAATCAAGGCTGCAGAGTAGTTTTCTAAATACCAGGCTACAAAATCATGATCCTTCAGGCAGTTGGGCAGCCTAGCATTCTGGCCTGCAAAGGTGAAAAACCTCAGCAAGATGGAGAGAGCATCCCCTTCTACACAGCCTTTAAACTGGTTCTGAGATCACTCAACAGGGAGGAGGTTGGGGCCTGTGCTGGCAGAAACCCTTTCTCACCTCTGCTTGCAGAATTGTGTTTTGAACTTAGATCTATTTCTTTTGTGGAAGTTCAGGTCTGTTTGTTACTTCAGAAAAGGGTAGTGAACAGGGTGATGCACCATTGTCCATGTCTTGGAAGAAGAGAGTTACTGACAGGTTATAAATACTCAGTTTGAGGAGGGCTGAATGAATCTCAAGCTTAGATGAACCAAAGAATTCTAGTTCTTAAGCCTTGAATGCGGGCAGAGCCTAAGTGACATTCCCTCTTTAGTGACATCCTCTGCTGTCTTACTGGAGACAACTGAGATTCTGTTAACTCTGTACATGAACTTGAGAGGTAACAAAGAAAAAACATCACTACATTTTTAGTGGACTTTTAGACAGGAAATACAGGTTCTGTTGCAGTGGGAAATTCATAGGAGGTTGCAAGGGAATAAAGGTTAAAAATCATTGTTGCAGAGGAAGTGTAAGGAGACTAGTCTCTTACTGTAAGTTCATCCTTTCTTTGCCAAAAGATACATAGGATGAATTTATACCGAGTCTATGTGAGCCTTAATTCTGTGCTGCTGTTGATGGTATGTCCAGATCTTCAGGTAAAATGGCCATATAAATAGATCTGGGTAAAATATTTCAGTGGTTTGTTTACTGCATAATGTGGTGTGACACTCACATATTTTAGCAGATCTCTGCTGCAGAGAAGCAAAAATGAAAATTATGAAAACATTGACATAAAAGATTTCAGTGGCTTGGTAGAAACTGTTAGTTTAAGCCTGTTGGCCTAACAAAATAAAAATGTAGAAGAACGAAGGAAAACTTCAACCTCCACAAAGGAAAACATGATATGTTGGTCCAAGCAAAATGTTTCAGTTGATCCTACTCTTTTTTTTTTTTTTTTCCTTTCTTCCAATTCTGCAGCTGCTTTGTTAGTGAAAAGAAAAACAACGAGAAAGCTCATTCAGGTCAGCCTAAGATACAGTTGCTCCTTTTTGATTTTTTTTCAGTTCAGCCTGTGAATCAAAAAGTGTAATGAAACCAGAGTCTTGCAAAACTCCTTTAGTAGCATAAACGAATGAATATAACTGAGGTAAGTTCAAACAGTAATGATAGTGCTTGGTATGTGTTTTAATTTTGCAGTGAAGTGAATTCTTATTTTATTTTAAACTTGAGCCAAAGTGTATCCTCAGGCATGAATTTATGCTGGTTGAAGTCACAGCTTGAATCAGGTCCTCTGTGCGGGAATGATACCCTGCAAATATATAGGGAAAACAGGGAAATGAAAAGATAATAGAGAAAGCAATGAAGAAAAGCCGGCAGAGCAGAAGTCAATAAGGTGTCCTCTGTGGAATAAATTTTGATTATTAAATTTGACTAAGTGGTGTAAGACTATATCTTATTATACATGGATATGGAGAATGCTTGATGCTGGAGAGCTGAAGTAGTAATAATAGTAATTTCCTCCTGGAATTTTGTATGCTACCATAGCATAAATGTTTTCTCCTAATCATAATAATTAAAAATGCAGCCATAAGACACATATCCTGGCTAGATTTACTTGAAGTGAGGTGATTTAATCACATTCCCATTGGAGTGATATATAATAGAACCTTTGAATTAACATTTAGCATTATGATTTTTAAAGAGAATTTTTAAGTTTTGGCTTTCAAAGGAAAGGTGAATAGAACTATTTATAATATTTAGCCTTCAGGTACTTGATTGTTGTTTTTTTTTTTTTGAGTTTTTGTGTCTTAATTAGTAAACAAAATCAATTCTGACTATTTCAATGAGGAAAAAGTATGTAAAAGGTTAAAACTTACAAAATAATATGAAAGCTAGGAAGGGAGGGAGAAGACATGATAGCTTGGATGTTAAAAAAACAGCCTTATTGTAAGCTTCACTGGTTAAAAAAATTGAATTTTTGTAATTCTCTGCCTATGTTATCAGACAAGGCTTATGGTAATCCTCCCAGAAGGTAGATGATCTATAGGTATTTAATGCATTCATGAAAGCTGTGTTGGGTATTGGCAAAATTCAGAGCCTGGAGTGGGGAGTTCCCGAGTGAGTGTTGCTGAGCCAAGGCCCCGTTGACTTACAAATCCAGTCTGCAGAAATATGTGCAAAGCAGCATCTGTGCTAGGCAACTGTGTTGTGTATATCAACACATGTCAGAAACCGAGCTCTCATTAGTTTCCACCTCAGGCTGTGTTGGATACACGTGGAAATGCATGTCCAAAAGTTGGACATGACTCATAAGGAAACAGGTGAACAACGCTGACGTTATTGCTGCCAAACCTGGCAGGAACTTTATTCCACATGACATTTCTTATGGCTGGATTCAAACTCTTTTTGCCCTCTGCAGTATTGTTCAGGCAACTCTTCCACCCTGTCATGCCATTATGGCCAACCTTTCAGCAATTTAGGAAAGGGTTCCTTAAAGTTGTCAACTAAGGGGATGGCATCTGGTTTGGTTTCTCTGCTCTGAGGCTTTTTCCCTTTGGGCCTTTGCTGTGCATAGGAGGGATGGGACTCTGCCTCCGGAGGGCAGGACCCTGGGCTGAGAGTCAGAAGATGGAGGAATGGCTTTGCTTGATCATAATACAGATCCTTCCAACACCATGATCTGTCTGACACCCACCAGACCCTGATTTCTCAAAGGCTCTAAGAACTTAAATAGTTAATTTTATTCTGATTTCTAGATTACTTTTTATTTGCTTTATTTGTAAGCCAAGAAGATGAATATGTCTTCTATATACTCAATGAGCAACTAATTACCCTGAGAAGCTGTGAGGTTTTCCAGCTAGAAGTTTATTGAGATAACTGTGCTGAGTCCTGTCATATGAGTAAACTGTCCTTCTTCCATTGATACCAAGTGTGGTGAAGCTGATACAAACCAGCTGGACCTGGTCTTACAGTTTATTTAAGAGTAAACTATCTAAAAATATTGATTTGCACTGTCTGTGCTTCTGCTCTCTGCCTCTGACCCATGGCCTCCTCTTGTATAAACACACATTCTTTGCTTGGTGAGAGACATAATGATGGTTTGGTCCATAAGCTGAAATCAGGTTTGTTTAAAAAGCCTCTCCAAGGACACTTCACCCACTGAAAGTCAATGATGATGGTTCTTATAAATCTGATGCTAATAACAACATTGTGACCTGCCCGGCAATGTGGCAGTGCTGACCAAAAAAGCATAAGCTCAAAGATCATGAAGATCATTTCAAAACATTAACACATATCCTCAAAGAGATTTTAAAGTTGAGATTGCAATATAACAGAATTCCTTATCCCATGCCATGGGATCTGCAGTGGGAGGGGTTGGCTCAGCATGGGGGACCAGAGCTTTGCTTGACCACGTTGTGTCTCCTCCAGTGGCATTGGTATACCCAAGAAAAAAAGGATGGCTCTTCTTCTTCAGCCAAAAAAAAAAAATCCATCTGCGTGAGCCATGCAAAAGTCTTATCTCTAGAGACATTAGAGCCTGATATTTCAAATCATCACTAAGAATGGATATTGTTGTGTGCTGGGAAAAAAAAAAAATGATAGGAAAGTGCAAATCATCGCCAGCAGCTCTCTCGAGAACTGAGGGAGAGAAAGAAGCAGAGCACCATCCCTTTTGTGAGTGAGTTATGGGTGTTACAGTGAGAAGCACTTCAGGGCAAATTCCCTGAAATCCTTAACTCTCTTTGAAATACCAGGACCTGAGTGCCCTGGCGGAGTGGCTGGCCTTTTGTGCCTCAGTTCCAGGACTTTAGTCTTGCTAAGAGACCCAGACCAGGTCAGGATAACTGTGTGCCACATGGAGAAGAGCACTAATGTATGTCCTAGGGTGCAGATATTTAGGAATATTTAGGAAATTATTATTTATATGCTGCACAGCTGAATCTAGGTCTTGAAAAGAGAGTGTGTGGTGGACTGAGGTTGGAGCTGGTGGTACCTGATGCTGCCAGGGGAGGGAAGGGAGTAGGGAGACCCTTCCTCACAGGATGGGGATTCTTGTGTTCAGCTGGGGCTTTTGTAGCAAAAAGTGACACTTTTTTTTTCAGACAGGATCAAAAGGGCAATATGGAATGGGTGGGGACTAGACAGTGGCCCAGTTCTCTCTTGCCCTGCAGCCTGGGCTGTGCCTGATATCCCTGTAGAAGGGGGATGTAAATTGTTCTAGTCCAGCTCGTTTGCATTTCATACCAGGATATGCACAAATTTCAGTGGTTGCAGAAAGAATCCGTCCCTCAGATTTTATTAATGAAGGAATATATATCAACCTCCTGCTGGAGCTGGTTAACATAGACAGCAAGTCCCTTTCTATCTGTGAGCCTGGATCTACAACAGATTATCAGAATCACTCCACAGTTTCTTGAGCAAAGGCACTGTATGATGATTTGAGTATATAAAGCCTAACATACTGGGTAGGAGTCATTGTACAAACCTAGGCATTTAAAGAAAGGCATCTGAAGGCAGATCAGATCAGTTGCCTTCTGGAGGTTCCTATTTCCACTGGTTGTAAAGAAAAGCCAAGGGACACTAGCTCCTACTCAGATGTCTAATGTGGGGTGATCAGCAGCCCATTCAAAAAAACAAAAAACAACAACAACAAAACAACAACAACAAAAATCCACTAATATGAATACACATTGTATTCATGGCTCTTTTTAAAGACATGGGTTCAAGGATTAACGCCTAAAAACTTTACACCTTTCTAAAAAGATCAGCTGGATTAAAAGATAAGTGAAAGTAATATGTAAAATTCCTGACAGTGAAGCAAATTTAGGGGAAATGGCCACTAAGCCAAGTTCTTGGGTTTAAACCTTGTATTAGGAAAGAAAAGATATTCTGCAACTCTGGATGGAAATGTAGGTGGTTTCACACATGAGTTTTAAGCTGACCTGTGAAAAGCAGAGCTAACATCCTTGTAACATCCTGCTACAGAGACACTGAGATCCTTGTTACTTATTAAAGTTTTATTTTGTTCCCCCACGAACAAGGCAATTAATAATTTAGAATACCAATCAATCAGGGGTTAGATGTACTAATCAAACACATTCCAGCTGCTAAGTATTGCTCACTTAAGACATTGATCAGCTGTAGGATGCTCTGTAGACCATTTAGATGAGTATTTTCTGACACCGTGCTTTAAACCCCCTTGAGGTCAAATCTTTGACACCGTCTGCTGGACCATGTGGAAGGTTGAATGCCAGACTGTCTGACAGACTGTAATTATTTTCTGTCCTGATGCCCTTTCTGCAGTCATTAGGGGATCAAATTTCTGAGAAAGCCAGAAAAGTTCCTTGTACTGCAAGCAGCTAATGGGCTGAAAATGAGTCCCTTTTGTTATGTTGATGATTTGCCACTGGATGTTGTTTGAAGTCCAGAATTGATTATTTAAGGCTAGCTCTATTCCTATCATCTACTCCTGGTTTTGTGCAGCTCTATGCTTTCTTGCATAGAGACTGTGTTGAAAGATGTATGGTCAGTACTGAAATGCATTTGGTCTGCTGGTGGTATCTTCAGGTGCTCTGATAAGGATAGATGTCAAGGGCAAGCCCCCCAAGAGTGCTGATACTGGACTCTCCAGTTAGATGCTGAATAAGCATGATGAAGCCTAGGTTTTCTGTCTTTCAGGACAATGCCCTGACTGTTCACAGAAATAGCTAAGAGAAATTAAGACGACATTTCCCAATAAATAATTGAAGAATGAGACACATTGTTTGCAGTCCTAACATGACTGCAAATTTAAGCCATTGCCTAGCAAGTTACTATACGAATTCCCCTTACGTTGACCCCTGTGGTAATTGGAATTTCAATTATTCATTTTCAATTACAAGCATGGCATGATGATCACAAATGTCATTAAGTATTAAATTACATCTAATGATGGATGGGTGGAAGGATAGATAGATGCTTCTCCAGATCTTTTCTTTATTTAATGCCAGTAAATCAAGCACGTTTTTTTGTTTTGTTTTGTTTTCTTTTTTTAAGGAAGAACTTTTTAAAAATACTAAGAAGATGGTAAAACGCCTTTTAATTTGCAGCAGACAAAACTCCTTTAATGCACATTACCTGAGAGCAACATAAGTTTTCACCGTCTGTGTCATTAAGACAAGTGGTGCCCAGTGTGTGTGTACACAAAGACAGATACTTTGGCATGCAGTGAGTGGCAAGGGAAAGGGAGGTGATTTGCTTCCTGCCTTATTAGAGATGACATCCTGGTGCTTATAATTGGGATCTTTGTTTAACAGCCTGCTCAGTGTCTTTCCATTGTGCTTTAGCATATAAAGTGAGCTCAATCACACACCGTGTATTAGCGGCTTGGGTCTGGGTGGGGAAATTATCAAGGGGAGGTGATGCCATAAGTACATTTGATGTATGTTAGTCAACCTGCCTTCACCCAAGGTAGGGTGCGCACCTATGGTGTGGTACGCAGCCTGCCCCAGCAGGAAAATCTGCAAAAAGACTCTGGGCAGACAAGACAGCACAGAAGCACTCATAAGAGGGCCAAGATGTTGGTAGCAGCGAGGCTGAGCTCCTGTTGTCTGTCTGGGAAATGTGGACATGAAGGGCTGGCTGTTGAGGATCAAGCAAGTTCTGGGAGTAGTGGAGAGAGGCTTGCAGCTGAAATCTAGGCTGGTTTAGCTTCTGGGGAAGGTGATGGGTATTGAAGGCACTAAGAAAGATGCCGTGTCAGAATGCAATCTCTTGCATTAGATCTAGAGAAATTCCTATTTTGCATTCTTGACATTTTTATAATCAAAGCAGGAATCCCACTATAGGAAAATCCTGTTTGCACGATATTGCAATGAACTGCTGAACAACAGGCACCCAGTCTAAGTAAGAAGCCTTGAACTATTGATTTTAACGTGTGTGTGGATGCTAAATTTCTTATCTTACATTTCTTGTGTTTTACTTTCCCCTTTTTTGAAAACAATGATACAATTTATTCACAATGTTACTGTGATACCTAATTATCCCATAACTGTAAGGGACTTTCAGAATGATATTGCATGGACATAAATCATGTCTATAAACTGCTTGGTGTGCCTGGCATGGTTATCGTTTATGCAAAACAGAACTAAGACAATATTAAAGTAGCTTGCCCAAGGCTTCATATTGGCAGAGGCAATGGCAGAGTAAAGACAGAATCTACTTCTTTGTTCCTAAATGCTCCTTTTCTACCAGCTCTTAATTTCTCATTTGTCTGATGGGAAATAAGCTATTCTTACCAAATCTAGGTATCTAGGACTTGTGTTTATCACTTTTGCTATTTACTCATGACCTTTCTGCAGTGGTATCTTTTTCACAAACATCACCCTTTCTGCTGTCCAGGTATTTATTGCTTAATTTAGTCCATTTCCACTGCCAACCTATTCTTCCCTCCCCTTCTTTCCTCTTCTCCCCTTTCCTCTTTTGTACACAGATGTCTATTCATGTCCCCACATGGAAGCATTCTTTTGCCAGTTACAACCTGTAACCCTACTTGATTATCTGTCCCCCTGCCTGCCTTCCTCAGGTATTATTTATATATATTATCCCCTCTCTCTTTTTTCATCCCTCCCCTTGCCAGACCCTGTTTCCTGCCTTTCTGAAGCCCTTCTCATAGTGCCTGTAGCAGCAGTTGGGGAATCATCCATCACCACGATCACAGCTTTGCTCCTGCAAGGCACAGCATCGTGGAACTGATTAAAGCTGGAGGGCCCCAGTCAGGTTTGTGTTGCTGCCAGCTCTTCCTGGGAATTGCTACTGTGTAGATTTTGCAGATGTAATCTCACCTGAGCTGATGAATAATTCTTCAGTTTTTTTTTTCTTTTTTTTTTTCTCTTCCCCCCC
>VXAA01004463.1:535794-548989 GCA_013399115.1 Anseranas semipalmata
AATGGGCATCCTCTTCTTATGCAAAATCCTGCCTTTTTCCCATCTTCAGCACATACCGGTGTTCATGCTAGGATGTATCATTTCTACAGCCCTGATGCCCCTGAGTTACATAACTGTTGTAAACAACTACAAACCATTTCATATTTGTAGTTGTAAACAAGGCTAAACTTCAGAACTCTTAAACAATGTGAATCTGAGAAGGCTGATTACATTTTTTTCTGAGTTTTCCTGATTTATTACCTGTTTGCTGAGTTCTGTGCTGCTGCAAACTACACCCCCTGTAAAGAGAATTGATTCTGGTTGCACAAAGTTGAGTGAAAACTTCTACCCACAATAGGTCAATGGCAGTCAAAAAGGCAGTCAAAATATTACACTGCATGTTTGCCAGAGATCCAAAATAATAGCTAAAATATTCTGAAATTATGGTATAATTTTGCATGTGTTCAGTATTAACTTCAGATAGGTACAACAGAAGTAGCAGAGAAATGATGAAAATGGCTACAGTTGATGAGAGACTTTGTACATAAGAGGAAGATGATTGAAACTGTAATTCGGAGAGAAAAGGAGTATGATTAGTTAGATTTGTGTAGAAAAAGTTTTGTATTAAGAAACTGAATCAGGCCCTTTCATTTAATCTGGTAGAAGCCAGATTAATAAAACAAGACAAATAAATTATCCAATAGAAGTGTATGGCAGTAAAATCAAGCCTGATAAATAGATTTTTTTTTTTATCATACAATATAACAAATAACCTGTACATCTAAGGGAAAAAAAATATATATATGTACAGTTAAAATCTGGGAAAGAGACAGTGAAATATTAGAGCTTTATATGGAGAGTATAACGTTGATACTAAAATAGGCTGAACTGTGTGATCCAACTAGAGGCAAAGGGCAGGCCTGAAGGCTTGGATGGAGACAGAGGAGAGCTGTTAAGATAGCAAGTGAAACCCAACAGCCAAATTATTCCTGTTTGGCATGTTGAGGCTCAAACATTGCCGGACTCACTAGTGTTCCACGTGTCCCAAGCCCAGGGCTGCCCTAAAGTTATCCTGTCCTGTCTCTCTTCCCCCGAGTTGGATAACGCTGTGGGAGAGCTTCAGAGAATTGAAAGGAAGCTCAAAAATAAGATCCAGAGAGACAGACTATGTGATGTGGAGGTTAAGGATTTCACCGTCTGCTGTTTATCAAAGTGCAGGTTGACAGGGACTTGGTTTCAGTATACAGACACCAATGCCCAGATAAACTTTTAGACAGGGAGGCCTTTTTGATATGGCAAACTAAGGCGGCAACAAGATTCATTGGCTGGAAGAAGAAGTTAAACAAATTCAACCTTGAAGGAATGTGCGATTTTCTAGCAGTGAGGGTAATTAAGCATTGCAACACCTTACCAGGAGAGGTGGCAGACTCATCATCATTCTGGCTCTATAAAACAAGATTAGCTATCTTTTGGAAAAGCTTAACCCACCTCCTGGGAATAGCTGTTTTGTCAGTGTATTGAGAAGGGCTGATGAGAGATCCCTCTGGCCATAGAGCCTGTGCATCTCTGAACCATTTCGCAGATGGTGAGCTGGGGCACTTCGGGTGAAACTCACCCTGTTGCAGAGTGATACAACTACTTTCTTGTACTGCCTAAATCCATTTCTGTCCTCAAACTAGAAGCACTGTTGCACCCATGGGATGTAGGCAATCTCCTTGGTGCTTATCCCAGGGGATGTCATTCAAATCACAAGTGTATATGCCCTGCCCCTGGAGGCTGCTTGAGAGGCAGGTCCCAAAGCACTATAGGTTACACTTTAGTACAGAAAATTGTTACCATTTTGGTAAAATAAACCAAGCCTTAAACAGTAGCAGATCAAATGGTTCTTATGTGTTTTCTGGTTACCCCTGCACATGAAGCGGTGACCGCTGAGGGAGACATGTTGACAGTTTGGTTGTCAAACATCCACCTGGTGCGTGTGTAATGCATCTTTCCATCCGTCTTCTTGTTTTACATGGCCTTTATTCTCAAAGGCTGGGATTCTTCTCATTTAAGCTTAGATGTCTCCATCTAAGCTGGGCACCTTGGGCTGTATATATACTCAGTGCTAAGAGGCATTATTAACGGAGTGATTGGTCTCAGCTATTGCAGATGTCTCCTTTAAGATGTAATGAATCATGCTGTAACATTGCCTCTTTTTCTCCAAAGGTTAAAGAGGGAATCTAGGATATAAGCTTGGTGGTCTTAATTTGGTCATGTGACCCTATCAGCAATATCTCAACACCTCTGGAAATTTAACCTTTACTTTATGTTTGGTTAGCTAGCTATTATAGATTAGCAATAATGATCCACTCTGACCTGTATTATTTATTTATTCTCCTGTTATACTGCCTGCAACTCATTCCTGCCTAGAAAATGAAGCATTTGGATGCTTAAGACTCTCTGCAAATACTTTGGTTTGGCTTTTGAGAAGGGTTTTACGACTGTGCGAAAACTAGGTCTTCAGCCTGTCTAGATTTTGTATCATTTTTGACACACCCAGTTACTTCCTGAACTTTAAAGGAAATCTGTCATTCATTGTTACTAATTAGATGCCTTTACAATATGACCTGGAAACTCTTTTCCCAACAACTTGTTGTCATTAATAACATGAACTACAGCTGGGGCGTGCCAGTAGTTCAGGAGTCACAGAGCAGCATGACAGTTTAATTTGGTACCTTGATGAGATTTCTGCCTGGAAAGTTGCACAGAATATAAAAGACTCTGCCACTATGACATTGTTGGGAGCACTTTAAGGAATTCCCAGACCATCTTTATTTACCTGAAAGCATTCACACTCAGAGATTTAAAAAAACAGGTATTATAGATTAGAAAGCTGGAAGAGACAAGTCTGATCCTCCTAATAATTAATAATCATATTTAGTTATTTAAGTTGTTTGAAGACTTTGCAAACATTCATTGACTATTCAAAACAGTTCCATCAAGGTATGTAAGAACTATTCTTTATTGTGGTTAAATGTCATACAACCCAGTACTGATGAAGTCCTCTTCATGAGGTTGTAGACTTACAGGCATGTCTTCAGCCTATGGAGTCTAGTATGCAGGGCTGGAGAGCTGTAGATAGACCAAAGCAGTATGTCTAAAGTATATTACTGGACTAAAAGATGCCACTATATGCCACTGTATGCAATGTATCTCAAATTTGGCACATAAATCACAGGTTTGCAACATTCCAGGCTGTCTGTTGCTCTCGTGTCACTCCACACTAATTTTACAACATTCAGTGGCTTTACAACAGTGGGATTCTTGTGGCTGGGATGTTGTACTCTGAGACTGCAGACTTACTGTGGTGAGCTCTTGAGCAGAGCAGAAAGCAAATCTCTGCTTCATCTAAGTTACTTGGCAACATTTTAAAAGCTGCACACACACACACACAAATATATATATATATATATATATATATATATACACAAAACTCCAATCACTGTCATTTGGATAATTTTTATCCAGTTAACAACAAAACAAAAGTATGTCTGACCTGAACCATTTATGATGAAGCTGGGAAAAATTGGACGTTGCCAGATTTTTGTTAAGCAATCATTACAGAATATATTTTAACACTGAATTTGCATGACTGTTAATGTCTGCCCAAGTCTGCAAGAAACGATGAAAGACTGAGTTGCTCTCACTTTATTGCAGTGTATACCAAGTTTGAAAACTAATTAGTTATGTGACTTTTTCAAAGGCTTGAAGAGACATTTGTGCCCACCTCCATGCATTAACATTATTAACTTTATCAATCCTAGGTAGAAGAGCAGAAATAGAGAGACTATCATCTCTGAATATTGCCTAGACATTTCCTACAGCATCACAAGATAACCAAGTACCCTAAGAGGAACATACTGGCATTAGAGGAAAGTGTCATCATGTAACAGCTTAGAAAACTTTCAGAAAGTTTCTATTTCACAGTATGTTAAAGTAAACACAGGAAACAAATAAATAAATGAATCAATGGGCAGACGAGTTGTCCTTTTTCCTCTCTTTTCTGAATGGAAGCAACTACTGTACTTATTTTCCAACTGAGAAGTGAAATTAAATTGTCTGGGTACTTGATGGCCCACTGTTTTTAGAAAGCTATTAAGATGCTGCTATCAAGTAGAGGACAGCCTTCTTGACCCTCTTTAGCTGGCTTATCTAGTGGCCCCCTGATGACTTCATCACTGTGCAGAAGGCAGATCACCAGAGGTGACCATGTTTAACAGTGTCTTCCTCTAAGTGGCAATTTAGTGAGCAAGGGAACACACTGGACTGGCTCCTAAATACAGTGGGGGGGACCTGAGGGAGGAAGAGAACATTTTGTGCTGGTTATCTTGTCTCTAAAGAGCATGGTGATAGAACAGACTTTCAGTTACTCCAGCTCATATGCTGGCTGGGAATGTGAATTAACAATTTTAGTGCTAAGTCCATCTGGGATCAGAATATCAAACAGAAAGGCACACCTCTTTCTCATAGAGGTTTTGTAGAGAAAACATGTTTTTACTTAACACTGGCACTTCATGAAATTTACAGCTTCTGGATCATCATTCTTAGCTGATCTCTACAAAGCTGCTAGTGGACAAAGCTTGATTTTGCTAGTGAGGTCAGTCGGTTGGACATATTATACTAAGTCCTGCTGGCTTTGCTTGTCTTTTCATTAGCCTTCAGTCAAGGGAAACCTAGTTGATTTTTTTTTATTTTTTATTTTTTGGACTGAGAAAGGACCTTAGGTATGAATAACAGAACAGATTTAATGCTCAAAGCTTTATTCTAATTATGTCTTCTAATTACATCTTTGGTGATGACACTTTGAGCTGGCCCCACTTCAAGACCCCTGTGGTCTGAGCCCCCAACATCTACACTACCCTGCTGGCATGGGTAGTGGTTCCCACCATGGTGCCTGAACATGGGGTTGTAGCTGGGAAGGCACAGAGGCACAGATAGCATCTTATTTTTTGGGTCGGCATCCAAAAAGATGTTAGCCAGGAATGTGTTTTCAATAACTGATCAATGAATGAGACCCACGTTTGCTCTCCTGGACACCCAACACTTCTTGCTGGAGGTGTTTTCCCTCTTCTTTCTTTTATTTTAGTTTCTGATCTCTAGTCAATGCTGTTGAAAGGGCATAAAGGTTCACCTTAGGGGGAATGGTGACAGATAGCAATCATTCATCAAAAAGAATCCCTTTTGGAGATAGAGGAAAGCAGAAAAGACAAATGGCAACAAGACCCTCTAGGCAAATTTCTGGTTAAATACTTCTGGGGGCCCAAGTTCAGACACTTGTGCTGGGAGCAAGCAGCCCTTCTCACATCCTGGTTTTCAATGTACTTCTTTGCACAGAAGCCACACAAGAGCACAGATTTTGTGATCGTGGAACGGATGAATGATTGTCTTCTCCATCCAGCTCTGAACCTTTCACTCAGGATTTCTGAACCGTTATTTGCAAAGAGCAAAGCTGCCCGTCAGACAATGTCATCAAATGAACCAAAAGGAGAACTGGTTTCACTCTGAAGTGAACCTATTGTGTGGGCACTTTAGAACATGGTGACAGCGGCTTAAGATGCTCCTTTATTTTTCCTTCTGTAGATTGTTCTTTTTAGAAAGCTATCCCTGCATCCGATTATTTTTATGATCTGAGAAAAGGCTATGGGAACGGTTTATCTTTTTGTGTTTATATAAGTTCTCTAATCTAAATCTAACCACTCATCCATTCAAAAGCAAAAGAGACTTTTATGGTACTCTGAGAAAGATCCTCTGCTTGTAAATCAGCATATCACCATTGAATTTCAATTAATTTCACCCTTGGCTAAGTAGACTGCAAGAGATCTAGGTAGCTGAGTGATCTGGCCTTCTACTTTAGTGGATTGTAATGTACAAACTTGTAGGAAATAAAGGAATGGATACAATTATAGGGTATTACTCTGAGATAACATTGTTGTATATTTTATTTAAGCTCTCAGAGTATATTACTCCACAGCACATATTCCCTTTTCTTCCTCTCTCTCTCTGCCTCTCTGTCGCTGTCTCTGTCTCTGTCTCTCTCTCTCTCTCTCTCTTCTTCTTTTTTTTTGCTTTTGTAAAAGTCATTACTGATCCAATTTAAGGAAGGTAATAAAAAAGAAGAAGAAGAAAAATCTTTCCCTATAATTTTATAGGAATGCAGCCTTTGGAGCAGCAATATTCTTCAAACTCAGATGACTAGCTTTCATTGACATGAGTTGTTTTCACAGTGGAAATATTCTTCAAATGCTTGGCTGCAACAGAAAACAATCATCAACTTGTTGAAACTATGCCTCCTTGTTGCTGCACAAAATCTAACCATAAGTAGCTTTAATTACCCAGAAGTAAAGGGAGGAGCCTTCTTAACACTGGCACTCAGATGCAATTTCCAGTTCTGTTTCCGTTCATGAAATGGTTGTAGGATCAAGCCTGAGAAGAAGTCTGTGTGCTGTGCAGCTGAATACAAACAGAAATAATAATAAGAGGGGAAAAAGACTAAGAAAGAGATGATAAACATCTTGATCCGACTTGCCACTGGCACACACAGATCTCATAGGTCTGTGCAAGGGAACAGGGAGTCTTCAGGATGTACTGACTTTAGATGATTAATATTAAATTTGGTGGGATTTTTTTTTCTGGAGGCAAGTGCCCTTTGGCCTCTGTCATGGTCCTTATATCCACTGCCCTAGTTCCCCAGCCTGGGCATCTAATGAGGAAGGGCCCTGTGGACTCTCTGGTGTTATGTGCCACTTAACCTTGCCCCAAACACATCCCAGAATCCTCACCTGGATAGAAAAGACAACTTGTCTCTCCTTTCCCCTTTGCAGAAATTAACTGGAATGGAAAAAAGTACTGAGGTGAAGGGGAAAATTGGTCTTTCCATCCTGTATAACATACACACACGTAGGTGCATTAGGCAGCCTATTTCTAAAAATACTACTACTACTACTACCAATATCAACAACAACAACAACTACAACAACAACAACAACAACAACAACAACAACAATAATAATAATAATAATAATAATAATGTGGAGGTGAGTTGACTGCATTCAGCTGAAAACTGGGTAGTTTCCATAGCAGTGAATGGTGTTTAGCATGGCTCCCAAATCCCCAAATCCTGTATTTGGCAGCTGTAATTAGCAAACAGGCACTAAAGCCACCTTTATTAACAATCAAAATGAATATTCATGTTCACCAGTAAGGAGAAGATCTCAAAACAGTTCTCCAAAACAGGGCAATATTATCATCCCTGACTACAAACACAGAAATCCACCTGTAGTCATCAATGCAAATATCATTTCCCGATAAATTCGGAAAATGTGCCAGTAGCGTGAAGCATCTCCCATCACCCAGAACCATCACATCAGGGAGAATATACAGACCAACATCTTGACCCCAGTGAAGTCAAGCAGAGTTTTGACTGTGACCTAAGAGAAACAGATTTTTTCTCTGATCTTCTGGCTCCAGCCTTGGACCTGGCCAGGACACTGGGATGTGCTGACCACCAATGTGCCATGTTCAGGATGTTCTACAAGCCATTTCCAGGTGCATATTCCCCACCCAAACATCATTTTCCAGTAGTCTGCTGTCTGCTGTTACTGTATTAGGGAGGTTCTGTGTCCTGTGTACATCCATCTTGTTATCTTTTTGAAAAAGAGACAGACAATGGCAAGCTATTTAATCAGACTTTTTTAACCTTATTTATATTATTAACCCCCCTTTCCCAGTAAGTCTCCTAAACTTTCCTTGCTAACTCTTCTCCCTTGGTTTATTTACAGCCAGGCTCGGTTTCTAAACTTCCCCTTTTTCACTCCTGTGTTTTTGCTCCAAGGTCTAAGGACTTTCTCATTAGTTTTGCTGTCTGGCAAGCCTGCCAGAGTCAAGAGAAAGAAAGGTAAAAATAGGAATACTAAGGCAGGAGCTTGGAATCTAGGTTCTTTAGTTAAATGCCCCTCTCATTACTTTTCCAATGCAACTATAAGCACATCTTTTTCTTTCTCAACACCTTTTTTTACTAATGTTAGGTAACGAATATCAGTGATTCTTCTATGCACTGGAGTAGAGGGGCAGCTAGCTTGTCTAGGGCAGGGAGAATATGAGAGATGTTTACATGCCATCACATTTCATAAGGTAAACCATACTTTGCTGCTGCTACTGGAGGCTGAAAAGAAATGCATTCCTGTTTTGCAATGAATAATCAAAGCCATTTCACTTGGGGTTTCTTTCTAACTAACACTTGAAGGAATGGCACAGTGGATTTTTAATGACCCAGAGAGGAGAACAATGACTGCAAATGCCGGTTGGGAGCACAACTTTATTGTTGTTTTTTTATTTCAGCCTCCTTAAACTCTCTCTCTTTTTTTAAAGCCTTTGTTCTCTGCCTTTCAACAGATAGTTCTGTTGTACGGTTATAAATAACTTTACGGGCTGTTTTTACTTACACACACACACTCTATTCTGCAAAGTGAATGGTAACACTGAAATCAAGAACCATGCTTCTCCAGCTCCAAACAAAGGCGCTGCTACTTCTCGGCAGCACCAGGATTTGACCTGGGGGTCCTCCGGAGCAGAGACTACAAAAGATTAACATTTCAGTCTGCTGAGCCCACCAGTGCGGTCTTGCCTTATCTCATAAGCTCTGCCGGAGGAATGAATTACCCTAGTTCATTAAGACTCGTTTTGAATTGTGGTGAGAGGTCACCACATAAGTCACCTCCAGTCTATTTTGCGAATAATATGGATTATGATAAAAGCCGGCTGGGAGGTTGAAGCCCAAGGATTTTGTTTTCTTTATTCTTCAAGGTGGGTAGAATACAGGGTGGGGAAACCCTGATCTGGACATTTCCTAACACTGCATAGTAGACTATAGAAAAGTCCTTTTTGTTCTTTTTTTTCACCCATGAATAGGTGACCTCTTGATCTCTCTGACCCCTTTATTTTTGCCATGAAAGAACTAAAACTAGCTGTGCCCATACAAAATCTTCTTTCGCTTCAGTTTTCTCATGATTAAATTCCCTGCTGTGTTTTTGTTTAAGTGCTCTGATGATGCCCTTTGGAATTGGGCAGATGTTTGACTCTTTGAAATAGCATTTTTTTTTTTAATTTAGCAATGGTCTACAGTTGAGTCATGTTCGTCCACATCAGGAATAAATGAAAAATATTTTTGTAGTACCATTCATATCTCACCACCCAAAAGTACTTTGCAAGTGATACACTGGGATACAGTAATTGGTAATTTGCATCAAATTACTCTGATGTGCAGAATGCTATACTTAATAAAACAAAGACTATCTCTGTGTTGGATTGATTACTGGGAATACACTAATTACAGCTGTAGACAGCTTCAAACATAACCTTGTCAAACTTAGGTAATGGAGAGTAAGGTTGAAGGCAGATGGCATATGATCTACTTTAATAACATATGTAAAAATTAATGGAAGCCAATCATTGAGGAAAATATGTGGAAATAATGTTGAAGAAAATGGATGTGCTTCAAATATTATCAGTTAGTTTCTTATATGCATAATCCCACTGGCTGCGTGGGAGCTGTGTTAATGCATTGCTGTTGAAATCATGGTCTTTAGGAGGGGAAGAGTAAACTGGGATAATGTTTAGATCCATGGAATGCTATGGAATGGTCTCTGTGGTATGGGAATACCTTTATCGGGAATAAGCTAAATCCAGTTTCTCTTTTACTTGACCCTTTGTTAGGCCTCTGGTGACTATGGTTATTAAAGATGAGCATTCATATAACATTATCATCTAATTGAGATAAAAGCATCATTTTGCTACTTACTGTACAAATATGGTGAATTTTGCCCCAGAGTAAAGGTAGGCTTAAGATTTAACAGAAATCAGTAATATGTTTGGGTGGGCTAAGTGGTTCAGTACTCAGGTTTTGCAATACTGTGCTTAGATTTGCTTTGGAAAAAAAAAAAAAAAAAGGTATGAATCCCACTAGATCTGGGCAAAACTTCCCACGTTTCATACAGACACAACCAAAGCCCTATGGCATCCCTCTTGTGGTTGTGTTTCAGAGGTGTTCTGTATCACACTGCTGAATCACATGTCCTGGTCCAGCCCTTATCTGGGGATCCAGGACTGTGTACCCCTCTGCCCTGGCATTCTCCTACTTGAGTAATCCAAGTCCAAATAACGTTAGTTAATGCCTATTACCCAATTTATTTCCAATTCCATGCACGCAAATCCAAGCCAAATAAACCTGAAAGAAATAACATACAATCTATTAAGTAGACATGTACTGGCAACCAAACTTTCACTAAAGGCCACCCCCTTTGGGAAGGGCTGGTTTAATTATCCACTTGAAAATGTGTCTAAGGTTTCCAGCACAATTTTTCCAACCTTTACTTCCACCAAAAACAACTTCCACAAAAGGACTGATCTAGTTCTGATCCCTCAGGAGGGTGCTTAGGATAGGTTTCAAAATGTAGATATAGTCCAAATATTTTAACCAAGAAAAAGGAGATTTCATATAAAAAACTCTCAAGCTCCAGCCTTGGAATGACTTGTGCTCAGGTTTGTCTTCCCATGGGAATTCCTTACTGGGGATATTGAGTGTCTGTAAAGTTAAGCACAAGAAAGGTTCAGATCTCAGTGGACAAGGCAACAGCAGCTCCTGTTCACCTTAGACCTAAAGAATAACATCAGTGAGATGTGGCTGGAGGTGAGTTGAACAGGTCTGTAAACTCCTTCTTCCTCCCCATACTATGCAAGAAGGATCACTGTTCTTTCCCCACTGTAAACCCTGGCTTATATAGAGATGGATGTGAGAGGTGTGGGGAGGGAGAAGGAGAGAGAGAAAGAGAGACAGAGAGAGAGAGAGAGAGAGAGAGACTTAAAATGTGTCATCTTTATTCTGAGAATGGCTGCACTGAAGTAAATTATTGCCTAGCAGAGAATTATCATTTTTGTGAGATCTTAAAAACCAACAGCTGTGAAATTGACTTCTAACCGATTTTAATTGAGATGGGCCAAAACTTAAAATATCAGAAATAAAAAGTCTGGATGCTTATTCCACCAGCTGAAGTGTGAATTTCTTTATAGCATTTACTGTATGTCTGTTTCTTCCAGATATACAGAGGACATGCACTTTTTTATGAAATTGCTTCAGACATCCTTGTACTGTTCTGAAGTTCACAAACATTCTGGCCGCATTATATGTAGCATTATATCAAGACATCTTTTTTCTTCTCATCTGAATTCTACATTGTTTGTTTATTTATTTATTTATTTATATTTTATCTACCTATTTGGAAGTGTCACATCCCCAAAAAGGGTTCTTGAAATATCTGACCACCCAAAAATTTTAAAAATGGTCACAACACACACATGGTTTACACCGTCCTTTCCTCCCTCACCTACCAGATATTCAACCTAGAAATGAAATCACTCCCTCAATTATATCTTACCTTAACCCAGAATGCTAGGCCTTATCATATCCATTCTTCGCAAAACAAGAGACAAACATCTGGGAGCTGACCTGCAAGGCAGATTGTTTGCAACAGTTAAGATAAGATTGAAATTTCAGAAGTTATTCATCCTCAGAGAAATATCTCTACAGGCGGGTTTTCTTGGACAACTTCATCTAAGCACTTTCATGGACAACCACTGTCAAAGGCATCCAGCATAGTGAATCGCACTCAAAAATCATAGATTAAAGTGTTAGGTCATTTTACAATGAGCATCTCCCCAACAGCTTCCATTCTCTGGCCTAAACCAGGGTGTAATCTCACATAGCCATAGTTCAGATCCTGTTTTTGCAATGATTATACAGAATTGCATTGATCTGCTCAAGAGAAGGTGACAACACCAGGGTCCACCTGGAAATAATGAATACCAGGAGGAAAAATAATCAGAATGATGCAAGGATTTTTTTATTCCTTTGAAAAAGTGATGCTCTGAAGGCCTTGCAATAACATTTGAACATTCCTATACAGGAAGAGTGGTAGAAAACACTCTTGTCATTTAAAGATATACAATACAATACGTCTACAGAATTTACATCAGACTCCCATCAGGTCCTTTTAAATGGCAGCTCTATTTTTTGATAGAGAGCCCCATAATTGTGTTTATGTTTGATAAAAGATACATTGAGCTAAAGTTTGGCTTAGGCATCACTGGAGTAGAATTGGCTTGTAACATGATTTAGTAAAACAATATGGATAAGGCTGTGCTTCTTCTGCATTTCTTCCCAGTGAGCAACACAGCAGCTTTATCCGCTTTTGAAGCTTGATATAACGTATTATGAATTAGGTGATTAAGTATTACATGCAGACCACCTGGTTAATCAGTGCCAGCAGCTGAGCTGGCTGTCAAGTGTGATTTCAAACTAACTTTGAAAAAGTTGTTCTAATGAATCACAGAATCACAGAATCTTTTGGTTGGAAGAGACCTTAAAGATCACCTAGTCCAACCTAAAATGAAGGTTTTTGGCAAGTGGATCTTAACTGTGACAAATATATAGTAAAATGTAGCTGATTTACCGGAAGAAAAACCTTGTCTTGTTAGGAAAAATAACTAGAGATTCTATGAACAACATCAATGATTATGAAATATGACAGATAACAATGGCTTTGCAGAGCCTTGGAGGTGACTACTGGATGTTCTGGACATTGCTGGGTCTACAGCAGCTGATGTGATCCCAGCAGAAGAACTACTTGTCATTAACCATTCCTCAAGTTTGAGATATCACTGGTCTGAGCTGTAGCTAAAGCTAGAGCTAAAGACTGGACATTAAATTCTCTCATTCAGGCAATTTATGACTCCTTGTACTTTCTATGTAGGTGTTCATTTGTCATAGAAAGTGCTGAGGTGGGAAGAACAGGACTCGTTTCATTTTGGTGAGTTTGCAGGTGGCTGGCTGTTTGCTTCTTCCATAGTTGTTCAGTCCCCTTCCAAGTGACAGGAATTGCTAGGTCAGGCTCAATCCATCTTGTTCCACATCTCAGGACCTGCACCATTACCAAATGTTTCTTTGGAAATTGTAACTCTATTAATGTGGGTGATTATAGATTAACCTCTACATTATTATAGGGGGGATTGTTTTCAAACCTGATGATGTTAGAGGATGGATTATCCTCACTAAAATCCAAGGGAAAGCTTTGCTTTGCTTTGCTTTGCTTTCTTTCTTTCTTTTTTTTTTTTTTTTTTTTTT
>VXAA01004463.1:548995-589983 GCA_013399115.1 Anseranas semipalmata
TTTTTTTTTGACAAGATTGTAAATATAAACATACATATATATATATTTGAATCCTGTAAAATTTGAGAGCAGATACTTAATCTTAGAGCAGTTGTTAAGACATCTGTGTGATATTTATCTAATAGAAATATGAAATAAGAATGATAAAAGCATGGTATTAAGTTCCACAGGTTAATGACACAATATGCCTCCTTTAAGAAAATATATTCCAATTAATTTGTTTACTATCGTTTTCTCTTCAGATCAGAAGATGTAGCTTTGAAAACCAACTTTTCTTAAAATTTTAAGGTTCTTTTTCTTTCCCATTTATTTAACAGCACCAAAAAAAAGAAAAAAAAAAAATCACAAACTCAGAAGCACACAAAGTTCATAGTGCAGAAAGACACCTGGATTGCATCATTCAGAAGTTAATAAAGTGAACTGAAATTTGGATGTCATTCTCCATGGAGCTGTAGGCTTCCATGCAATCATATAGGTTTGTCATTGCATTCAAACCAAGCTGGCCATTCTTTCTACCAGAACAGCTCCCACAGGCATCCAGATGGCTACTGCCACTCTCTGTGAGACACTTTCTGTTTTGGTTTCATAACCAGAACAAATGATGAGAGCATAATAGAACACAGACAGCAAATCAGAAATTATGAGCAATCTATTAATCTTTGGGGGCTAATATCACAAAGTAAGGAGTGTAACACTACTCCCAGTTTAATTGAAAACTCTCTGTATAAAGGACAATTAATGAGAAATTAACTATTTGGTGTTTCAGGAGAAGCAAAATGATGGAACCTCAGGGCATATCAAAGATTTAAGCATTGGATTTGACTTTCTCCTGTGACAGGTGGAAAATTACTTAGTCATACAAACGTGGTGCAGTATCTTATACTCTGCGGTGCTGTTCTACAAAAGAGGCCTAACTTCACCCACTTGTGCTCTTTTTTCCCCCCAGCATCCACTGATGTCAGTGGAAAATCAACAAGGCTGTTAAAGCTATTGGAACTGATGCCGTGAAGAAAGCTGGGGTTTGCAAGTTGAATACTGGAGCTAACAATGTCATTGCTGTTGTTTTACAACTCATAAGGTTTAATGGGCTCCATTTCATTTCTAAAGGGTTGTATTTGACCTTCTTTATGAAACTACCTTGGAAGAAATAGGACACAAAAATGATCAGCTGAGGAAGGCATATTTTTCCTAGTAATTTGAATGCAGGTTTGGATGCAGGAGCTCCTGAGATTTACTTTCTCTCTCATTTGCTATATTTGTTCCCAGTCTGTATAACAATAGCAGGGGACTCGTAGGAGCTCCTTCTATCAGAACAGGGTGTAGTGGTGGTTCATTATTCAGTTTTGATAGCTGCAAAGAGTTTGGCACTCCTTGTGATTTAAATGTCAATCTGATGATCAGTTTTGGCTCAAGTTATGTCCTTTTTTGTCTTTGGTAAAAATGCTGCGTTTGGTTCCATGTAATCAGTGACAAAATGCATTGGCTTGGACATTTTACAGAAATAAACAATTTCATTGAGCATAATGCTTCCTTGCTAGCATTTTGTTCAAGGACAGCAATAAGCTTTTATGAAAGCTAAAGACAATTTCCATTCATTTCCTACTGGTGTACTGTTCTAGAGGAGGTCATGCAATCTGTTTGGACATCATATGCTCGCACTTGAGATTTTTCTGATTCAAGGTGAAGAAAGATGTAAAGCTGTGAGTGCAAGTTATTTTGAATAATGTTTGTTTGGCAGCAGTTGCTGGTTTTTGTTCTTAAAAAAGAGATTTTACTGGGAAAAAAATGGCAACAGAATAAAATAACCCTTAACATACAATAAAAAGTGTTCAGATTGTTGTAAGGTGGATTTTATTGATTGTGTTACGTGTTTGCTACAGGTTTTGGAGAGGTACTCGTATTTCAGTACTCCACTTTCATTGCATTGGCCTTGGTTTACTATCTGAGATCCATGTATTTGTAAGTATGCATGGGAGGAATTTCATTAAAGTGTGAAAAGCTGGAAGATGAGTCTGAAGGAGAGAGCAAGCTTTATCAGAGTGAGGGGGATGTAGAAATAGGGGAAATGTGTTTCAGTTTGGGAAAAATGTGTTGTTTATTATCTTCCTGAAAACCTGCACTTGCACAGCAATCAAGGCAGTGTGTAGTTTTCGACTGCCTTGTATTATCAGCAGAGGCACTTGCAATAGCACAGTGAGAATGCTGCTTTAGGTAAACATCTCGGGAATGCTGTGCCTCAGCTGTTTCATTGCAATACACGCATGCAGATGACCTGAGAACTGCCACATCAAAATAAATAAGTATATAAATAAATGAGCATTGGGTGGGATTCATCTGCATGTTCAACCACATGAAGTTTAGTACTGTGTGCATCAACATGTGAGCCGGATGGCAAAGCTCCCTTTAAACTTGATCTACCCAATGCAGGCAATGGAGTCTGGAGAGCTATTTATCTGACCCTGAAGTAGACACCTGCATTTGACCAGCCAAATGGCTTTCTAGACTCCACTGACTGTGCTGATTAGGTCTCCTCTGACTGTAATTGAAGTGTAGGCAGACACCTGCCTCTCTTGTGGAGGTCTAATTTCAGGTGTCTGAATCTGGACCTTAACCCCATCTTTGCTCTACCAGAGCTGAAACAACAAAAGCTACGTACTTCAGAAGAAAATATAATGATTTACACTTCATGACAGCCCCATTACTTTTTCTGACTCCACCTGGTGGTCAGTGTACCACCTGAATCATGAGGACCAGTGATTTTTAGCATTCATCTAGTTGCTAGTTTATCTGAAAATTAGCCTTTGATTCTGTTAACTCTTCCATATTGCCTTTGCTCACATTCAGATTACCTGAGATGTACCAGGCTTCTCTACAGCAATAGCAGATTTGGCAATAGGATTAGAGTACCAGCTGGGACTGGTTCAGCAATTAGCTGGACAAGACCTTGATCATTGATGATGATTACCATTGTTAGCTCTTTGGGTGGTGGTTTTACAACAGACCCAACTAATTTTTTTTATTTCTTTGCATTTGTATGTGTCCATTTGTGCACATATATGTGTCTTCATCATTATCCAGCTTTTAAGATGGTGAGGAAAAAAGGTTGTGAATGGTGCTTAGAACCATTAGGCTGTTTCTTAAAGTCTTGTCTTTCTCCTATACTTTTATAAGTGGTCTCAAGCCCTTCCTACAATGTATTATGTTAAGCAAAAAATGTTACTGTCTGTTTCTTTTGCAGTGCATATGTTCACTCCATCATTAAACCTAGATTTGGACAAGAAGACAATTGACATGTTTCTTTTGGTAGTGTAGAGTTACTAAAAGGCAAGAAACACAGAAACTATATAGACAATAGAATTTTAGAAATCTGTTACTTTTGAACCAGTGTAGAGTTTTTATTTGCATTTATTGCTTGACAGGTGCAGTCAGGAACTTTCTAAAATGTGGCTGCTAATACAGAGTGCATATTGTTTTACAAAGAAAAAAGTCCTATTTGTTCCAAATCCTTCTGCAAGTCCATGCACGGATCAAATGGTTTCTAATTTTATGGGGACAAGGGTATATCAACCAACATAAAAGTACCTTCTGGGCTGACTCACTCTTATAACATCTTCCCCAGATCAAGGCCCAGATTCACCTCACTTTTCTTGAACCACCTTAAAACATGGTGACACTTTTCAGAGAGGTGTTTTAGATGTGTTACTTAGCTGAAATCTTGATGTTTGACTTGTTGATAGAAAGTTTAGCACTGCTGTGCTGGACTCGTGATTTATGTGTCCACAGCTTCCCATGCCATAGCACAGTTAAAAAATAGGTCACCTATTTAATTAAAACTCAGAAGGTTTTGACTAGTGGCTCTCAGCCACCCCAGTACAGTGCAAGAAACTTAGGGGAATGACACAGAAGACTTTTAACAAAGGATATTGAGTTGTTTTGCTCAGACAAGCAGGCAGATGGATGTTCACGCAGCCAGTCTCCAAACACTTCCAAATGCAAAATGGGATCTTGCATCCCAGAAGCCACAAAAAGGCTTTATCTTCTTAATATGATTGCTTGTTTTCAGCTAACTGAGCAGTTAGATGGAGACAGGAAATTTATAAGAGCCAGCTTGGAAAGAGAAATGAGGAGTCTATTTTAAGAGCTATTCCACAGTGTAGGCTCACTTCCCCAAGTATATATGGCTTTTTCTGAGTGTTATATATATGAGATTGTCATCTATTGGAAATTAATATCAACAAATGTGACTTATCTGCTTAAAATGGGATGGAAATGCTCATACAATCTGTGTGATGCTGTGGGCTGAAGTTTGCTGTAATCTGTGGATGTCTGTATTGGGTGTTATTGAGTTTTCAGCGTAGCTTGCAGTAAGAATCAAGTTATTTGCATGCACTACTTAACGAAGTTGAGCCTGTTAGCTCCAAGTGAGCTCTCATTACCTCAAATGGATTCTTAGTCATCAAGAACCTTCCCCTTTTAGGAATTATAACATATAAAAGTTAACCAAATGCTCACGGTTGATGCACTCTTGGCTGTGAATACTGGTGTATAAAGCTTTTAGCTGTAACCTGATTCACATCTGCTCTCAGCACTTAAGCTGATGAAAAGTGACAAGCCTGAACCACTGCCACTGGCACAGCCTCTTTCTGTCTTTTTGTTAAGTAAATGGCAAAAATCATACTAATTATTGATAACAATCTGTAATTTCCCAACTTTTTACAGCATTATGCAGGCCATTTTCTGTGCTTTTCTAAACACGAGATACTGGCTTCAAGGGTCATAGTCCAGTTAGTAAAGAAAAAGCACCAGGAATAGTTACAGAGATGCATACCAGTTCAGAGAAAACCTTTTTTTTTCTCTCTTGGTAACCAAAAAAAGCCAAAAAATGACCTGTAACCTTCTCCTTAGGCTTGAAATTGTATCTGTGTCTGATTTACTATCTGAGGTTTGAAAAATTTTGGATTGCTTGAAACGTGCATGCAAACAGCCTTCCAACTGCACAGATAAAAATTCTGCAATGAAATCTGTGTGTCCTGTAGCCAACACACATGCTTGATGTTTAGAGACTTGCCAGTTGGACATGCTGTAATGTAGCAGGCCATTTAAACCCCACAGTGAGTGGATAAACACGAACACATTCACCTAGACTGTGAATCTGCAAGATCCTTTTTTGCTTTTGCTCTTCTCTTAATGTTTTTTCTTGAGTATCTCTTGATATTGGGAACAGTCTCAATTGCAATCTCTTCTCCAAAGGGATGAGTACCATCTTTGCATGTTATTGTGTGCCTCCTACCATTCTTTATATGTAGAAGAGATGACTCCTTTACTGCTATTTGGGAAGCATAAAGCCTTTATAGGCTGTAGTGTCAGTTCTGCTGATGGTTGGAGAAGGTTTTAGTTCTCTCTGCATTATTGCATACTGTGGGCCAATTTGTGCTCCAGCGGCATTTCCAAGCCAAGAAGTTGTTGACCACATAGCATGTGGCCAAAGCCATACTAATAGGCTCTGTATTAATGGGATATATTAGCTCAGAGTTGTAGCTTTGCCAACACTGTCACACTTTTTGACCTGGAACTGAGCTGAGTCCTGTAGATAGAGCAGTATCATATCTGCTCACAGTATGTTGCCAAACCTATAAACCCTACTGAAGCTGGTGGCTGAAGGGTAAAAAAGGCTCCACTTTCACCTGCACTCTCCCTTTTACCAATAAATAAATAAATAAATAAATACATAAATACATAAAAGCAAAACAAGATGCTTCATGGGAAACCCAAGCCAGTCTGCTGCTGTGAATTAGCCACAAATTTGTTGTCACTATCATTTCTAGTACAGCTAGGTTATGCTGCTGGGTGAGATTAGCCTGGAAACACAGCCAGAGTTCAGATGAAATGGTTAAAAACCCAGAATGACAACAAAGATTTTTAAGCCATTCATAGAATCGTAGAATCATAGAATGGCCTGGGTTGAAAAGGACCTGAAAGATCATCTAGTTTCAACCCCCCTGCTCTGGGCATCAAATCATTCAGGATATTTGAAGCCCTAGTTCATATATTTTAGATGCTTGGTCTTAGGAAGACAACGGTGTTATTTTTGACAAGTAGTTTCATATAAAGTCAACAAAAGTTGCTAACAGTTTCAAAATATTCTGTTTCAAATCTCCTGGATTCCTGTTTAATGTGATTTCCTGCTGAAGTGAGTTCCACCGGATATTCAAGGCTCCTGGGTTCAAATGATATATGGGCTGAGGACTGAAAATTAGTTTGATGCTCCTTCCTTGGCTGCTAGGTCGTATCTTTCTAGAATGCCTGCTGACCATTAAACATAACAGGATGGGAAGAGTAGTAATTTGTTTATGGAGTTTGAGACATATTTTTAGCAAAGAAGTGATTGTTTCTATTGCCATGTGGGTGTGCATGCAGCTCTCTGTATTGCTCCTGCAAGCACAGCCAGCAAATAAATGTAAATTAAAGGGGAAAAGAAAAGAAAAAGGGAAAAAAATCTTTGTAAACCTGATTCAACACTGCAGCAGGATGATATTCTCTATCATTTATAGATGGAAAGCTAGATTTCCATCTAACAAAGACTTCCATCTAGCTAGATTTCCATCTAACAAAGACAGTAACTTTCTATTCTCTGTCTATGTAACCTGAGCCACTGAATCTACTGAAAAGGCACTTATTTTAGATAAGCTATTTTTATCATTGGTATTTTGATGTCTTCTTCCCCTTGTAACCCTAGTATTTTCATTTCTTAAATACATTCCCATGCACCAAGTGTTTTGTAACATTTTAAATAGTTCCCTCCTCTCAAAGATGGTGACTTCTCCCAAAGCCTGTGTGCTGTTAGATACCTTCTTTGTCATCGTATAGCCATATTCTGTATATTTGCCTTTGGGAATCATTCCTCATTAGTCAATCCTTACACATTCCTGTGAATAAAGTGGTACTGCAGTGACCACATTTAATGAACCCCTGCTGTTTTGATATATCTTAGGTTTCATGACACTTGTGGCTATGAATGCAGCAATGGTCCCAGAAAACTTTGCTCCTCATGATCTTCTGTAGATCACAGCAGGATTGAAAATGGACAATTCAACTTTGAAAAATATAGCTTGTAAGAGACCTGGAAGAAGACACTCACATCTTGTAGGAAATTTTCAGTTTTTCATCTCTTGCTCATTCAGATGTCAAGGATGAATGAATTCCTGCCATAGCTTGAACCAATTATTCACTGATCCAGAAGATAAAGATGCACAATCAGTAACCTATCATACTTGTAGTAAGTAAAGTGATTGCACTTTAATCTTAGGGAGCAATTTCAGGGTAATCCCAACATGATTGTCATTGCATTGAAAAAACGTTGGCAACTTTCATCATGATTAGGATTTTCCAAATAATCCTTTTTTATTCTTGTTATTATTTCTAAAGCTTTTTGTTAGTGTCTAATAGGGAAAGTTTTTACTGTGATCTGCCCTGCATCCCGCAATACTCAGATCTCTGTGGCACACAGTTGGCTGCTCACGTGGCTAGCACCAAGAAAGACATGAGTGAAACAGAATATTTGCAATGGAGGGACATGCTACAGAGAAGACTGAGGGAGAAAAAGGTGTGCAATGAAAACACATTTCACAAGAAATAATATTGTATCAAGCTTAAAAATAATGTGAAAAGCTTTATTTACCTACTGCTGTGACTCAGTTATTAATACTGTTACATACATCTTTTACAGTCAGGCTGATACTAAATAAAGGGTCTCAAAGTGCTTTAGATGTAAATAAAGAACAGTAGTCCATTTCACACAAGGGGAAAGAGGTCTTGGTAAGGTAAAATAACTAGAAAAGTGAGTGAGTGATAGTGCATACGTGGTTGAGCTCAGCATGCAACCTTGTCCTCCAATACTTGAAATACTTTTTTGGATCAGGTATATGCCAGAGGTAGTGGGAGGACAATAAAACTCTGTCCCCAGACATAGAAAATCTGGATGCTTTCCTCAATATCACTGCATCTGTGGTGGGCAAAAGGTTGACTTTGTAATGATGAGCACTTCCATGCATTTGTGTGATATTTTAGATTATTTTTTTTTTCTCTTAGTCGCAACACCAGCCAGGAAAATGAAGTCTTCATTTTCTTCATAAAGAGAGAACAGAATCCATCTGACTCTTTACTTTCTTTAAAATAGAAGCCCTAAAAAATGTGACTTTCATTATGGCTTGTTCATAGGACCTTAAAGTCAGAGATAAAGCAAGTGTTGCTAAATGTGTAAGGCAAAGAAAAGAAAGGATATGTTCTGATTGGTTTTATCTGTGTGGTCTTTGGGTCAGACATACCGGACTGTGGCACATTTCATTCTGTGAACAACCATGCTGATTGCTTCCAAGCACTGCAGGAGACCTGCCTGACTTTTAATTGCTTCTTTTTGCTGTTTGTCTCTGTAAATTCTTGACATCCTCTGGCTGAATGAGGTCCAGGATTATATGGCAAATGTGGTTCTAAGTTTTGTTCTGCTGTGAATGAAAGGTATCTTCACAATTATTTGGGTTTATAGCATTAGTGTGAGATTTACATCACTGTAGCAAAGCAAAACTGAGTCTACAGGAAGCCCCATGACAATATGTTGGTAAGACCAGCAGTCCCTTTAGTCCTTGCAATACTATCAAGCTCTTAGTAAGTCAGTGATAGTTTGTCTTCAGACACAATTGCACGGGGCTGCATCATCATATGCATTGACAATTTGAGCACCTATTTGTAGACCTTGACATTTGATTATGATTCATTGTGATAGTAAAAACAAGTAAAGCCCCATGAGGGAGAAAATCAAGGTGCTTGGGGTGTATTGAACAGTGCTGGAGTACTCACAGGGGACCCCTCCATATGTGATTCAGGAATTTGCAGGTGCTACTTGAAAACAGAATAACCCACCCTTGGATGAAAATTAGGACCAAATGTCTTTAATGTTATTGTTTTTCCTTAGACATTTACACCACAAAAGATAGTGTGTGACATGAGGCAAAGACTAATTATGAAGTAGGAGCATTTGAGAACAAAAATGTGATGTCATCCATTTTTTAGAGGAATGGTTTCAGTGCTGAAAATGCTCTCAATTTTATTGCAAGTCCAAATATATTTGGGTTTCTTCAGGTTGTCAGGTAATTAGGCAAAGATCTCACCCTTTGTTTAAAAAGGGAAATCTCATCAGGTTTTATAGTCACAAAGAACTAGCTTGAAAACATGCCCTAATTGCAGAACAAATTGTTAGAATATCCAGGGGAGACACTTTTTTTTTTTTCCATTTTAATAGAATTGCTCATGATACATGAAGATATTTGGACTTAGGAAGACAGTGCTGTGTAAGAAAGAAGGAATTTGTTTGCCCAATAACTGTGATTATGAAATGTCAACCCTATTGGATGGCAACACCACCATAAATGGTGTCTTCAGTTCCTCATGTTTTCTTGTCTCTGTCTTCTCAGTTCTCCTGTACATTTGTCTGAGAAGAAAGTTACAGCAGGTCATGCTTAGTGGATAACAATGAAGAAGTATTGCCTGACGGATTTCCAACTGGCCTGACAGCCTGGCTTCTTTTCCGGCTATTCGCAAGTTACTTCCTTCTCTCTGATTCAGTCTCTTCATCTGTAAAATGGCTTCCTTTATGAAACACTTTTGAGTTCCACTGATTGCTGAAAAAGCTGAATATGAAGAGTGGAACTGACATGTTAGAGAAGGAGGGCAGCCACTTTGCCAAAAAAAAGAAAGAGAGAGAGAGAGAGATTGAGAGAGAAAGAGAGAGGCAGAAGCAGAAAGTTCTTAAATGCAACATTAGAAAACTTGAGTGAGCGATAAGCTATGGAAGGGGGGAAATTGAAAGCAAAGAAAATAGATGAATGTGAGAGATCTGTTTAATTTGGGGACATCTAGAGGGTGGTAGCTAAGTAACAGAGGAATTTGTATTGATCATCTCTGAGGCTACAGAAGGTACATCCACAATGGCAGTTAAAAATAAAAGAATCATAGGATCACAAGTCTGGAAGAGATTCAGAAGACCCCAAGGCAGGATCAGCTGTATCTCTGTCATGTCTGGCTCATGTTTCCATAATTTGTTTTGAAGACTTTCTTTGATGGAGACTCCACAGCCTCCCTAGACAATCTGTCTCACCCTTTTCCTTACCCTTAGAAAGTTCTTCTTAATGTCACATCTGAGTCTTCCTTGCTTTATTTTAAACTAGTTACTTTTTCTCCTAGTGTCAGTAGATATGAAGGGGAAATTATTTTCTTCCTCTCTGTGGTGGCCTTGTATGCATTTCACCACTGTTACAATACATCCATTTCTGTAAATTTTTAGTCTTTCCTCAAAATGATGTTGCTGGTATCTTCTGGAATCTTTCCAGGTGATCCACATCTTCTTTTAGGTAGAGGACTCAAAACTGGGCAAAGGGTTTCTTCAAGCCCACTCCAAAGTTGAGACTTGAATACCCTCCAATTTACTTACATACCAGAAGATGCTCAAATGCTATTTTGGGGTCAGCTTTTTAGGAGGACATCTCAAATATATCAATGCCTTCCTTAGCTGGGCTCAAGTTCTCATACCTACTGTGGATTGGATGGAACCAAGTATCACATAACTCAATCCACTGGTAACTTACAATATACTGTTTATCTAGGCTACTGGAACTAACCAAGTAGGCAGAGAATGGATGTCACTTCAGACTGAAGGAATTAAAACATCACGGTACACTGCATATTGACATATGCTAGGGCAGGGAACAGAGTCAGCATGTATCAACTTTAAAGGTGGTCTTTTAAAAAAAGAGGCTTCCTTCCTTCCTTCCTTCCTTCCTTCCTTCCTTCCTTCCTTCCATCTTTCTTTCTTTCTTTTTTCCTTCCTTCCTTATTTCTTTCTCTCTCCCCCCCTCTCTCTCCCCCTCCATTCTTGCTCTCTTTCTCTCTCTTTCTCTATTTCTCTCTTTATTTCTTTCTTTNCTCTCTTTCTCTCTCTTTCTCTATTTCTCTCTTTATTTCTCTTTCTTTATTTCTCTCTTTATTTCTCTCTCTCTCTCTTTCTTTCTTTCTTTCTTCCTTTCTCTCTTCCTCTCTTCCTCTCTCTCTTTCTTTCTTTATTTATTTTTTCACTTTGTGAGCACATTACAAGAACAAAAGCACAAGAAGCTGTCGTACTTTCTACTTTTTTTATGATGCTTATGCAGTGCTGCACAGAACTCCCCACGAATAGGCAAATCCAGAGGAAACAGGTTCATCCATCCAGCTCATACATCCCTCTGTTTTTCCAGCCACTGAACTGTGGTGTTTAAACTCATCAATACAAACCAAGTGCCATCCACAGCAACATCTACTGCAGAGCAATCTCACCTGCACTCACTGCGGCTTTAAAGTACTGCATGCTTCATGCTAGCAGGCTCTAACCACAAAGGACCAGTAAAAAAGCTCTTTCTGTCCGACATGAATTAGGACGCTCAGTTAAAAATTCATAGGAAGATTACATAAAACCATATGCTGCTTTTATTTTTCCCCTTTTGCATTAAAAATGTACAGCTGCTCTGCATTAGACATTCCATTAGCCTGTAAGTCTCACAATCTGGACTTTGTAGTTAACGATGGGGGAAGGAATAACAGAGAAGGGAGAAGGGGGAGAATGCAAGTGTTTTAGGTACAATATTCAAGGCTTCCTTAAAAAGGCAGTTTATAAGGTGGATAGAGACTTTAAGTGTGGGAGTAGAAGGTCTGAAAAAGAGGAACTGCATATTAGAAGAGACCTGTTTTCGGAATTATTGGCTTGCCCTCAGAACCTCTGAGCAGCATCAGCAATAATTAAAATGATATAACCTGTTTCCTGTGGTCATTTGGGAAGAAAATAAAAAATCTATATTCCAAATGGACTCAGGAAACGTTTAGACTCCTCTAACAGTGTTAAGTCACAGAGAGTTTTATGGCTACTCCGTTTCTTCTGCAGGAGACCCTTTAATTTAGTTGGAAGACTTGAAAGGTCCAGCTTTATTATTAGATAATTGACTGTGTTGGGCAGTTAATTGCCTGGGATTGAATATGTGGTCACTTAATGTACTGCCAAAATGAATCATTTCACAATAATCTTTCTATACATTATAATGAGATGCATTCCAAAGAGTCTTCTTGATGATAGTGTGTCAATAAGTGTCCTAGAGGGTTTTATTCAGAAGCATGTGAAGATGCTTCTAGGTATAGGTATGAAATGTGTCACGACAAGCTCAACACTGGGGTAAGCAAACTACAGAATATTTAAAGTCCACTTATTTACACACACAAGGCCTGAGTCTGTTTTTTTTTCATGGGGCAGAAGCAAAGAGGAAAATTGGGAGCTTCTAGATATGCCAGAAGTATCTTCTTTACCCTCTGAACTCAGCTACATGTATTCCATCATTGCAGGTGGCATATGCAATTCCCATATGAAAAACAAATGAACAAAACAAACAAACAAACAAACAAAAAAAACCACAACCACCACAACAACAAAAAACAACCAACATCAACAAGAAAACAACAGATAATCCAAACAGTATGCAAACAAAGAAAAGAAGTATTGTGTTCGTCATTTGTGAATTAGGAAGGGGATGGTTCATTTCTAATCTAGGCATATTTCAATATTTTTTTTACCTTAGCTTAAATACAAAAGTGAGGTATAGCACCAGAGTCTATTCTTTCCATACATGATTGCTCCCAAAAGAGCCATCTTTTATTTTCTACATATCATTATATATTAAATATATTATTTCTTCTTGGTCTGATCCAGTATTAAAAATCATAAACATTGCACCCTCTCAGATTGATTATAGTTCTTCACAGTTATATGGAAAGAGAAATATGAATAAATTTTTGTTGAGTCTCAAATAAAATTTTAATACAAGTCATTCTGAAATGTGTGATGCAGTCACCATTGCTAAGCTGCATGTTTAATTAACCACTGCCTGAGTGCAGGTACTAGGCAACAAGAACACAGGAGCACATTAAAGTGTCTTAATTAAATTATATGCAGTATGATCATATTTAATTTTACACAGGACATGTTTTCTCCTTGTTTTTATTTCTACATACTTTTGTGTTCTGCACCATCATAGTACTCCATTGATGGAGTACTTCTGAGGTACACTTCATTCACAAAATACAGAGTTTATTTCCCAAATACATGGGGTCTGTAAAAAAAATAACATAGTCCTTTGTTTCCCTAAGCATGCTGCAAAATGAACATATTGATATAAGGAGAATCACAATGAGTAGCATCAATGAATCCTCACTTCAGGTCATTCTCTCTCGAAATTTATGTTGCATATGATGCACCAAATACAACTCTCTTCATTGTGGTCTTGGTCTAGGAAGGGATGTTATACATAGATATATGTAATGCCTATGAACTTGTGGCTGATGACCAGATCTTTTGTAGTTATATAGGGTCTAATAGGGCTTTAATTGTTTAAGCAAGTATTTTCTGAATTAGTAGTGTTGTAATCAACACCTGAAATAAACACTGTGGATAAAACAGATATCAATAAAGCGAATATTTCAAAGTTTGCCTTAATAATAGAGCAGAATAGAAAGAATTGATCTCGAAGGTTGAGACCTTGGTTACAGCCCAGAGCAGATGTCATGGCCAGACACAATCTCTGCTCTCCTGGGGAGCACAGCTGATGTGCTGCAAAACTGCCAGCTACAAGAGCTGTGAAAAAGGACCTGTTTCTGCAGGTTTTAAGGAAGTACTTTGACCTTTGTGTCTTGGGAACACAGCTCACTGTGACTGTGATTCACTCTTAGCGAGATGCTGTGTGTCAGAGAGACACAATGCAGCCACTCTCCTTTGGGTCTGTGCATTGAACGGGAGAAACGTTGATGAGAACTTTGGGTAAAATGAGGTGTTGCAGAAGTGCTTGTTTCTATCAAACTTGAATTTGGCCACAGTCTTAAAACTTAGCCTGACACAGCTGTATTTCGTAACACTGTTCTCAGTTTTACTTGGCCAGATTTTCTCCTCATACTTACACAAGGAACCCTCCCTTTGCTCCCAAGGCTGGTTCCTCCCAACAGATATATAATCATCTGCACCTTAGTCCCTCTGGGGGAGACACAAAAGATAAACAAAAAAAATCTCAGTTGTACACTGCAAAAGCAACTTTGAGCACTGCTCAGAGGGCTTTTAAGGAGTCCTTCCAGCAGAGTTGTCTGGGAATTGTGCTGAATTAGGCCTTGTCTACGCTATCTCATTCCTGGTTTCTCTCCAGCTAACCTTCCCCATGCTGGAGCTTGGCTTGACTAGTTGTGGCTTGACCAGCCCTCTTCAGAATCAAGAGATCCCCAGCAGTGTGGGTCTGGAGGTCTCCCTCTCTTCCCTGGTGGCTTCATGCACAGCTAGTTTGGGGTTCATGGCCCACAGAAGAATGTGTGAGGCCAGGGAGTGGGAAAGAGGACCACACAAAGAGCCTTGGATGGGTGCAGCGAGTTTGGTGGGACACAGTGATGGAAGTATGTGAGGTGATATCAGACCAATATCATCCTCAGGGCATGAAATTTCATATGTTCCCAAGCTTCTCCTCATACAGCCTTTATTAGGCTGGGATTCTTGACAGTAATTCTGACCTTGTAATCTCTACAAGGATGGAAGATCTGAAGTAATAATTATTGTAATGAGAACTTCACCCATGGAGTCATCAGTCTCTGTCATGGCCTCAAGATGTCAAAATGGGCAGGGATGATGTGAAAACACCCTTGAAACCCTCCATCCTTAACAAAGCTTAAAGAAACTTAACATTGTACCAATGTTTTAAAAGGGTAAATGGAACAACTCAGGTAATTATAGTCTTGTCAGACTGACATTGATCCTAGGGAAAATAATGGAATTGCTGATGCGGGGCTCAAATAGTAAAGACATACAGGAGGGTAATGTAATTAATGCCAATCAATGTAGTTTTCTGAAAAAAAACTATATATCTTGTCAAATCTTCCTGATGTCTTTTTTATGAGATTACAAGTTTGGTAGAGAAACGTAATAGTTTTGATGTAATAGACTGAGACTTCTATAAGGTTTGACTTTGTGGTGCGTGACATGTTGATTAAGAAACCAGAATGATACAAGCTCAAACCAGAAGTTATTAAAAGGATAAAACCTGGCTGAATATTAGGCCTCAGAATGTGTTTGTGAATGGAAACATCAAGCAGGGCTCTTTCTAGTGGACCACTGATTTACTGAGCCTTTGTTGTTTGATATTTCTAGCAACAACATGGAAGATGTACTCATTAACGATAAAGTTATAAGATTTCACAATTACTGATGGAGTGATAAATCATGAATAGGACTGATCATTGATACAGAACCATCTGGACTGCTTGATAGTAAAGTGTGAGACAAAAGTAAGGTCAAATATGTAGGAATAAAGGCTACAGGTTGATTCTATTTTCAGAAGCAGTGATTTAGTGATGTGTTTGAGGAGTCCTGGTTTATCACTCACTGAGCATGAGTGCCAAAAATGGGTAATGTATTTTGTGGGGGGATCTTGAGTGAAACTAAGTGTATTACCTTTTCATTTTTTTGTGCTTGACTTCACCATCTGTTAATATAGGGAATATGTTGGGGGCACCATGTGAATTGCTACCATAAGAAAGTAAGGATCATAATACTAAATAAGCTAGGAAAGAACAGATGATCCTGGATGGAGGATATAAGAAAAGATGTGCTTTTTTTCCTTTTCTGTTTACCCCTGCTATGACTTTGGGGCTGGATAGCAGCAGTGTGCATGATAGTATCAAAACCTAGGGACAGGTTTAGTAACATGAGTCCCATTTTCCTTCATCTGTGAACAGGAGCAGGATGTTATCAGCTTGATCCAGGGCTCTCTGTGTGCACTGTGCCGGCCATTTACTGCAGGAGGGGATTCCATGTTGATATTTCTCTTCATTTCTGGTTTGATTATCATATGCACTCGTTTGGGTGTTTATCACCCTTGAAAAGAGCAAATCTGTCTCTATCAGAAAGGTACTCAGCTGATCCCAGGAGTATTCCACTAAGCAACAAGGTCATGACTCAAATTTCCTCCTAGTCTAACTTTCTGTAGACAGGGAAGTTTGGGAAAGAGAGAGAAACATTTCTAATCCTAGGCCTTGCGTCTCTTTTCTGTTACTAGAGATGATATAGCAGATTCAAATACTTTTTTAATGAAAGAGAAGCCAAGGTTGATAACAAGTGATGTGGGGAGATAGAGCCTGCCTGCTTATTTCCTGCAATGGTGGACGAGAAGAACTACCCCACTGCCTCTGCCATGTCTCTTTATCTTTCCCGACACTGCATGAAACACAGCAGTTCAATACTCTAGTGCTGAGCTCCTGCTGGCATCATGATTGCTTTTATCCCCTGGATTCAAGCTCCCCTCCCTCCCACATCGCTGTTAAAATGTTCATGAAAACAGAGCATGGTGTGGAGGGGCAAGGGAAAAGAGGTGACATTACACAGCCAGTGACAAGCTTATTGTATATCCATACAGCTTCATAAGCTCTTATATTTTGGGGCCTACTGAGCTGTTCTTAAATTTTCTTGTATCCAGGAGCTTGGAGATGGGGTAAGAGTGAAAGAAGCAGTTGATAAATGTTTCTCCCATTATCTAGGAGGCCACTGGACTGTTATCTAGATTGAAGAGATGAACTCTGTGCTGAAAGATACAGGATGTTGTTTTTTTCTGGACTAGCAAATGATCTTTATGCTTTCTTTACCTATTTTCTGTCTGAAAGTAATGATAGGTATATCTAACCACTTGGACTTGGACTGAGACCATCAATCCATATTTTAGACAGCAAAGAGTGGGAAGTAACTAATAAAACCTTCTGGTTACAGTGATCCTGGGATGGATTTGACCTCTGCATCACCTTACAAACCCCAGACTATCATGGTTCCCTCCTGCAGTTATTCTAATGAGCTGAAAAAATGGTTTTGGACATACTTTCAGGGTGTTGTTGAGACATAAATACACGTTAAGTGAGGACTGCATAATGTTTTCCTGTTTGTGCATAAAAAAATAATGGAGCAGTAAGCCAGTGACCCAGAGGTGAAAGCCTTTGCATTCTATATTGCCAATTTATTACACATGCAAAATTTAAGTATATAACTTAATTCCAGTGCAGTTATAGTGTCTTGGTGTGTTTCCTCTAGTCTGTTTTTCAGTAATTTGGATTCTAAGCACTACCCTTTCAACTCAGCAGTCTGTCATAGAGCAGCCATCCATGTTTCTTACTATTGCTGGGAGCTTCTTGCTCTATAATCAACGATGAAGGGTTATCCCCACCTGTGTGTCCTAGCAGAGACACTGCAGTTAATCTGCACTGGTAGATAATCACTCCAGAGTTGTTTCTGCAGCCCTGGGTCACAAGTACCTTGACTGGGGCCAAGCTCCCAGTGTGCAATGCTCTAGTCCCTGAGCTACTCCTAAAGACTTTAACTTTATGGGCCAGGTGGAAAAATCTGTGGAAATCAGTCAACAGCCTAGTTTTGTTTCAATCAGAGGGTAAAGGAAAGCAGAAATTAAGCTTCAGCATTTCATCTTGTCATTTTCCAGGCATAAATAGCTGTGTGTAGTTATAAAGTTCACATGCAATAAGCCTAATGCCTACAGAACAGATTGGACTTGCAATGCTGGACACCTTCGCAGGTGAGTCCCTTGTGTTCCTGGTGTTTACTGCAAGAAATGGGTGCATTGGCAGCCTGAGACTGTGGAGCATGTGTAAGTCTGGCATTACCAGGGGAAAATCTTTTCCGTGCCTGCACCACAGAGCAGATCTGTGCAATCTACATGGAAATGCCTGTAGTTCCCAGGCTTAAGGCAGGCGACTGGATCCCACATCTGACTGGGGCTGACACACATCAGAAATCTAGGAGAAATGTAAAAATCCTTAACTTTTTTTTCCAGAAAGAAAAACAAAATATTTCAGACAGACTGTAGCCCTAGCAGAGACAGTAGCTAGGAGGCTCTGTCCATTACTTTGCAATCAGCATCTAATTTTTGTTGTGATGGGAATAGGGGCCCTGTGTAGCTTTCTCTAAGCCCACTGTTCCCTGCTTTTCTGTTCTTTTCCCTGACAAATTTGTCACACTGCAGACTAGGAAACATGGACTTGGCAGAACAGTAAGTAAAATTGTGCTGCAGGCTATAGATTGAGGCAACATTGCCTTCAGGCCTTAGGCAAGAGCATCACAGATGGGCTTAGGGGTGGGTTCGCTGGTCTAGCTGAGAACTGGGTCACCTTGCAGTGGTGACAAGATTTAACATGCCAGTGGTCTGTTTCTGCATGACAAATAGCCTCTGTTCTTGAACTACGGTAGTAGAACCAAGCTAATAACTTGGCAAAAGAAAACCATCTCAAAAGAAAATAAAAATATCACCAACAACTTGTGGCTTGGTAGATAGTCCAAACCTTGCCAGGTCTCTGGGATAAATATTGCATTTATCCATGCAAATTCCATTATATTTCCAACCTTTTGGAGCACTTTGTTCCCTGTAAGATGGAAGGATAATAGAGGAGGAAAGAAGCCATATCTCTCATGAACTAATTAGGTACTACTCTCTTCTGTGTGGGTTTGCAAATGGTAGACCCTGTAATCATAGACCTTGTTGCATAACATCTCCCTGAGGTTGATACAGAAGGAGTGTGTGTATCTCAGTGGAAATGGTGGCTCCTAGATATTTAAATTTCAGTTTTATATGGTCCAGACATTGTTACTGTAAACAGTATTCGTTTAGTTGTTGTTAATAAAGCACTCTAATGTAATCATTATTTACCTGTCCTGTGTCCTACCAGCTGCAGCTTTGGGTAGACATGTCTATGCAATTAGAATTAACGCAAACCACTTAAAACTTGAATGCCTAGTTTATTTTCAAATGGGAAGGTCAGCATCATTATCCTTGGTGGATTCAATTACCAAATCCTGCATAATCACAGAGCATGCTTCCTGTCTGCTAATCATGACTTGCTCTGCATACATTATGTGCAAATATAACCAAAACAAGAGGTGGCATTTCCATATGTTTTGTGCCTGTAATTACTTCTTACAGGTTGCATTTAACTTTCTTAGTATAATGTAAATTCCTTTTATTGACTTTGTTTTTTAAAAAAAACACAAACGAATAATAAAACCCAGTGGCAAGTAAAAATAAGAAAGCATCTGTATGCAATTAATCCCTCTGCTTCATTTAGACCCCACAGAATCTGTGAATGTAAGTCACAACAGTAGAACAAAGTTGTTAGAGTTATTGCATTTGGAAACACCTCTTACAAAGAGCAGCATGTGTAATTAATGGCCTTGGAATTATTTTGTTGGTTTTGGTTTAGTTTTGCTTAAGGAAGAGAATTTTGATAAACTTGTATTCAATTTCTTTCTTTCTTTCTTTCTTTCTTTCTTTCTTTCTTTCTTTCTTTCTTTCTTTCTTTCTTTCTTTCTTTCTTTTTTTACTATTGAACTGCTCACAGCTATTGTAAACAAGAATACTAATGACATGAACAGGGAGTATTAACACACAATAAAAAATACAGTCACCTAATTAAATGTAAACATCCTCTGATGGAAGAAATTGCATTCTTGTATAGAAAGCTTGATCTATAACCATTGTGAAATCGACAGGTGTCTTTCCCAGAGCTCCGTCAAAGCTGTTAAAAAAGTACCTTCTCTGTGTTACAGTTATGCTCTAAAGGTTTAGAAGCAAAATGTTTTTAATATTCTTGAAAATATTTCCCTCATCCACCCTCCTTGGGTATTTGTACCCACACACACATACCAAACACATGCACAAACAAAGTTTTTGAGATCAAGATTCTGAAGTAGAGCAGCTTGCTTCATTTTCTTCCTTAGGTTCTTGTGTCCCCACCATCCTCAGGACATGTGGAATATCCTCCCTTTTATAACACTATACTCTGTCTGGATGCAAAATATCATAGATGAATATTAGGGTACGATAGATCTCTGGTTTCTACCTTGTCACAACAGCTATTGCAAAGATGATATCACACCTGGTTTTATGCTTCATTGAGATGTGGAAAGTCTACCAGAAACAGCAGAGAAATCTGCTTCTGTGTTTGATCAGCCTGGAGAGGTGTTCTGCTCTGGTGGTCCTCACTCCCCAAAAGGTCCCTTTTCACTGAAGCCTGCTCTGAAGCCACCTTAAAGATCAGGCTCTCTGCCTGTGGAAGCTACAGCCCTGCAGGCAAGGCCCCAGCACCACCACTGGCTTCCAACCAAAGCAGTCGAGATGCCATTTCCCCATACACAACCCAGCATGGGAGGGCTGCTGGTCTCTGAGTTTCCTGCAAGAAATCCATGGGCCATCATGAAGCAGCCACACACAGGGAAAGTGGGTGGGCTGGGAAACAGACTGTGCTCACAGTTGCTCTCCTGGCTGCCCACTGTAGACAAAGAAATGCAGTAAGACAAAGAAATGCTGATGTAAGGGCTGAAATGCAGCACTTCCAGAGAGCCTGGAAGTGCTCTTACTGACTTGTATCACGCAAGATCATGCAAGATGGTGATGACAACACCACCGCGGCTTACATATTGAAGACAATGCAGCTGTTATGTGTAAAAACAACTAGCAAGATTATTTTGAGAATTTATTTTTTATAATTCATATGAACAGGTTTTGATCCTTTAACTTAATGTTTCACAGGCTTAAGTTCTTATGTTAAAAAGTTCAACCCCACTAAAAGGAAAAAAAAAAAAAAACAGACACATGCACAAAGACAATTATGTCAACATTTTATATTTTTAAGCATTTTAATTCCCTTTAGGTTTTACTAAATGTTCTCTATGCATTTATTCAAACAATATTATTTTGTCATTTTCTGCGAGAGGTCGTGAGCCCAAGATAATGTCAATGATTGAATCTCTCAAGTGAACCTCCTTTGGCAAGAGAATTTCACTGGAGAGGAATTGAATATGTTTTAAATATAAAAATAAAGAGGCAAAAGGTACCAAGTCTCAATTAGCAGAATAAAATGAACATCAAAGATGAGATTCTATAGGACTTCACTCCTCCATGCCATCAATATTTGAGCCATTTTGAGAGCTGAACATAGGGAAAACACAGAAATCAATGTGGAATGACATAGGCTTGATTCTGGGTTTACTTTCTCTCATGCTTTGACTAACATAATTGTATAGATTTTGGTGGTACTGCTTCTCATGGCATTGGGGTAGTTAAGATGAAAATTGGATTCACCAGCTATGGGATTCTGTAAATTGGAGAGTGGGATTATGCTTAGCAACAAGCAAAAGATTATATTCCTTTTTCTTTTAAGTCACATGAAACTCCCACCAGGTAGTATTACTACAGCATGCAAAGATTTTCATTGAGACTGAGTTTCCAATATGTCAATAACTTTTCAAGCCCACAGTAAGAGACCCCCTAAAGCTCTGCAGTCTAAATAATCCCCTGCCTCAAAGAGTTTCAGTGAAGAGCTTTGGCAATGGTGGGAGAGATTAATTGTAGGGTGGGATTTGCCTCCTCCAGCTTCAGACATTTCAGTGTGGTTTTCTGCATGTGAGTTCCTCAACTAAACTCCTGTTGCAGTCACTGAAAGGGCAAAAAAAAAAAAAAACCACTTTTCAGGTATGCTTTCTCTGACCTGTTTTAGATGCCTGCCTTGGGATGGGATGAATCCTGCCCCAGAAACACCTTCCTTTGTTCTAAAGTGAATATCAAAGGACCAGCTCAGATGTGGAGATGTACTTTGTAGCTGTCTAAAGACAGGAGAGATGAATCTTGTCAAAACCCACAAAACTTTTAGTCTTCTGAACATTGCAAGCGAATTGAGATGGGTAAAGTCCTTTAAAACCAATGAATTAAAATGCTCAGAAACCCCTCTGAGGCGGGTGATCTGAGTTCTTGTAGTAAATGAAAGCAAAACAGAGCTTCACTGCTGGATGGTGCTCAGCTAGGCTGTGATTTTACAAGCCAGCGTGACATCTTGACAAGTAGCAAGTTTGTCGTCGTGCTTTCCCACACCTTCTGAACTTACCAGGAGGGCTCTTCTCGGGTCCCATTGTCTGGTCCCATTTTTGTGGCCTTTGTCTGAAGACAGCTCCCACTTTGTTCAAGATCATTTGTGTTGCCAGTGGTTAGGGACATTTCTTCTGCTCCCTGTCCCTCTCCTCCTCATCTTACAGTGCCAGCTACTGCTTCTGACTGTTTTGCATTGACTACTGATGGGGCCATCTAATTCAGCCCTAGCTGTGAAGCCACTGTATTAATATTAGTGACAAACAGATGTTCGTGCAGTGCCTCAGGAAGGTGAAAAACTTCATGGTTACTTCATGGTGAGATCAGCAGAGACCTCTTTCCTCTGGTGCTATCCTGCTCCCTCTGGCCCTCAGAGCTTGATGTGGTATTGGGTATCCATCTGGCCCCGCTGATCTCTCTTCCACAGTGGGGTCAAGCCATTTCTTCTTGGCAGGGGGTTGCTCTTGATCCTACACTGCTGTGAAAGGAAGGCAGGATGGGGCTTGCTTACTGCATAATATGTTTTTCTACCGGTAAGCAAGAGTTGTAAAAGAATGAGATCATTGTGGGAAGGTCAGATCACACAACTTCCCTTTCTGGGGTAAAAAAGAGCAATCCAGCTGCCCTTCCAGAGTGACTTACAAATTAATCACAATTCATACTGTGGATTGTAATTAGTGTTACGTACAGAGCTTTATTTTATATAAATCCAAGAGTCAGGGCCCCTCTGCAGGTTCTAGATACCATTGCCTGGTCAAGGTCATAGTCTAGTTAGTCATTTAGTTTCACCTCCAGGGTTTGCTGGTTGTGAACAGATTAATGATGCATTTCCCTTCACTACAGAAATCTTTTGGGGGTGTTAACCCTCAGTTTTGGTATATCTCTTCACAAGCAGCCTTACACCTGTGTCTCACTTCTGCTTCACTGGGGAGGAAGTATGCTACTGGCTAGATAAACCTGCTGGCAAAATGCAGCAGGTTTCCTTTGAAGGCTTTGCTTTACAATTTATTGGGATACTCTGAGTGGGTTGTTGTCTTGTTTGTTTGTTTTTTTTTTTTTGACTCTTTTTTATGGCAATAGATTCCAGATTTTGAACTGTTTTCTTGACATACATTCCCGGGGTGGGTGGATGAGCAGAGTAGAAACATGGGTTAGTGTTGCTTCATTTGGTTTTCAGCTTGTATACAACTTTCCTATTTTTGTAATTGAGCCATCTTTATCATTTTTTCTGCTCTCACGACACTACGGGGAAGCTGTTGAATTCCCTTAGCATTAATTTGCTCTTGCAAGGAAAAAAAAAAAAAGCAAAAAGAGATTTTTTTTTTTTTTTAATGCAAACTGTGCTGTCTTTCTGGTCTGCACCAATTGGGAGGCATTTGCAAATGCTCCTGTCTCAGTTGCTGAAAACTGCCTCCCCATATGTTTTCCTGATTAAGAAATTCAGCCCACCAAATGGCAGAGTTTGCTCAGCTGGAGTTGACTGTTTGGTCGGGATTAATAAGCAGTGTTCTTCTTCCCATACATCTTCCTGTTTAGTATAAAAGAAAACAAATTACTTTGGGGCTTTCCTGCTTATTTGTTCTTACACAAAAAGTATATTCTGGGAGCTTTTGCAGTGTGCCTGTCTCCTAGAAATGCAACACGAAAACAACTTGCAGGCTGTCTCCATAGGCCGTCAGTGCTTAACAAGGCTTGTGCCTGGGCAGCTCAAGAGCTGGCTGGTTAAGTGGTGAATGCCGAGAGAGAGAAAAATAACTGACTGATCTGGGTTACACAAAGTCTTACGGGGATTTATTGGTAGATTTTCTTTAAAAACGACAAGAAGAGGTAAATTTAGTGCTTGGATTGATAGCTCAGGAAGCTGAAAATCCTTAGAGGAGAGGACGAGCACTGCCCAGGCCAAGCAAAGCCATCATTTCTCATGCTGTCTAATAGGTGTGCCTCGTTTTTTTCCTCTTTTCCCATATGGCAGCATCTTTATGGACAGAGAGAGTCTGATTCTGGCTATTCAAGTTTGAAAACGCTGCTGAATTTGACAAAAGGGTCACACAAATTTCTAAAAGACCAATAAATAGCCAGACCTTTTAGGCATTGACACCTGCAGTTGGACATTAAAAGAGATTATAGCTCTTCAGTGTCCCAAATCCAACCTAAATTCAACAGGGTTGGGGTGCCTAACCCAGACAGGACTCCTGTCAGGTTATGAACTTCCAGCAACTCTGTCTTTTGGGACTGCTGACCTGACCAGGTACACCAGCTGTGACTGGTATGTGATACAAGATTTTAAAAATTCTTAGATGATGGCTTAATAAATATTTTTGAAATTTTTGGAGGGTTGCTATTTTATTTTAACATTCTTCCTTTTCATCTTTATATGTTGATTCTTTTATTTTCTGAATAGCCTTGGCACATTATTACATGCATGTGTGTGTGCATGTGCAAATACATAAGCCACATTTTTCTGTTGGGGCCCACTGTTACTTTTCAGTTTGCAGATGATTCTTCTTTATAATTCCTTATTTTTTTCTGCTGATAAAGTTCTGAAAAGACCATTGCATCAAATGAAGACTTCTGTCGTTGGCTTTTGCTCAAAGGTGGATTTTTTTAGCCCAAGTTGGTGCAGATTCCTTTCAGGCCTTTTCTCAGATGTGGAAGAACACGGGAAGAAAAATAGTGTTCTGTTGTCTAAATAAGCTAGATCTGGTGTTTTTTGTTTGGGGTGGGGTTTTTTTTTCTGTTTTGGTTTGGTTTGGTTTTGGTTTTTGCTTTTTTTCCTTCTTTTTTTTTTTTTTCTGAGCAGACTACAGCGACTTGGCTAACTGCTTGGTTAAGTGTGGGGTGTGAGATGAGAACTGAGCCCTGCACATGTGCAACAGAAAAGATGGGCAACTTGTGAGTAGACGCTGACCTGAAAGAGCTTTCTCCCCCTTATATCCAAATACCTTTGCACTTTAAAGGACATTACTTTAGGATCTGCATTTTTCAGTGGGATCCAGCCTCTGGCTGTATATCCATGTTTGATGGGGATTTGGTGTGGTACAAGAGACCCCTAAGGGCAAAGGGTAAACTTCACTGAGTGTGGAGATACATTTTTCTGAAAGCCACTGTAACTGGCCCAAATCATTCAGGCAAGCATTTTGGCAAAAGATCTGTTTCGATATGTGCCTAGTGAATGCAATATTACAAAGCGCTCGTTTAACACCAGGGCGTACAAAAAGCCATACTGGGCCAGGGCAGAAGTTGCCAGCATGGTACCCGATCTCTGTTGTGTGGAGATCTTGGGGCAGGATGGGAGTGCAATGCAATTCCCCTGCGTCACATCCCAGCTCCCAGCAATCTGCTATTCTGGGACCACTTGAGCCAGAGGTGGTATCTCCATGTTTAATAGCCCTTGGTGGATTTTTCTGCAGCTGTCTGCTCCTATTTCTGGCGTGTATTTATGTAAAAGAATAGCAACAGAGAGCTGTCGTAGTGTCTCATTATACATCGGCCAACAGAAACAGAAAATCTCCCTCAACCTCCAAAGTTAGGTTTCCAGACTCTTACATTTCCAGTTCCCATTATAATTCTAGTGTTTAACCAGCCACTTTAGAGCACTCATATTCCTTGCCAAGCAACCATACAAAGCTGCCAGGTTTCATTCTTCTGACTTGAGAAACACTTATGTTTTGTTGTGCCTCTTTATTGAAGGTAGTGTTACATGGGTGTTTCCTAATATCAGCTGTGTTCAGGAATCTCTGTTGTACAATCAAAGGATAATTTCCCCTTAAGAGTTACACCGGTCTTTTGAAAGGCTATAATATTTCCTGTTTCATCTGTCTGTAGCCTGTGGCGATCTACAGGGGGAGAAAAAGCAGCAGCGGCAGAGCCAGGTAAATTCTGATATACGGGCTGCTTGGCAGACAATGCAGGTTTCATGCTGTTGCCCATATGTAGAAGCGAGCGCTGAAGCCCTGTTGATGCACTGGCGAATGACCTGGAACTGTCTTCTGAAGGATATTTCAATACAGGACACAGGTGAACAGTATGAATGTTTTCAATGAAGTGAAATACAATCCTCGAACTAGTGCCTTGGATAACTAAATAAATGCCTGCTCCTCTTGTATAGAGGCAAATCATCTTTCTTATGGCTAGCAGCTCCCTCTGCTCCAAAGGTACTAACAATCTTTTTTCTCTCAAATTGTCTAATTGAGCAACACAGATTAATTAAATTTAAGTGTGTAATAACCCAGTATGTTGCCTTTGGCACTAAAGCCACTTAAGAAATTCTTATCCCCATATTGTTTCTTTTGTGGAATCTGCCGCCCCACTTCGTTATGCTGCTTGTAGGCCACGTTGTGCATACAGTCACCAAAATAATTTAGATGAAATGAAAAGGAAACAACACTTTTAAATCGACATCATTTAAAACATTTGTTTAAATCACAGTGCTGCAGATGGTTGTATTGGCCCAAATCAGTGAACAAAGAGTAGTGGGTGTAGGCATGACCAAGTGCTTGGGAGTACAAAATCTTACACCAGCTTTGCTGCTAAAGACAAAGAATTGTAGAATGACAATTTCAGAGCAATTATTCTCAGGTTTGATTTAGCTTGAATTTTCCTGCTTCAAGCCTGAGCATGTACTTAAAATTAGGCTCATTCATTTTCTCCAATTTTATCTGTTGGACTAATAAAAGACAAAACTTCTTCCTACACGTTGCCTCTTGCGAAGCATATTTTCACTTCAGTGTTTTCTGTTTTTATCATAATAGCCAGAAAAACCTGAAGGCAACATGACTGTGAGCTATTCATGTGTAGTGTTTTCAGAACCAGTGCTGGGCACCATTAGCACAGGATGAAGATTAATTTGTCGAAGTCTAAAGTGAGAAAACTTTAGAAATGGAAGATCTTCAGCTTCTGTTGCTGTAAGTGGCTAACATGAGGCAGGCTCAAATCATCTTTTATGGCAATGAATGCTTTGCATTATCAACCCCCTTTGGAAGCATCTCAGCTGCAGCAGCTAAACCCTGAGGCCCTATAAACAACCAAACACTTTTGCAAATCTTGATTTTCCTTTGGATCCTTCCCCATGACAGCCTTTTGCTCTATTCTGTGTTCTATACCACAGATGCATCTTCTCCCCATTTCTATTTGCCTTCAGGGAAAAGACTGTCTTTTATCTAAGTTTGTATGGTAGGCACCAATAATGCTGTTTAGAGTCTCTAGACACTACTGGAATGTACATAAATAAAATCAGGAAGACTTGGAACTAAGGATTTACAAAACAAAACCATTTCAGGAATGAAACAAGTTGTGGAAAGAGGACAGATATCTCATGCAGCTGGAGATTTTTTAAATCATTTGTCAAAGCACAAATAAGTGCATTCCCAAGGCTTTCTTCAGAGTACTGTTTACTTTCATAGTGAGATACTTCCCTGTAGTTTCTATTTTTCGATCACTTTTTTCTCCTGTAGAATTTGTCCAAAGTTATAGAAATTGAAGTTGAAAGACTGACATAAAAATAATAATAACAAAAAAAGAATTTGCAATGCATTCTGCCTAATTTGTGGATGTCCTCATATTGACTCCTTGCAGCCAGTGGCATCATCAGCTTATTAGCAGTGAAGCAGGAGCCTCTGTACTTTTTTCCCCTGCAAACAGTCATGCTTAGGGGAGACTTTCCAATTAATACAAGTACAGCTACATTACAGTCCTACCTGAGATGTATTTTGATGGATGTTAGAGAAGTCCCAGCTGTCATCCAGCTGTGATATGAGCACTAGGTTCATTGTTTCATTACACTCACACTTCTGCCTGCCTGTGTTCATGTCTTACTTCTTGACTTATAATTCATCAGTTCCTCAGTGGAAGAGATCTTCTTCTGGTTTTGTAAAAGTACCAGGTGGGATTCAGGTGCCTAAACATGGTTATCTCCTGCCTTTGGAGATGCCCAGCAATATCTGAACTTTCCACCTTGGAAAGCTGTAGGATCTGTAGGAGATCCTCCACCCTCTGCAGTAGCAGATGGATAATACCCAGGTGACTAAAACACACCTGGATGGTCTTACTTGGGATCCTCAAAAGCATTAGCAATCTGAGTAATAACTAATAACCATAGGAATATTGGTAAGGATGTATTAGTAATTAACATGCATTGCGTTTCTGCACAGCTTTTTGGCAGTTCCACCATATGTCTCATAGCACTTTCTTACTTCGTCACAAAAAGCTGTACTATCTGAAGCAGTGTTCTTTGTTTATGATAGTGACTGCCATTCAATAGGTGATTCCAGACATTGAGACTTGCCCAGGGGGCATGAGCTGTCAAAGGAAGTGTCCTTTTCTTCTTTGTTTGAATAAATGGCTATGATTTTTGACGAAATGGTTTGCTCTGTGTGGGGTCTGACATGAGAAGGGAACATTGTTTGATTCTCTGTAAGGGGACTTGAGTGACCTGAGTGAAAATCCCAGAGGCAAATATCTCTGAGCACCGGGGGGAATTGCAGGTGGGATCTGTGTTTTGTACGGGGGCACAGTCATCTCCCCAGCAATTCATACTTGGACAAAGGACCACCAGTATCAAAGCCCTTAGGCTCACAAGTGAAGGGTTTATGGAGATTTAAAAAAAAAAAAAAAACTCAATTTTTTTTTTGTTGTATGTGTGGGCTTTCAAAAAGATACTTGAGAATGAACAGGGAAGGCAAAGGCACTGCAGATGAATGCAAAGTGAAGTCTACTATACAAAGTGGCTGCATAGCAGAAGATGTAGTTTTCAGATCTCCTAGCTCAGAGGCTGCTGGGTGAATTGATTCAATTTGCAGTGGAAAATGATGCAATTGTTTTACTAGTTCCACAAAGATAAATGTCTGTATTTCATCAGAGCAAACACATAAATGAGCAGCAGCTCCATAATCTATCCTTCTTGATGGCACTGGAACTGAGCACATTTGGCTCTGAAGTTATCGGCTTAGCTAAACTGGCAAGTTTCTCATTTGAACAGAAAGAACTTTAACAAGGAGAGTTTAATAAACCAATGGAAAGATTCACATTCTTTTCTTTACTCCCCTTTCATACTAAATCAAGTACATATTTTGACTCCATTTTGCTTTCTGGAGCATGTTGCATTTCTTTAGGCTGGGGACGAGCATCTATAATGCTTCCTTGGAGCCAAACACATCTGCAAGAATTGGCTTTATGATGGTCCTTTGTCATAACACAGTTCCAGATGTTGCCATTCCCCCGGTTCACAGTGTGGTGTTCACTCTCCGTGTAAGATGTGGTTTTGGTAGCTCTTTTATCTTAACGCTTCTTGTTAACCGTAGGCCAGTGGGCTGACAGCCATCCATCCAAAGAGTTTTAGGAAGCCAAGGCTGGCTTTTAGAAGCCAGTTTATCCATGTGACATAAGGGGGGGTGGACATTGCTTTAATATTTTTCATGCACCAATGCTCAGCAATGATTAGTTCTCAAATAAGAACGGTCTTATCTTTGCACAAGGAGAAAGATTTCAACCAGATGAGTCCCAAACTTGTTTTCATGGCCAAAGGCGGGGCTGTGCAAAACAAAGAGCTACAAGCAGATCAGAGTTTGCAGGGGAAATTTTGAGTAAGCTCTTCCCTCCAGAAGTGGGTATTTTGAAGCGGGAAAATCAGAGTTACGGGACTGCAGAGCAGCAGAAGAAACAGAAGGACAGGACAGGTCTTCCATTAAGAAAAGAGAATGAGGCAAGGCTGTTGGAGGTCTGCAGCCCCTACAGCTCCCCAGATAAGCCTGCCCACTCTCTGACATTCTCAGCATGTCTTCTGCGTAACTTGTATTCTTATTGAATGACAACAGATCTTATCAAACAAGGTTTGCATGAGAAATGGAGGCTGTATTTTACTTCTCTCATTGCTGCCACTTTTATTGAAGTCTTCAGACAATCACAGTGTCTCTGGCTGCGTAGGCAGCTGTCGTACTTCTCTGACATGCCACGTCTTTGGCAGAAGAATGGTATTAAAATAAAAGCAAACCTCTCCATTAGGTGTGCACGCACATGGCAATTAGGGGACCATAAATAGCTTCACTGCGCTTTGAGACAGAGGTCATCAAACTATGCTGCATGAGTTACTGGCATTTTGTGAAATGATTGGTAACCATTTCTCATGGTTATGAAAGTTGCAAGGTTGCTTATTTGCAACTGCTCTAGTATATTAAAAGACAGGGATAATTCACTGCAGTAGAATTTCTCCGTCAAACAATATAATTTGCCCAGGAATAAGTTTGATTGCAATAACTGTGACAGGGAGTCACGGAAGAGACTACCCATAAAGCTTCCTTATGAAGATGTGCAAGGGAAACCTCTGAGAAGACACTGTTTGTGGACAACACCATCAGGTCTGCACAAAAACAAGTGCACATAACACAGAAACCCAGGCACATGCCAGGCTTTGTCACTAGTCTTAGCAGAAAAGCCAAGGACTTTGTGATAAATGGCTCTTCCCTGGAGCTATATTTTGAAGCGTTTACCTCCCCTTGGTTTCAGAATCAATCCCACATCAGCGCCTTAATAGAAACACACTGACCATAATGTTCAAAGTCACTGATTTCCGGTGTGAAACTCATAATAAAATTTTCAAAGGAGTTAAAGAGCAGTGGGAATTTGTGGCCTGTATGCGTTGGTGTATACCAGCCGATATTTTCAGGCTTAATGTAAATCAAGTTTGCTTTAAAACCTGGTCCCAAGTGGGTTTGCTGCTTTAAGATAAATTTTATAAAAAAAAATAAATAAAAAATATAGCTAACAACTGATCTGTAAGCACCTTTGGCAACATCTTTCTTTAGTGCTGGGAATTTAAATGCAGGGATCCAGCCATGTGGGGAAAGCTCAAGCTAGCAGCACCTGCATGCTCATCCATCCTGCAGATAAGGAGCTGCGGTCCTTCCCCACACCTTTCACACTCCCATATTTCTCTTGATTTCTCTTGATTTCTCATCCATTTGAAGGCAGGGCTGTCATTTCCTATCCTTTTAGATGCCTCCTCACCCGGCATGGCCTGTGGACAGTGCACTGGCGTGGATGCCAAGCACTAAAAACACCCTGGGAGAAAAGAGCAAGTGAAATCAGGAGAGCAGAGAGGATGGCGTGAAAGGCAAAGCTCAATACAGTAGTTAAGGTTAATTACTGGGGTCATCACAAGAGATCTCTGAGCCCTGAGAGTTACTTGTTAAACGAATACAGAATATTTGCTTCTTTTATAAGATGGGACTGAGGCCTTTGCACTCCGGAGATCTGAAAGTAGCATGCCTTGACCTTAACTGACAGCATCTGCTTCTGTTTTGACTGTATTGATGAATAAGACAACAACAGCGTAGTGGTGTGTAGAGCCCCGGGGAATATTTATAAGGCACATTAGTATGGCAACGCAAACTAAAACAGCTATTGACAAGCATGAAGTTCAGAAGCTGTGATTTTGCCCCTAGCCATGACTGCTCCCACCGCCTTGATAACCCTTGTCAAGACAGATCTTTGAGACACAAGGAGGCAAGAACAAGGTGCCATTTCCATGAAATGAACCCAGCAGTATGGGGAAGGACGGAAAAGGGCTTTGGCAACCTTAACGCTAATTCATTGGGAATGTATGCAACAGGGAAGAGATGTTTCATGTATAGCTCCTTTCTCATGGGAGAGTTTAGGAAAGAGGTCTCCTGGATTTTTGGCTATCCATCACATGTGGGAAATTTCTGCAGAATGTAATAGGGTATTACTTCTTTTCTGTGTTTCTACTCTTGTAGCTTTTAATAAATGCTTGTCTGGTATATAGTAGAGTCATAACTCTTGTGTGGAATTTTATAGGATGCTTTAAAAAGTCCCATAGTACAGATTTTTTATTAAAATAGTAGTTAGCATAATTTCTATAGAAACCTAATTACACTTCAGTAGACTTTCAGTAAGGGACTACTAGCCTTTTAATCAAGACAAAAAATATATAATTGGTCCTCTTATTTAGGAATCTTTTGTCAGATTTACTATAGTCACACACCCTACTTAAAAATGGTTTAGGGCACAAAACTCGAGGAAAAGAGTGAAGTAGGTTTTGTTTCTAGGTTTGAATATCACCATTCTCTTCTTGAAGAGGGGTCAACACTTAATTTTTCCATTCCTCAGTTTCCCTGTCCATAAAATGGAGATAACACTTAACCTCAGCAGCGGGGTGTATTCTCAGTGGCGTTTAATTACTTCTGAAGTGCTCCAGATGAAATTTTATTTTGTTGAAGCAGAAACCTGTGAGCATGAAATTCCACATCATATAACAGCAAATCTTTATTTGTGTCTTACAATTCTACAAGTTAGCAAGTGAACACATATGCCTAAAAGAGTCCCTCAGCACTGCAGAATGTAGAGTGTCAATAGTTTTGGCAAGAACAACTGACTTTTAATTGTTTAAAATAATCCCCCAATGGCTCTTTGTACGTTTTCTCCAGTATTTTGTAAAGAACTCTTTACATCCTGTAATATAAAGAACAAGCTTGAGGGTAAGGCACTTGGATTCTACCTTCACAACACGTTCCTTGTGTGACCCTGGCTAAACCACTTAATCTTTTCATTTTCTTCCTATATAAAATACTTCATTGTAGTCTTTTAGGCACACTGATGCAATTTACATATTACAAAAATTTTAACTCTAAAGCAAAAGAAACTAGGGTTGTCCTTGACCTTACACTTGGAGTTTTACTCAGATTTCTGACTTTTCAGATTTAAAGTACCAAATGCACTCTTGAATGAAGCAGTGTGACAACTGAGCACAGAGATTTTTGTGATTGTTAGTAGCATATTCTCACATTAATATACTGGAGAGTAAATTGAAACTCATTGTATTGGATAATTTTATCATTTAGTGATCTCATATCGTCATTTTCACTATTCTTCTTCTTGTGCTTATTTAATCGCTTCTCCAATCCAGACAGTACGTACTGTTTGCAGAACATTTTTTTTAAATATTTTTCTGTCTGGCATATACAGTATGGGAACCTTGACTCTAGATTGCTCTTTCTGGTAGCTACCATAAGACAGAGAATAAATAATAATAATAAATAAATCTTAGAATTTGAAAAAGTGTGAGAGGATGACTTTTAAAATTTCATACCAGAATATATTTGCTAACAGACCAAGGAGAAAAACAGGTTAGAAAAGTAAATTAAACTTACCAAATTATGAGTTCTCATAGAAATCCTATTGCATTAGATATAGTATATGTACCTGCTTAATAGTGTAAGATAGTTTTTGTAAGAATTTCTCTATCTCCTCCAGAAAAGCATTGTTTTATACAGTGGTATATTATGACATGCACACCCGCTCTGCACAATTTTTTCAGTAATCCTCTAGAAGACAACAAGCAACCTGGTCTCTCCATTCCTCTGAAATTCAGTTTGGCAGGATCACATGTGGTTTTACTCCATATTCGAACACTGCCTGTGTATCACCTAAGTTCAAGTCATTTTTAAGTCAAAATCCCATTGGCTTCACTAGGAACTGATCAAGCCATAGGTGAGGAAGGATTAACAAAGGATTTGTCAGAGATTAGTAATAGATCAGTCCATGTTGGCTAGTGGTTTTGAAAGATTTAAGTTAGTGAGAATGAAGAAGGATGGTGGAGAGTGACATTGATAACATGGGCAGCTTGCTGTCTGAGCATAGCAACAGTAGCAGATAGTGTAATCTCATTTGCTGCATTCCACCAAAATTACTGCAATGCTTAGGTACACCACCCCACACAGGAGCACATCTCTGAGGCATGGAAACATATGCAAATATACTGTCCCCAGAAGAATCCTCAGCCTGAAATAGGCTGAGATGAAAAGGATCAGATGCATAAAGACTGTCTCAAGGTCCAACAAATACTGAGTGTGAACAGAAACTCTCTGCCTCATAGTCTTCACCAAGCTAAAGGCTTATTTTGGTGCACAATGACTCATAGTTAAGAAAGCCAGAAGAGCACACCATTGACATCTACTTTGTCATGGGGACTACAGAATTTCCCTGAGATGCTTCCTTTCTGAACTACATCATGTTATGTATTTTTGTGAGGGTGAATCTCTCATCTCATACTGCTTTAAAAATGGCCATTGATGGTTACTCCACTGGAACTTTTAGCAAATTCTTAATTTTTCTCACTATTCTATGAGTTTAAATAATTTCAGTCTGAATTTATATAGCTTCTGCTTTCAGCCATTAAATTTTGCTGCCTATTCTTTTGATAATTTCTCTGCTAGCAGACATTTCACACCATTGCATGGATATTTCTTTATGATACAAGTTAGCCCTGTAATGAAGGAACAGACCTTAAAAGTTGGCATGGAAACAGGAACTGCTTATCAAGAACTTTTCCACTGTTCAGCTCTTATCTTTGATATTGGAAGGAATTTTTTGATTTAACTCAATCTGAGAAATATGATAAAGAATAAGGTCTTCTTTAGCCTGTTGTGTGCAGTTTTTCAGCAATTCAAATTGCCAGATCTACTCCTTCCTGAAAGAGTCAACAGTTTTGTAGGTCCAGATTCTCCCAAACTAACTTGCAATTGAGTTTCTGCATCTGGTGTTCATTTTGGCTAGGTCTTCCAGAATATCTATCTAATAAACATATATTATGGTGGGTGCAAGTTTGGGTCCAAGTGTCCACTGGTTAGCTCAAGAACATAACGCTCAAAATGTGGTTGCAGTAGATTTGGAGGAGGCAATTTCTTTGGCAGTGGTCAAAACCTGAATCTTGTTTTTCCTTCCTTGCTAAACTTCTTTCAATTGAGTTGATTTTTATTTTATTAAAGTATATTAAGTTTACTAAAACCTCTTAGGAACCTTTAATACAAATATGCCAAATACAGTCAGTCCTCTCTCTCCTTTCATGGTTCTGTAGATGGTGAAGCTTGTGGACTCTGCCTAAATGAAAATAAATAGATTGATTTAGTGCATTTGGACACCTAGAAGAAGTTGCCTTTCCTACATTTGCATTTGTTTTTCTCCTCAGAGCTATGGAACGCATTCTACAGACTTTATATGAACCCCTAAGAAATTGTTTGGTTTGGCTATTATGATTCTTAATCCTTCCCACATTGGGAGTCTATGAATTTCTGACTAGAGGGTATGTGCTCAAATTTTTTAAATTCTGTCAGGATAATGCAAGCTGACAAGTACATTGGGAGATGATAAATCTAGACTTGAGGTCTTTTTCATGGTAGGTGAAGAATGAGCTAGAACTGTTTTTGTGGAAGGATTAAATCTCAGTGGTAATTTTTTCAAGCATCACGCAGACTTTTAGTCATGTGGTTGCCATAAAAAACAGTATAAAAGAGTCATGTGCCTAATAACTCCTACAGAGCAGTTCTTCAGAAATGTACCTGTGGTGCAGTGCTTTAAAGATATGGGATTATGTTAACTGAAAAGAGTTAGGGTCTGCATTTGCTATAATTGTGCCAAACTTCAGGGCTTAAGGGAAATTCAGAGCAACCAGAACATGCAAGTTAGGTCTGCGGGTAAAATCCTAACAAAAGGGTATTATCAAACTTTAGTTCTGCCATATGCTCAGAATCAGCTTCTTGTGGGCTTGATCCTTTCAAGAAAGTTGCCATGAAGCTTCAGTATCTCCCTTTTTGATCACAGTAACCTGCTCCCTGGAATATTACATATCTTTGTTTTCTGCCCTCTCAATTGCTGCTGCAGAAATTTTTCTTTACTATTGTTTGACTGTAAAACATTTCTCTCCCATTCTTCTTCATCCATCCGTTATCTTTTTTCACAGCTCCCTTTTACACCACCTGATGTTCAAACCTCTTGTGGTGTTCAGTGCCTCTATCCACCTCCCCCAAATACCTCCAGTATCTGTCCCTCCCCAACCTCTCCCTGAAGACCCACTTCTGTCACTGTGCCCTTAAGAAATTGATTGAGATCAACTACAGAGATGGCAAATAGGACCTGCTGATATTTTCTGAAGTTGAAATGAATGACATGCAGAGATGTAGCTTAGATAAACCTCTGCTTTTATGATTGTGACCTTCTCCACAAAGCTCCCTTGTATTATCTGCTTGAAAGAGGTGTGCTCCTATGCAAAAAGCACAGCTACATCTTACCTAAAGATTGTATCTGAAACTGAGATGCAGGATTCTTTGCATTTTTCTATACTGGGAGAAAAAAAATGTTTTCACCCTACCAAAATGTGTTCCTGTGAATATCTGAAACATTTCAGCTTTCAGCCTTAGCTGGTCTCTCTGGCTGTGCCACCAAATGAACAAAAACTTTGTTTGTACATGTATGCATATTGTATTGGCCTCAAAAGCCATTGATTTTTCCTCTTACATTTTGTATCTGTGTACCATGTCCCCAAGACCACATTGTGCTTGCAGAGCCACACTTAAAGGCTCCACTGGCTATTGTCCATTCAGGTGGAGCTCCCATTGATCTCGATGGGAGTTCGGAGTGGGATTCAAGTGCAGGAGGCACAGGAGGAGAGATAAGGAGGCTCCTGATAAGAGTTCACACATCTGATAAGACTTCTGCAGCATAGACAGGAGAGAGCATTTTCACCTTAATTATCTGTCACCTTCTTTTGTGGTTCAATGAAGGATGCTCCATTTTAACCAAACATCAACCCATGCACCTAGGAGCTGCCTGAAGTCCCACAGAAAATGGCACTGATACCATCTTTAAAATATGCATCTCCCTTCCATCTGAATTTTAAATAAAGTACTGTGCATCCTGAGCAGCACTAAACAAGCAAGGCAGTATTGAAAAACCCAATGATCAAACACAGTCTTCAGTGATAATCTCCAGCAAAATAATTCAGTGCTGAGCAGCAAACCAAGGAGAGGCTTTGGAAAGGATTTACTTTTTTAGTATGTGCCTTAAAAATAAATTCCAATATTTCACATTGTATGACAGAAATGTGGAGGTTTTTTGGAAAGGCAATGGTGATAACAATAGGCTTATTAATACTAAAAACCGAGCTATATAATTATAATAAAACCGTTGAGTCTCATTTCTTTTATATAGATGGCAGTATGCAAATAGGGAGCCATCCGCCTTGATAACTGCAGAAGCTATGAAATCCTTATTTGAAGAATTTCAATCTGGTTTTCCTATAGCATTCAGTACTCAAAGTTAGAAAAGAAGCTACCCCCTCCTCCCCTTTTCTTTCTCAATATAACAATGCATTTAAAACTGCTCCAAAATTGCAAAGCTATTTCACAGTTTCATAGAGAGGAAATGGCTTGAGGGAACCATTTGATTTTTTATGCCTGGAACATCAAAATAAAATACCAAATGGGAAAACGAATTCTGTTGTATAAAGGGTGGGAGCGGCACAGAAAGGGCTTTGTGGTGGAGGGCGAGTAGAATGGGGAGCCTGAGAGGGGTTTGCAGACCCTATCCAGGTACCCCAAAGGTTGGCTTAGATACTTCAAGGCTGCCTAAGCATGGCAGGAGGCCTTACCCATAGCTCTCTGCCCTCTGTTCATCTATGGACATACACTCCACAGTCTTCATCACAAGAGGAAGGCAGGGTATGTGGGTGATTGGAGTTCTCAGCTGCATGAATTTCAGAAGATTTAGGTGGTCCCTCTGTCTCTGCTATTGGAAAATGGGGGGTCCTAGGTTAGCCCATTCACATATTTATGTCTTTGTTACCCCTTTGTGCTTCTCATAAGCAATGAGCTCTGGTTACAGCAACAAAGCATCACATAACACTAAACTTCACTGAGAACTTTAAGAGGTTCATTGCTCCAATTAAAATGATAGTGAGCAGTCTTTCCTCCTAGTGGCTTCCTTGAAAGTAAGGATATGTTTAGATGTCTCAAGAATGGGGACTTTTTCAGAAAAGGGAACATTAACTCCAGAAGGAAATTAATTTCAGGATTAATGAAAAGTATGATGATTCATTGGTGACCTGTTAATTATGCATTACTTAGTGGGAAGGCTCAGAGCGTGGCTGTATCTTTGACCTCTACTGTTGCACATTGACCAGGTTCAGACTGCAACTGTAAACTAGCCAGTTCTTATGTTATCTTGCTTAGCCACAGCCTTCAGAGAAATTTGAATGCCAATCTTCTGCAGGGTACAGGACATCTAGTTTAACACTGCTTTTAAGTCTCAACATGCAGAGTGACCTTGGGCAAAGTACTTTGTCTCACTACTCTTGCTTGCTCTTCTCTGCAGATTGCAGAACTCTCCAGCTGCTGAGCACAGAGAATTGCAGTCAATGGCAATACATAACGCTGAGTACCGTGAATGCCATGTAAGTGCCCTCTCCTTGGCCAGCTAGAGAGAGTGGCTCAAAAGCTCATAGGAGTCTTCTAGCAATCCTCACCTCTTGACTGCTAAAGACATCTTGGTCAAGACAAAGTGTTCCCCCTGAAGTGTAGTACCTCTTATCTGCAGATTGTTTTGCTGCCTTTCCAAATACCTTGAAATGCCTCTCCTTGGGTTTATAATTTATCCTAAGGACTAAGACTGATCTACTTTATCACAAACTCATGGTGCTTTGGGGGTGCAGGATAGAATACTAGAGCTGAAATTTGAATGACCACTAAAGTGAAAGGTCATTGGGTACGTATATGATTCTATGATTCTATGATTAAGTAGCTCTGAAAAGCTGTGACTGCATTTTTTTCCATGCAGCTCCTCATCTGGTAGGAAAACAAAATACAGTTGTATATGGTACAAATTTAGACATGTCCATGGGGCTTATTTTTCCTTAGAAGGCATAAGCATGGCCTACATAAGGAGAAGTTTGTCAGTGTAGCTGTACCTACAAGCCTGTTTTATGAAGGCATATGTTTATAATGGCAGGTGGTTTTGACCATTCAGTCTAGCACTAGCTCCCTGAACACTGTTATTTAAGCTAGTGACAAAAGTGATTTGAGCTGTTCTAACTACATCATTGCAGCAGGTCTTGGTGGTATAGACTTATAACATAAAATCATGCCTTATTTATATATCTATAAATACATATTTCTGTCTTTGCATATTTCTGTACCTAGACAACAGCTGTATATACAGCACTGTATATAAAGCTTATTTATAAATGTATCATTTCACATGTGTGAATATATGCTTATATGAATCCATGCCAACATATGTTAGAGAAGGACATACCAAGTGTTAATGCCTTCCCCTGCCATCAGAACACCCTGCTCAATACCCTTGTTTTATAAAAAGGTCCAGTGAGAAGGAAAGTGGCTTTTCACTCATGATCCAGAAATGTCCTTCAGACATACCTGAATTCAGGCCACCAGATCTTCAAAAGCACCAGGCAGTAGCACTATGTCCCAGAACAAAATGATCGTCACAGTTTGGTTCACCTAAAAGGAAAAGACCTTCTCATACCACATAGAAGACAAAGGACACATGAAAACAGACAAATTGTAATGTTTTCCATGCAACAACTGACATCCTGTCTAAAGAAATAAATTATTTTCCTAAGTAAACAAAAACATCTTCATTACAAAAAAAAAAAAAAAAGTAATTAAACATATATTGTTTTAAAAAATTACTTTACGTAGATGTAATATGTACCTTAAGAGTCTTTTGAAATTTTTTGGAGTACAACTGAACAGCAACAACAAAAAAATGCTAGAAGCCCATCAGACTTTTTAATTTTTTCCCCCCATTGAGTACTAAATCTCATAAGTCTGCCCAAATTAGGTTTTATGACTCTTCCTCCTAATGCCTTGTTGAGAAACCTTTCTTCAGAAACCCTGAGTTGGGGTGCCAGTTGCCAAAACTAAAACACATCAATGGCTGAAAAGAACAAGCTAGCTATATACAGTAACTAATATAACTGATATAAATATGGATCTGCTGTGGATCCTACAGGTGAAAATGTATTTTCCTAGTTTTGGACTGCAGTAGTGAGGAGTAACTGATGGGTTGAACCTGAACTGCGAAAGCTTGAATAGCTGTTGCAGAGATGCTACTGAAGGCTGCATTTTGTGTCAGGGAATTTCTGAGTTTAAAAGAGAAGGGATGGGAAGAGAAACAGATAAAAGGAGACAGGGAATTTTCAAGAGGGAAAAGATCAAGGGAGAAAGTGGTTTAGTTTCAGGACTGCGGTGTCGGAGTTGATTGGGAGAAAGGGAATTGCCAAGATATAGCTCATACATATTTTGCTCCAGATAAAAGTGGAGAAATTGAAATATAAAGACTTGCATTGCAGCATGTATCCTGGCTCCACATTACCACTGGGAGTCTGACCTTGAAATCTGCTACCACGTGGTAAAGGGAATCAATATTGATTCCTGCATTCAAGGTGAAAGGAATGTTTTTGAGTTTGGTATCAGTGATTTTAAATAGCTGCACTTCTTCACAAGCATTTAGGGGTACCTAATGCTCTGATTCCCAGTAAGATGGATGTGATGGAGTAAAATAAATGAGAACTTCAACTGTACACTGTCTGCCCACAGATCATAACCCCCTGACAGACACTTAAATTTTTTCACCTTCACATGCAGGCATCCACATGCTGGGCAGCCTGCTCTAGTAGTTGGCAACCCTGCCCAGAGCAGGGGGGGTGAAACTAGATGATCTTTAAGGTCCTTTTTAACCCAGGCCGTTCTATGATTCTATGATTCCTTCTATTAACTTGAGCATCTGAATGACCTAAAAGTGAGCTATTTTACAGGCATATTTTCACTGGCTTATAGAAGACCTGATTAACATTTATAATTTCATGGTCTAGTTCAGAACTGAAACTGGCTGGAGACATTTTTCCTTATCCACCAGCTTTTTTTAGTAAAATTCAGAACTGGTAACAACAGACATGGAGAAGGCTGAGGCACTCAACAACTTCTTTGCCTCAGTCTTCACTGGCGGTCAGGCTTCCCACATCTCTCAAGTCCCTGAACCTCTAGGCAGGGGTTGGGGGAGCAGAGTCCCTCCCACTGTAAGCAAAGAGCAGGTCTGAGACCACCTGATGCAACTGGTACAAGTCTGTGGGGCCTGATGCCATGCATCCCAGGGTCCCGAGGGAACTGGCTGATG
>VXAA01004463.1:594079-618385 GCA_013399115.1 Anseranas semipalmata
TTACATACTGGTAAAAAAAAAAAAAAAAAAAGCCTAAAGTGGCTAGAAACCCTCATCCTCACTGGTACCTCCTTGACAGCTGATTTGTTGTGGCAAGATCTAGATCTAGCAGGAATGGTCCAAAACACAGCTATGGAGTGCCAGCAACCAAGCAGTGCCAGCAACTGGGGATCTGGTACTGGAAGTCAATGCCTGGCCCCTGCCAGTATTCGAGTTTAGATGTATCCTATCATAACTAGGAGAAAGCTTGTATTCATCTGGAAGATCAGGGTTAGAACCTGGGCCACACGCTGTCTTAGTGCAAGGCAGCATAACCCTATTGACCTCATACACCTCATCAAACCCTTTGACTCATTGACACAGTGGATCTCTACTGGGTCACTTACCAAGTTTGAAAGTGTCATCCAATTACTGGATGGTTACACCAGCCTTGAAGAAGCCAAGAAGCACTGTAATGTTGTCATCTCTGAGTCACAATTTCCTCCACACTTGGCTCTTTTCTGCAGCTAAAGCAACAAATAGTCAACATTTCGTGTGCCACCTGTACACACCAAGAAGTGTTGAAGGAGAGCTCAGGCTCTGTTCAGGCATGCTCTCCCCAGCCTGAAGCAAGGAGTGAAGCAGTGCAGCTGTGAGAGACTGAGTTTGGGAATCACCTAATGTTCCAAAAACAGAGACCAGAAATAGTGTCAAGTAGACTTAAAGTAGGTGTAATAAAAGACTGCTTCGGAAACAAAACCAAACTTGAGTATTTGGGGTTGTTTGAAATGACTCTATTCTTTTTGCATTTTTAAGCATTTGACAAAGATTATGAACAACCTAGAGCAAATTTCTAATCTAAGACTTTCTTTGCAAGGAAAGTTTGAAAGCTTGTCATTTAGAAATAAGACTAACCAAACTATAGACCTGGGGATCTTATAACACCATCTTTGTTGTGTGTGCTTGTTTTTGTGTGTGTATGTTTTTAATGATTGTCACTTACAAGTTTATAGATCAGAAATGAAACTGCACTTTTGAATAAAAATGACCAAACTTTCAAAATTTGACAGATCTATAAAAATTTACTGGGAGCAAAATTGTTTTGATCTACTGGAGAACTAAAAATCACATCATGGGACAAAGTGAATATTTAATCTCCCATATTTGTATTAGAAAATTGAATTAGTTTTATAATAGTAGGCATGTTTCACTCACCTTACAGTGAACATTTGCAGGGCCTCTTTCACAGAATCCACTGTGTTGTTGCTAAGTGTTTGTGCCCAGTTGCCAAAGTTTGTCAGATAGCTGCATGACACTTCACAAATTTCTATTTGTAAAGACCTTCAGGATCTTCTGAAATGAAAGGCATTCCAGCTACATAAGACGTTACTATCATTGTTTTTACAAAACTAAAATTATGTTCTTAGACTGCTGAGCAGTGTTCTTTTAATCCCTCAGAGGTATTACTCTTGTTCCTGGGTTGAGCAGTGAAATAAGAATGATCTCCTTGCATTTTTTTTTTTCCTGAAATGCAGTTATTGTTTTGTATCATCTGGGAAGAATGGAAAGAAAAAAAAAAAAAGAATGAAAAAACTGTGCAAAGTCAAATCAATTGCATTGTACAGCATTTACAGGCTGGTCTTAATTCAGACCAGTATTGGCAATATGTTATTTAGGAAGTACTTTTAGGACTTGCTGGCCTGGGGGATTAGATTTTAAAATGCTATCAATGAGCCATATAACAGGAATCATGAAGAAAGTGTAGCCATAACAGAACTGAATGTGTGCATGTAATCTGCCTACAAAGTGGAGGTATTTTATTTATATGCTTGCTCTTAAATGCCCAATTAGTGAGTCCCTAGTGATGGAGATTACTGTAATACATGCCCTGCATATAGTCTATAGTGCAACCTTTGGAAACCTTGTCCTTCTCGTTAGAGTTTTCAACCCGTGAAAGTGTCTTCCCCTTCCCCCCAGCTTGGTATACAAAATATGCATCCATCTGCTTCAGTCTGGGAAATGTTGCTCCCTTGTTCTCATTATAATGCTCTGTTGATGTCAGAAGCCTTCTAATGCGGAAAAAAAAAGGTCATCATTATCAATTAAGAATATTAACAATGGATTGATAATGAATTTAACCAAGCCCTCCCTTCCCTTCCCTACATTTTGCCTGACTAAATGATGGTGTGCAGCAAATCCTTGATTGCAAGCAAGCACAGCCCAAGTGCTGTATCCATCACACCTGTCCTCCTGCACTGAGAGCTGGCCAAAGACAGGAAAACAGTGACGAATAACCATCCACCACTTCTGCAGAACTTGTCAGCTAGTAGTCATCCTCTTGTATAACATGCAAAATAAATACAGTCTAAATTACTAGTATTTTCTTTACCTCGGTCATATGGCAGCTTCATTCTCTCTAGGAAGCATTCCTTGGTAAATGGTAAGCTCTCATAATGAGAAAAAAAGAAGAAATATTTTTTTCTGTATGCATTGAGACCTGCATTGTGAAAAGACAGGAGAGTCAATTTGCCTTCAGCCATTTAACAGCATAACTCATCGCTGCGCTGAAGCGGGTCAGCTAATGTTATCAGTGAGCATTGTGATGGGGAGGAGAGTTAGTGCTGTCTTTGTGTCCCACAGGCTTTTAGTAGACAAAAGCAAATCAGCTGAAGAAATAAAATAATATGCTGATGAAAATCTTTAGTTTTTAGCTGAGGGTCACTACATCTGGCAGATACTGTGAGGGCTTTTTTTTCTTTCTTGAGCAATACAGTGAATTTAGCTTGGAGGAAGCCAGCTGAATCCAGGTCAATCTGATTAGAACAAATAAAATAGGCTTTGGGTATGCTGGAAAAGAAATTTGCCCAGGCCCTTAGTTGCAAAAGACACAAAATCTCTCAAGCTTGAGCAGGTTAAAGCCTGAAGAGCAAGACTGCATCCACTTCCAAGTTATTTAAATACCCTAAAGTAGTTAAAGTTATTTTGATCTCAGTTTCTGTGGACTTCCTCAATATTCACATCAGTGTAACAAGGATCCATAACTTGTCATGTCTGCAGCATGATGGGATGTAAAACACCATTGCCAGTCCAGCTAAAACAAGATCAGGTTATTAAAACACAAATCAATCTGTTATTGCTTAATGCACTGCTCACTGTGACTTGCATACATGATTTACCCAGAGAAGCACATTGTATAAAAGCCGATGTTGTGTGTAAGTCATTTTAGGTAAAGACAGCCCATCAGGGAAGAGACGGCTAAGGGGTCTGCACTTTTCAGGGGGGCAGTAGAACAATAAAATTTGATCCACCTTCCTGGGAGGAACTGAAGTACTGTCAAAATTATAACAAGGTAATGAGCTATTTATTAAAAACACTCCTTGACACTTTCATAGCTCTGTTCATATGACAAATCACAGATAATCCTCCTAATCACTTTGCAAAGTGATTATGTAAGTAGTGTCCTCGTTTTGTAGGTGGGGAAACAAAGGCAGAAAAAAACATTCTCATGGCAACAGAGGGAATAAGTGCAAGAACCAGAGTCTGACTACAGGAATTTCATTTCTCCCTTTGCGTTACTCTTGCATGTACAGGGTGTTCCCATAGTGGTGATTTCTGAGCTCTGGTTTTGTTTTATTCCTTCTTCTCCCTGTTTTAAGTGACCTGATTTTATCTTTCTTAACAAGAGGAGAGAGGCACAGCAGCATATCTTGTTTGTGTGCATAGGGAGGCTCAGAGAAGCACTGCAAATTTGGGGCATCTGCGGTTGTAACCCTTCCCTGCCCATGAGGCTTCCTCCCAAAAAATGCTCGGTTCTGTCTGCCTGGCAAATCCATCCAAAGGGTCTGCAGCACTGCAAGGTCTGTCAGAAGGGAAAAATACAAGGAAGGGCATACTGATCGTATGTAAACTCATCCTACACCAGGGATTTGCTTAGAGACTTGGCGGTTTGGTAAATTCTCATAGATTAACTCCATAAACTCAAGAAAAATCATAGTATCTTCTTCTATCACATCTACAGTCTCCCTGTTTTATCTTCTCCTTCAGGAGATTATTTCATCCTGAAGAATGCTTGCATGATCAAAACTGTGCTGCTCACAGCTCCTTGTAGCAAGGTGTAAATACCATGCTGGCTGCTTTAAAGTGTTTGGAACTCTATTATACAAGTGTGGGGAGTGAGGAAGAGCAAAGGAGGCTGTTATACTCTCTTGTCCTGGTGCAAATGAGGGACTTTGGCTCAGCCCACCTGCATTTAATTCCACATAATAACTTTGAGAGAGGGGTTGCACTTTGTGCTGGGATTCATTTACCTATTTTCACGCACTTCAATGCCTTTTCAGATTAGCCTTCACTTAGGGAATCATCTAGTTTGATGAAGTGTAAGCACCAAGGAGTTTTCTGGGCATTATGTGCACTATCAAGCAGTTCTTCGGAAGGCCATTTTTGTCAGATACTTTCCCAACTCCCCTTTTGTTTTATCTGGTGTCCTATCAAAGTCTGTGGTTTAGCTTAGGAGTCTGCTTGTAAAGGCATCACGGAAGGGAAAGGTGTCAGATACATGTTCCCTGCCAATGTGCTTTTGAACTTATCTATTTCTCCAGGGCTAATGGGACAGAGCTCTGGGTTGCTTCAGTTTTAAAGATAATGCTGGATATCTTTTCTCAGAATAAACGTATGACTGCTTGGGAAGCTGCCATAAGTCTGCACAAGTCTAAGAGTCGAGTGACTCCCAGGTGGCTGTGCTTGGAGCTCGATGTGAAGAAAGCCCTGAGCAGAACCTGCCAGCCCGGCTCCCATGACAAGCACAGAAGCTTCATTTTTCCCCATGTTATTTTGTTGTTGAAAGCAAAACATTAAACAAGTAGCTTGGGGTTTTCTTGTCTTAATCAAGGATTTGGATGGATCTTCAAAAGTCCTCAGTCTTGAAACCACATCTCTGCTGCAAGATCTAGTGCTCTTGGTGAAGTTAGTGTAACGTTGGTGACCCAGTGGTGCAAACGTGGAAGCAAACACTATCATGCAGGTATTAAAACTGGTATTAGAGCAGAGCTCAGCCAGTGCATTTCATGTGGGGCATGCATGTGGGGTGAGATCTATTAAGCAAATTCCTGTTTTAGATGAGGTTGCAGTTTTGAAGCTTCAGCCCACAAATAAGAAAAGCCTTAAAGACCTGACATCTGGACCTAAGTTTTTGCATCCAATACTTGTTGTGCATCAAAACACATGATCTGCTCCACAAGCTACACATCAGAGAAGGTAAACAAGCCTTGTGCTTGTCACTCATTTTCCTCCTGCCTCTGTAATGTCTTGTTCTCCAAGGACTTACTGCTATTGTGATCCAAGCAAGGAAAGGAAGTTTTCTGCAAACTGCTATCTCACCACAGACTAGCCTTAGGGTGAAATTGCAGCCCAGAATAGACTGAAGAGCAACTCAGGTACCTAGACATAAACATTCACTTCTATTTGATATGCCACAAGGTATTCCAAAAGATATGCATAAGGTGGGCAAGAAGCTGTGGAATACCCCAGGAGATCTCAAACAGCATGAGATGCCTCTACTTAGGCAAGTGGGTAGCTTTTTGGGATTTTCACTGTTGACCTCATCAAAGCTAAGATTTTTTTCTCTGCATGTCAACCCTATAGTAAATATATGTCATAAAACCTGACTTTCATATAGAAGCAGAATTATTTTAGACTTTTTAATGGGTCTATGGTTTCAGAATAATTTCCTCATTATCCTCAGTCACTGTGGGAAAGACAGGGTGGAGTCTTAGTGTACGTGGTGATGGTTTTGTGAAGCTGATGGAGGGTGTTGAGTTAACACCCCCAGCCTTCCCAGACTGCTGTCTGGCACCTCATTCATCTGAAGACCTCTGAGCATATAAGGTCTGTGACAAACAAAGGGGGTCTGTATTGTGCCTCTAGGTTTCCAGTGGCTTATTAAAGATGGGATTGTTTAATGTTATCCTTTAACACAGAGATATTTCTGCGGCTAGGGAGACTCCTGTGTCACTGGACGAGAAAGAGCAAAGCTTTCATGTTATGTTTAAACCACTAAGCGCTGATGTTTTGCTGTTTGACATGCCATTGTTTCTTGCTCTTTCTAACCAGGCCTGTTTCTCCATTCCTTGTGGTTAATTATTGCTCTCGTTCTCTTTCTGGCATGTCTTCTCCTGCCCTGTTACTGGATCCGTAGGGGAAAAGCGACTGAAGGAACTAAGTGTAGGACCCAGAAGCGGAGGATTAACTGTCCCCGTGGGAAGCTTGAGTTACTAGCTGCCACATATGCACATTTTCATTGCTAACAGTGAATAAAAAGTTAACAAAGAGCTTGTCACCTAGAGCAGAATACAGGGCGTAGGAAAAATTTCTGCAAGTAATTTGCATTGTCTACCCACGACAGCACAGTGCACACAGTTCATGTCCAATTATTATTTTTCATTATTCATTATTGGATTACAGTAGCATCCACAGGTACCAGTCAGGATTGTAGCAGCATCAGGAGAGATTCTGCTCCAGCACAGACTGGGTCAGCACTGGAAGTCTTTAGCAGTATGTCAGCTGAGAATATAAATTTCCTGCTAAAATAACTACATCATTACATGCTATAGTACTGCATCACAGCAGAGTTGCCTTCTACTTTTGCAGCTTATTTATTCTTCTTCCCACAAAGGAGAGAAGCAATGTAGGTGTAAACATTTTTCCGTCATTTAGAGTATTTATATTTGAACGTTTAATGCTGCAATAGTTTCAGGCAACATCAGTCCACAGGGAAATGCATATAAGGCAGACCCTGACCCAGAAGGCATCACATCTCAGTAGACAACAAATGGAAAAAGAATCAGAGGCATAAATGAGTCATAAATCTGTTGAACAATAGTAGCACTGGACATAGTGCTTGTATGATCCATGGATCTGGGATGGTGTTTGCCTGCTATGGGAGGAGACAAGCTGGTCTTCACTCTAATTCTTCATTGGTGTCAATGTAACTCCACTAAAGTTAATGAAAAGCTCGGGTAATTCTAATTAGGCCCCATCTGTCTAAAGGTCTATTTTGCTATCTTCAGCTCTGGCGAGTCAATGTGCCAGGGGCTTCTCAGAAAGTAGCTGGCTGGCACCTCAGTTTTGCAGTCTGCAAGAGCACTTATAGCCTGATCTGTCTTGAAGAGTGTCTTGGGCATCTTCTTCCTGATCACTAAAATGGAAATAAGAAGGAATTCAGCTCCCGTTAGCATTTGATATGGTTTCTGTCATATTCTGCCAGCAAGCCAACTGGCTTAAAATTCTGACAAGAAGTGCTCAGGAAGGTGTGAGAATAACCATTCCTACAGAATTTCTTTCAAGATTGAATGTGACAAATAATAAAGCAGTCAACACAAGTATTGACTTTCTCTCCATGATTTCGATGCAATGGCTATGCGAGTATCTGATGGGCAGCTCTGGAGCTTGCAGCTCTTGCAATTCAGCTGGCAACATTTTTGTAGAATGGATTCCAGGTAGAATCAAGACTGGTAGCCTTATATGTACAGTATATGGGTTTTGATAGTGCTTTGTATATCCACAGTGATTTGCACTTGAGATAAATTCTGTTGCTATCAACTATGTTCTCAAAACACCCTCTTCTAGGTTGGCACCAATGTCACAGAACTCCTTTGTTAGATGTAGAAACATAGGGAAAGACTAAACAAAGAAAATGGTCCCATTAATTCCAAGGAAAATAATGCCAGGTTGGAGCTGCAGTCTCTAAGTTTTGCCAAGTTTCTGGGATACTTTCTTCAAAATCAGTTATGAAAGCAGCAAACACTGATCTATACAATTTTGGTGGCTATGTGAAATATTTTATAGATCTGTATGTTTTAGACAACCTTTCTGTACATATAGATGTACTAGAGCATATGGATTAGCTTGTTTTATCACTTTCTGATTGATCATGATCTCTATAGTCCTAATCAATAAACTGTAAGTTTAGAAAGCTATTTGATCCAGACTGTAGTCTAAAGCAGAGATATACATGCCAGAGCTAAAGTGATATGTTGGCTTGGTAGCTGGGAATGGGTGACAAGTATGGCTGAGGAAATTTCTCCTATGGATTCAAAACCGGCAAAGTGCTGGGTTTATCTGTCAATGCATGGCATGCCATTGAGCTGAACTGCTTGTATGGTGAGATGTTTGCATGTGGCATTTCCAAATATGTCAGATATGCATGATAAAGGCATGCTGCTGAAGTATAAGCTGAAGATACAGGACACAAAGAAAGGCAAATCATCAGTGGGAGAATGATTATCATAATGTCATAAAAGAAAAAAAAAAAAAGAAAAAGACTGCAAAAGGATACTGGGATCATAATCTTTCAAGCTGATCTGCTGGAGTACTGGAAACCTCTTGAGATGCCAATATGCCAGTGCTGTTCAGTATTCTAGCTCAGGAAAGTAAAACTTAATTAGCAATATCTGAGCATCAGATTCATCACAAAAGTGTCCCTGGCCATAGGAAAAATAGAGAGGTGTTGGAACAGCTGCTTGTGACTAGACTGTGGCTTTGATGGACAGGAGCATGCTTTAGTTGTTGTTCTGGAGTCCTAGCAAGGTAGAACTAGAAGACTGTGGTCTAATGTCCCTGGAGGACTTTATATGTCTTTGATATAGATAGGAAATTAATCTATGTCTCCTGCTTCCAATTTAGCGCCCTGTTTCTAGATAAGGCTGCCTCTTATTACCTCCTTGCAGATTTTGTCAACAAAGTGGAAAATTACTGGTGCATTCACACCATCTGATTTTAAATGTTAGTTAAATGTTAGTTTTAAATGTTAGTTGTCCAATCTTGAAATGGATCCATTAACTAGGCAGAGAATTTAGGTTCCCCACTTTCAGGTGTTTTGTGTTGCATGTAATTAGGTGCCAAAAACATTCAGAAGTGTAATATATGAATTGTCACGTTGCGCGTGTCGTGGTCACCTTCTGCAGGTAGCCATTGAGCCAGGAAAAAGTTGTCTGAAACCCCCACTTACTACACGTGAAATTGCCCTGTTGTGCTGTGCTGTGGCTTAACCCAGTAGGCACCTAAATGCCACGCAGCTGCTCGCTCACTCTCCCCAGGTGGGGTGGGGGAGACAATCAGAAAGGCAAAAGTGTGAGAACTCATGGGTTAAGATAAATATAGTTTACTACATAAAGTGAAAGCCACGCGTGCAAGCAAAGCAGAACAAGGAATTCACTCGCTACTTCCCATCGGCAGGCAGGTGCTCAGCCACCTCCAGGAAAGCAGGGCTCATCACACGTAATGGTGTCTTGGGAAGACAAACGCTGCCACTCCAAACGTCCCCCCCTTCCTCCTCCTTTACCCCAGCTTTTATTGCTCAGCCTGACGCCATGTGGTGTGGGACATCCCTTTGGTCAGCCTGGGCCAGCTGTCCTGGTTCCGTCCTCTCCCAGCTCCTGGTGCACCCCCAGGTACCTTGCTGGCAGGGCAGCACGAGGAGCAGAGAAGTGCCTGGCTCTGTGCGAGCACTGCTCTGCAACAACTAAATCATCAGTGTGTTATCAGCACTGTTTTCATCAAAAATCCCAAACACATCATTGTGTGAGCCTCTACAAAGAAAACTAACTCTGTCCCAGCCAAAACCATGACATGGCGTGAGTAACTCCTAGTCTGCTCGTGAAGGTCCTTGGCTGATGTTTTCTCACCAGCGTTTTGATAACCATCACTGTAGAGACTGGAAGCTTTCAGGTCTACAACCCTACAGAAACTGGCACAGCTGGCAAGAAAGGAAATATTATGTGGATACCATTATTTGGCTACCAAAACCACACTCAATCAGCTGGATGTTTGAAGACACTCACTACTGTGCAGGATTATTTTTTAGAAAAAGTATGTTGTCTTTTTCCTGCCACCTTTTTCACTGCCCTAACTCTGGGCAGTGGTGAAACTACAAACAGTTGTTGATCGCCAGAGCATTTTTCCAGAACACACCAGGTCAAAGTGTCAGCAGGACAGCACAGAACTTGTTACCCAGATCCAGATGCTTTTGTGGTGTCCAGCTCCTGTAAAAAGGGAAGGGGGAGAACAGAAGGACTGGAGATGGGTCATTGCTGTGTTGAACAGAAAGCAGTAACTGAGCAGTTTACAAAATTTCACCTTTGTTTAATGTCACCTATCAAGTCTGCACTTTGCATAAGTGACTTTTGAACTGATATCTATCCAACTGATGTCTATCTGGGATCACAAGATTGTGTAAGAGCCTAAATCAAGTACCAGGGTGCTAGATCAAGGAATTTATTCCTTCAGATTTGTTCTTAATATAAACAGTAATTATGCTATCTTCCTCTTCCTTGACTATTCTGTGGCGTATCACAGGTCAGAGCTGATTTTCATCTCACACTGATTTAAATGAGAAGTATTTCTGCTCGATTAAGTGAGGTGCGGTGCATGTTGGGGGAGAGGTCCAACATCTCTGAGTGCTACTGTTACGAAATATTTCCTTATTTCAGACTCATTGGGGGGTCATATCATTCCCAAAATAGGCTTCTCAGAGTCTCAGTACATAATGCGCATACTCTACAGACAGACAGGGATCAGCTCTTCTCCACAGAGTCTGAAATGCCTGAGGCTCTTGTCTCTGCTTATAACCATTAGAGGTAAACCAGGGCTGATTACAGGGAACACTGTACTTCTGATCATGTCAATGTGCATAGCTAGCAAGTGTTCTGGGGGCAGATTCTCATCTCATTTGCATTGGTGCAAATCAAGAGTAATTGAGTTACGCCATATTGAGAGCAGGAGAACTGCCCTAATAGGATTTTCTGTCTCAATAAAGATATTATTGAATTCAGCTAGTGACTCTGTTTTGTCACTGTTTTCCTTTGATTTTACGCTGATATATAGTGTGTAGCTTTCGTTCAGAACAAAGCCCATAGCATGTACAAAGAGAAGGTCACTTAGGAAAGAAACACTGTTGAATCCCAGTTCTGGGACCAATTGTTTGCAAAAAGGGTTTGCATCAGTTGCTCCTAAAACAGATTGTTCCCAGTAAGTCACGTACCTGTCTGCTGGCCCTAATCAAACCCAAACCCAGGGGAAACCAGTAGCCCTCATGCACCACGATCACTCATCACAGAAACGGGTGGAGAAAAAAGCAACCCATGCAGCAGATTGACATTAAGCTGAGAGATAAAAGGCACTCTTTTTAAAAAAGGACCATCTTGAAAGATGATTTAAAAACAGAAAATTCTTCACATGACCCTTTAAGACAATATAAGCCCCTTTTTGTTTCCTGCCTACTTCAGCCTGTTCCTGGTCAAGAACGCCACAGCTAATAATTGTGTCAGAAAACCTTCCTGTCTGAAAATGATCTCTTCCTAATGGATAGATGATTCCATATGGTTTCATATGTCATAGATGGAGAGAGAACATATTGGACGACTGGCCACAGCTGGCAGCTCGTGTTAGTGCCATATGGATAAATGTGTGAGCTCTACTGCATTGTGTTATTTCAAGTAAACCATTTATCTAAACAGGTGCTGACCCACTAAGAATGCATTTTTATGGTCAAACTTGCAGCATACACTGATACGAACCATTCTGTTCTCCCCTCCTTTCTCTGCGGCACAAACAAGACACTTAGGTATGATTTGACTCCGTTCCGCATTGCACTGTGTAACTCTGTTGATGTCCACAAAAGCACACCTGGGCAGACCCTCTGTGAATGAGTTCAGAATCTGGATCCCCTGAACTACATGGATATTAGGAGCCCAGTCTCCAAAATCTCCTTTCTGGGAACTGGTCTGTGATATTCACTTCCAATAGATATGCTATATCACACTCAGGAGGTTAAAATCACCCCAATTATGAGGCTGTATAATACAATATCAGATTTTCTTCCTCCTTGAGCTACTGTGCTCCTTGCCTGCTTCCAGCTGAAATTTTTGCACTCCTTTTCTCTCCATGCCATAATCGCCTCTTTGTCTAAACATGCTTCATGTTGGAATTCCTCTAGCTTGCATTCCTAATATGTGTGGTTCAAGGTACTTGCTGACTGATTTATGCTGGGCTTGTGCTGCTCCCTTGGAAATGGAGCAGAGCACATTCCATCCACCTGTGCAATAAAACCAGCCGGTGCAGGGTGGGGGCACTCAAACTGCAGTACAGATAATCTTCACTTAAGTTTTGACTGAGTTATCTGTCTCTCCATCACATGTTCTGATTGTCTGTAGTGTTAAAATCATGCCTCAGGAGCACACCTTTGTGAAAAAGTAGTCTCTAATTATGCTGTTTATTCTAGAGCTCTGTGTCATTGCCAGCTCCAAAAGACTGTGAGGTGAGGGAAAATGCCTCACCTGCATTTCTGTGCAAGTACTTTCATAATAGTGACCTCTGTTAATTTGGTCCTGGCATCCAGACAGTTGTAACATCAATAAAACTCTCTGGGCTCCTTCCTCTCCTCCTGTCTGTTTTACAAGCAATGTAACCCTCTTGCTGTCATTGCAGGAGGTAACAATTTACATGGGAGTATATTAGGTCAGTTTGGGGTTAAACCAATGCACAGAAGCTCAGATTGATAATTTTCGTTAACGAGATATGAGCTGGATTCCCCATCACTCTGTGCTTGTACTGGTGCCATGGTACGCAAAGGAGAAGAGAGTTGGTTTGGGTAGGAAAATTGGAATTTCTGTGTTGGTTGGAGGAATAAGCCTGACAGTCTTATTCCTGTCGAATAGATTCACATCACGAATAGTTCAGTCCTGGCTCCTTGGGAGGTGTGAAAACAGAGTCAGCCTCAACCCATCGGGAAGAGGATGGTGACACTAATTCTCATCTCCCACCATCTACCAAACCGTACCCACAACCGAAGTGTGCGTTCCCTCGCTTTGGTTTATTTGTGCTCATATATTCTAAACGTTAGTTAAGCTTTCATAGCGTAACAGTAATAAGGCAGCTTAAATAGCAAGTTCTCAGCTGTGTCTGGTGCACACTGTGCTGCGAGAGATTAAAAAGAAAATCGGAAAGTGCGTGACGGAGATTAAGATGATTCTGAATCGCTGTGTATAAGACTGAGTCCCCTTTGTGCCTCTTATCTGCTGTTTGAAGTACCGTTACTTAAGCTCAGTGTTAGGAAAAAAAAAAAAAAAAGAAAAAAAGAAAAAGCCTTTCTGAGAGGATGTGAGAAGCCATTTCAAAAGACGACGCCTCTCCAGTAAATAAAGCACAAAAGTTTCAGGTCAGCACTGAAATGGTGGATGAAATGGAGTTGCACCCGAAAGAAAGCTTGTTCATCCAGGAGGCTTTCAAATCTCCTTGCAGAGATAAAGAAGATCAAAGTGTTTAAACACGTTGAGCCACTACTGAGGAAAATTTAGTGCTGGCAACAGAGAGCATCTGCAGTATAGCCAGCGTGTCTAAACTCACAGCAGGGAACTAATTGCTCCTATGGATATAGGTTTGCTTTACAAAAACAGGTCTGAAGGAACGTAGTTCCCATGCACAGAAGGATGGAGATCTATTGATAAGTGGCGAAATGCAGATCTCCAGTATGCAGCATCATCAGGAGGGAAGGAGCTGCTGGGAGGAGAGCTGCAGCATGGGCAGGGGGTGCGTGAGGATCCTCTGCTTTTACTCAACTTCTATTGTGCAGGGAAAGATCCTATCAATTTGCTCAAGATTATAGCATTAGCTTCAAGCCCTCCTTGAGACATATTAAATAATGAAATGAGGAAGAATAGCTCAAAGTCGAACCGTAATGCTATTTGTACAACATATTGTGTGGGGAGGATAGCAAAGAGGGGGGGCTAGTGTCATCAGAGAATTCTAAATGTTCCGTAAAACATTAAATGTTATTTTTATATAATTTATTAATTGGGAAGGGGGTAGAGAATAATGAGATTGGTCATACATTAAAAAAAATAATAATAATCCAGTGGACTATTCCTGCTACAATGACAGCTGTAAAATACTTATGACAAGTCTGGTGGAGAGGCTGCTGTGGGTATCTCACTCATTAAACTTCTTGCAGTTCTGGCACTCGGGTGTGTTCCTGTTTCATCAGGGGACAGAATAGGCAGGTCTGAAGCAAGGGTTAGTGATGGGGCTTTTCCCATGACACAGAAGTTGTTTCTGACAAAGGTAGGAACTGAGTGTAATTTTTGCATTAGGATTTGAATATTGAGAGGTTTGACTTCTTCTGTGTAGTTAATACCTGAATGTTTTTTTTTTCTTATCCTAAGGGAAATTAAGAAAAATGTGACTCTGATCCACAGTGTCTTCCTTGTAAAAGTACAGCCCTTAGTATCATCGTATGTATTCAATAAAAAGTGAAAGCAGCTCAGCCACCCCAGTCTTTCCAGTTCAGGAAATACATTTTTGCTCCAGGAGGAAGTTAAATACTCCTGTGCCAAGTCATTACAGTACAGTGCAATATGCCAATCTAGCTCCAGCTGTTCAGCCTTTATTTGGTATATGTAGTTGTTCTGATAACGGCACATTTCACTATGTGCATATATATAGTGTATATATATATATGTATATGTACATATATGTAGAAATATTTCTGTGTGCATGCCCAGCCACATAAGTAAAGTTTATGCTTTGAGTTTTTTTTTTTTAATACCACCTAATTCTTGGGACTTTCCAGAGGTACCAAAATTATTTCCTGGGCTCCCAGCATAGTCAAAGGAGGGAGAGAAGAGCATTCAGAGGCCACAGATCTCTGCTACTGCCACAAATGAAAATCTTTTCATAGCTGCCTCCCTGATTGCTCCTTTGCAGCAGGGGCCCTTGTTAAAGCCATTCAAATGTCAATATGCCACCAGTGCATTTTCACAATTCCCACCTAAATGCAGGAGGTAAATTCTACCATGGTTTCCTGAGAGGGCATCACAGCATGCCTACATTTGCTGCAGCATGATGGCTAGCAGGACAAGCTGCTGAGCATGCTTCAACAGGGTAGACAGCATGTGGTGGGCTGCAGAGAATGAATACAGTTATGAATTTATTCTCTGATGGATTAAAGGTTTGATTCTTGGCATCCTGTGCTGTTTGAGGTGCCCTAGGACATCCAACCTGGTTTCTCTTTGCTGTTTTGGAAAGGTGCAGGTCTTCCTCAAGAGTCATGTCAGACCTGCCAAACCTGCAGGTGCCTGGGATAGGTGGTAGCATCTCTGAGGTAGCATCAAGTACTCCTGGTTAGCCCCGTCCACCCTTCTTTGGACCTGTCATGTCTCAGGGCATGACCACATTGCCCTGGAGGGGAACAGCTGTGGCAGAAGCACTGCTGAAGTGCTGAAGTGAAGAAGTCCCTACACCATCTTCCCTTGATGCCCTCCCCAGCAGTGTTACACCCCTGGGAAGCAAGGAGACAACAGTGAGGAACACATCCTTACAGCCCAGAAGCACTGAGCTTCAGGAACAGGGTCTCCTTGCCCTCTATTCACATGGTACCAGTCTCGCTAATGCAACCACCTACACCAGTAAGCCACTTACACATTAACGAAGGGGTTCAGCTGCACCTTACAGGCACAGTGTGCCTGCCAGCAGTGCAGAACTATCTAACCCGATCTACCTGCTGGCCCATTCCAGCAACCATATGATGTTTTAATTGCTGAGAAAACAGCTTTTAAAAATATGTTAAAAGATTATTTAATATCCATTTCATGTACCATTAATTTGTTACTACAGTTATACCAGGAACTTTTGCTTTGTACACCTTGTTAATCATTGGTGTCTGGCATACTTTATGCTTATTCTGCTCTTAAGAAGTTTGCAAACAATTGCTTCAATGGAGCTTTTGTGGAGAATGTGTTATTTGTGACAAGTGGGTTAAAAAGATTGCAAAAAGTTGCAATCTTTAGCAAATCAAGCAAGAATATGTCAAAGTTCAGATGTACAAATAACCTACACAATGACCAGACAGCATCCACAGGAGTGTTTATAATCCATGGGAAATGTGAAGTCCACATAGCTTAGCCCACAACTGCCTGACTTTCCCAGGGTCAGGTTTTCCATCCTTCAGTTCAATAGCTGTGTTCCTGTAAACTTCTCAATGTCAACTTACCTACCCACTGGCAAAAATGAGGGGCAGCAATTACCCTTCACTGCAAAGCGTTTGAAGGGCTTTGGCTTATAGATCAGCACTGGATAAAGGGAAAGATTATTGCTTCCATTTAACAGCTTTAACTAAAAGTGTATCGATAGTAAGATTATGTTTTATTGTTGGTCAAGCCTGTGCTGAAAGACCTGAAGCCTTTACAGGGCAACAATTGAGCAACAATTATAGAAACATCTGTTTTGAACTGAGAAACATAGTGTGACATATTTCTAGGCAATTCAGAAATTCTTTCTTCTGTAAGGACATTTTTAATATATAGTTCAATTGGGCCAGGAGAAATGATTTTTAGTTATGAAAGGAACGCAACAGGAAAAATATTTCTTTCCCCGGAAAAAAAAAAAAAAAAGAAGAAAAAAAAAGGAGCCAGGGGCCAAAAATTTTTTTTTTTTTTTTTTTTTTTTTTTCCCACAGTAGACCAGGAAAATATTTATTTTGGAGATTCCATTGCACAAAAGACATATTCTAATGCTTTGAATTTAATGATATGTATTATGAGCATTTTGAAGCAAATTTTGTGGTAAGCTTTAAAGAAAGGTTTTATATGTGCAGGAAAGCTAGCTTTCTAAACTGCTTAGCAAGCCTTGGGTCAGATGGGTATGTTAATTTAAAACTCAGCAAGTATCTGGCCAACTTCACTGTGAAAGAGAAGCTGTTTTTGGTACAATTGCTCCACTAACCTGAAATCTAAGTTCCATGGATCAAATTGCCACAGCAGAAGCAACTCAAAATTAGCATTGCTACATTTCTGCCCACTTAGACTGATGACGATGACCAGTTTGTTTCTTTCAGTTGGCCAAAACTGGGAATTCTGCCGTCAAGTTCTGCTGACTTCATAAAATAAGTTATTTAACTGGCTTAATATTGTGGTCAACTGTGATGTTTAGGATAATGTCATTACTGACATTACTGCTTAGCCTTTGTCAAGGCAGCATTGCAAGTAATGGCTGAAGGAATAGGCACTCGTTTGCCCTATGAAAACATAGCTTGGGGTGAGTCTCATTGGCCATTAACTCATGCAACTGAAAATTAGACATCTGAATGAGTCTAGATTGATAGTTCCTTAGCCTCTAATGCGTAGATGTCTAAAGCTAAGATAAATCTGTGATGACCGAAGCATATGGCCAACCTGATCTGGTGGGTGGCATCCCTGCCTATGGCAGGAGTGTTGGAACCAGATGATCTTTAAGGTTCCTTCCAACCCAAGCCATTCTATGATTCTATGATTCTATGATTCTATGATTCTATGATTCTATGATTCTATGTTTCTATGATTCTATGATATGCAAGCAAATGAGACTTACATATAGCATTATTAAATGCTTAAAAAACTTTTTGCAAAGAGCATATCTGGTTATCTTATGACAAGTAAGGCAGAGCTTGGTGCACAAAGGGCACAAAACAGCAAATATTTGATGAACATTAAAAAGTAATTCTGTGGAAGATCAACAGGACACATTCTACATCCTTTACTTCTGCTACTGTTTCCCAGAAATCCAATTTTTCACAAGAAATTATTACACATTAAGAACATTATCATAGTTCTGAGAAGCCTCTACTGTGTAGTCTTTTCCAACCTCCTCTGTAAATGTAGTCCTCTGACTGCTTAAAAACCAGCTTCTCACTTCTTAAAAAAATAAAAAATGGATAACGGCTGAGATAAAATACAGTGAAATGGCCCCTCAGACACAATTGGAACAGACTGGGATGTGCAAAACACTCACTCCACTCACTCCACCGTCCTGGCTGATGAGGTTCAAAACTGACTTGATGTGTGGGCTAAAAAGAAGAGGTGCTTTGGGAAAGGACAGCTCTCCAGGCTTAAGTGTGTCTGCAGTTCCTGCCCCAGGATGGCTCAGTGTGTACTCTCCATCCTCTCTCTTGTTTCCTTTTCATCCAAAAGAGGGATGGGTCACAACCCTTAACTCTTTCCCAGTACAATCTGTGTATGGGGATGATGGTTCCTCCAAGCAAACCTCATCACCTGCTATGGGCTGGTTTAAAAACATCTCCTGCACTGCCTTTTCCATGTATTTCTAGCCAAGGACTGATTGTGTGGATGATGATCATGATGATAATTACAATTCATTTTGCCGATGACAAGCTGTCAGTGTATGGCAATGCAACATTAGGCCAAAGCCAATAAATATTTCTACACAGGGTGTCAGTTTGGTGTGAAAGGAGAGGATGTGCAGGTCTGGAGCATGTTTGAAGTGGTGGTTGGGCTTCAGTCATTGTAAAGGAATATGCTGACTTCAAGACATCCTTTGACTTTGCTGAACCTGACGAGACTCTCTTCTGCTTCTATTTGATGCTTTTTGGAACATGCCTATGATCTGCGAATACATCAGACATGTCTTTCCATTCTCCGTGGGGAATCAAAATAATGAGAGGTTGTCCTGTAAATTAGGCTTCGTTTGGGAGGATGATTTTCAGCTCATTTCCACATGCTCTGTCTCCACTTCCTGCCTCATTCTGCCTAGCTGCTGTGTTACACAGCAAATCCCCAGCAATCATTTAGAGCTGAGGGTGATGATGGAAAAAGAGATGGAGAGAAATGTGCAGCACAGAGGCAATTAGAAGCAGCAGTGACCAGCTTATGTATGTATGTATGTATTTAATCCTGGTCATAAGTGCCTCCAATTCATCAGTTTGTCCCCATTCAGCCACGATGCTCTGAGGGAACACTTGACTTCAGGCGCATACTGAAGCTCTGCTGACTTCAGTGAAACTTAAACATGTGCGTGATGGTAAATGTTTCCTAAAAGCATTATTCAGGGATGGGCTGGACTAAAGAATATCTCTAAGTGCTTTGCAGGATCCTCTAGCACCAACTCAACAGGCCCACAGATGAAGAATGTAGTTCTCTCCATAAACACTTAGTCTGTACGTCCTTGGTGAGGGCACATCCATGACCTCCTTTCCTCAGCCTCCCAGCAGCAGCCCAGCCACCTATGGCCATTTCTTGTGCTGTTGAGGATGGCACTAATTACTGCCATCCCAGGGGGAAAGGTTTCTTACAAAGTAGGCACTGGTTCATTAGGAATTCAACTGGTATCACAATAATTCAGGGGCATCTCACCTACTGTGAGTTAACTCATGATGGACCAAAGGACTACGAAGATAGTGAAGGGCCTAGAGGGGAAGATGTACGAGGAGCGGCTGAGGTCCCTTGGATTGTTCAGCCTGGAAAAGAGGAGGCTGAGGGGAGTCCTCATGGCGGCCTGCAGCTTCCTCATGAGGGGAGCTTGAGGGGCAGGCACCGATCTCTGCTCTCTGGTGACCAGCGATAGGACCTGAGGGAATGGAGTCAAGCTGTGACAGGGGAGGTTCAGGTTGAATATCAGGAAAAGGTTCTTCACCGACAGGGTGGTCATGCACTGGAACAGGCTCCCCAGGGACGTAGTCACGGCACCAAGCCTGTCGGTGTTTAAGAAGCCTTTGGACTATGCTCTCAGACACATGGTCTGAATTCTGATTTTTGGGTAGACCTGTGTGGAGCCAGGAGCTGGACTCAATGATCCTTGTGGGTCCCTTCCAATTCGGGATATTCTATGATTCTATGATTCTATGACCAAAGCAGCAGGCTAAGCTGGGAAAAGCTCTGTTAATTCCAATGTATTGAACACTGTCTAGACCCTTCAGTTGCTGTTTGAATATATGATACGTTAGGAAATAGCGTATCTGAAAATAATAATAATAATAATAATAATAATAATAATAATAATAATATAACAAGCAATCAAAGCCCAAAACAATACAACTATCAAAATTCTGGATTAAAGAGCACAGGTGGCAAGAAATTGGTCTCTCCTTGTGTGTGGTCCCTGATGCAGATGCCTTGTTTTCACAACACTGATAACGAAAGCATTTTTATTTTTGGATGCTCTGTAGGATACAGTGTAATACATCAAAATAAATCATTCAATCCTATGCCTGTTACAAATGAAAGCTGATGTACCAAATGTCAAGGTTACTCACTTTGATTAATCAATGAATATTTCCAATTTTACTAACAATGTTGAGGAAAGAAATGGTAGTGAAGAGGGAAATTCTGGCTTGATGCAAAGATATAAATACATAGATAAAAATATGTTTGTATAGATTTAGAGATAATATTGCTTCAAGAAAGAAGAAATTTCCCTGGTATATGGATGTAGATCCTTATGTACTTAAGAAAAAATAAGACTTTTAGTACTAAATCAGTCAGTTGGATCCGTGCTTTAGTAGAGAAACAGTATACCATTTTTTCCCCCAATTTTCATTTATTTAATGAACTCAATAATCATCGTATTTGAAAAGGCATTCATTTCAACTGCTGTGGAAAAAAACTTCTGATCAAATCAAGAGCGTTAGCTTCAAGGCCACCCTTCTTCCTATGAGACAGGAAGTATCTGCGTGATAAATTAACTGTGGGTGAATGCTAAGTCTTTAATGAGAAAAACCATGCTCTGTTGAATTCAGCCTTTCATGTGAAAGATGTTTGGGACCTTACTGAAAAGAATGTGTTAATCAAGAGAAAAGCATAATTACTGTCTTGTCAACAGACACAAATGGGAAAGCCTGGTGAAAGCCTGGCGAAAATGAGGTTGAAATTAACTCCAAAAAAAAAAAAAAAGAGAGAGAGAGTTTTTCTATAAAGTTTTTGGAGAGCTTGCTTTACACTGCATGGTGATTTATGACAATTGGAATCTCACTATTTCTGTAATTAATATTGCTGGATGCTTCCTATTCAGAGGAATGTTAATCATAATAATGCAAATGGAAGTATTATTGCAGCTATACCTCAGAGTTCATATTTCATATTGAGCCAAAGGTTCAATATTCAGCATCCTTCTCAATGGAGCATTCACATTGTATGGATAGATGAATGTGCACAAAAGGTAAAATAACTGAATTAATATAAACCAGAATAACATGTCTGGCACAGAGCTTCCCATTTTCCCATTTTGCTGTAAGGTCCTGATTGTTCAGGCTTTTTAAAGCAATAATAAATTATTGCAATGCACTGCTAATTACACCTCACTGAAGTTGTGTGTTGTATAAATTGCACTGGCAATGGACTTAAATTTAGTTTCTCATGCTTATTTTTAGCAAGTCAAAGGCAATTCATTTCCAGATGGGCATGTTTAAAAGTTTAGAGTGAAAAAAAAAATGTATAATTACTTCCTAATATAACGAGAGTATTGGTGACAAACTTTTTGTATGACATGTCTTTTAGCACTAAACATATTAATGAAAAAGGCAGAAGCAACAGCACAGATTAATTTTGACATGTGTTTTAAATGTGATGAATATTTGTAAATTTTGCTCCAGCAAATACATCCCAAATTTTCTTCTTAATGTTTTCTACCTCCCTCTACACTCCTTTACATCACATTTCTTAGCTTATGATTAGTTTCTTTATGATGGCTGGTGCTCCTGGTAATATATTATCCTTTTCCTTTTTCCTTCTTTTTCTTCCTTTGTTGTTGTTGTTGTTGTGTTTTGTTTAGTTTTTCATGAGTATTAATTGGTGATGGGGTGGGAAACAAGAGAGGGATTATCATTATTTTTTAATACTGCTGGCTTTTATTAAAAACACATAAACATGAAATTTCTGAGAATATTTTACAGTTGATTCAGAAGCATTAACTAACATTTCAGAAAGTAAACAACCCAAGTAAATTAAGACCATACTACAAATGTTTTTCCTAGCCCTTTTCTCTGTAGCAGAAAGGTGCTTTTTATTTTCATCAAGAAGGAATATTACTATCATAATAAAACTGTCTTATCAGCAGCACGTGACAGCAAAGGAAGTTGTGCAGGTGGGTAGGGTGAGACCCTACATTTTGGGGAACAGAAAAGTGCAGTCATATGGCAGTGACTGGAGTGTACATGTCCATAACATGATGTAAACATCATTTTGTTAGGAAAGGAGAGCAGTTCTGAGGTAGGGAAAATATTTTAAACTTTGCAGATCTAGGTTCAAATCCAATACAAATTTCCTGTATAACAAGTGTTTTGGTCTGGGTCTTCAGAAATATCTCAGTACCCAGCTGAGAGAGAAGGAGGTGTCCAAATAACTTTCAGGACCAAATCCTAAAGATACGGCTGTATGTCTTGTTCTATACCCTGTGGTCTGGATTAAGGGCCTACGTGCTCTAGGTACCTAATGTTCAAATCTTTGACATCACATTGCATCTAGTTGTGCTCTGTTTCAAAATAGCATTCAGATAATGATATGGATATATAGGTATAGATATTTAAACATAGATTTTCTTTTTTTAAAAAGAGATGAACTCACTTTGATGTTGCATTTGACAGGTTATCCCAGAGATATGCAGGCAGTTATGGCACAATAACTTCCAGAAGAGAAGTGTAGGTGCAAAAGAAATCTTAACCTCTTAATCTGTAACCACAACTGCTAGAGGAGCAGAGTCAACCTCCTTATTCTGTGTTGGAAGTTATTGGCAAAAGTAGTGATAATAGCACTTCTCTACCTTGATGAGTAGTTTGAAAAAATATATATTTAAATTATGAGAAGCGTAGATATTATGGGAGTGGGTGACCGTATATGTACCAGAGTCCTGAGAGAGGAGAAGGAACAATTTATTCTCACTTCCTCATCATTTTCAGATCTCTCAGAAAAGCATTCTGGTGGGTGATGACCTCTTCTGCTTTTGTTTTCCCTCTCATTGAAGTGAACGTCAGCAAGAGAGAAGATTCATAAAATTAATTCAGATTGGCTTAGATAAGGACCCTGTGATGTTGATTAAAAACCATCCACAGGGCCATTAGCAAAGTGAGATAATAAATGAAAATGCATTGCATTGCATGAGTTTTCTAGTGGGGGAACATCAGTGAGCAGTTTTGAGTCCGGTCGTCTTTAAACATCTTCATTCATTAGCCAAAAGACAAGAAAAGAGTACGTGTTAATTAGATCCAAATTGGGAGGTATTGCATAAATCAGTGAAGACAGAGATTAGAAACCTTAGGCAGGAAATGACAAAATGAGATGCAGCTTTGAAAAATGCATGTTGGGGGGAAATAATCTGTACCGGGACACAATCAGCAGTAAAGAGGTTTGCTCAAGAAGAGGAATTAATGGGAGGAAACCAAAGGATGTGGCCTATGGAGTAAAGGGCAATCTAACAGCGCAGCTATTTAAAGGTAACCTTTGCACCTTTTCAGTGGAAAGCTTGGATTCAAAATTCATTTCCAATTGGCAAGATTAAAAGGTCAATGTAGTTTTGGACCGCATATGCAGAAACAGGTTGCCAAGGAAAGACATGAAAGCCCACCTCTATAATAGCCTGCTACCGCATCACTCATACTTCTTAATTTTAATCTTTTTCCAATTCTGAAAGACTCTGTGCACCAGAGTACATGTAAAATGGATTCATATCAAGCAAAATGGGTAGCCTGGGAAAGCTGCTGGTCCTTGCAAATGTGGCTTTCGACGAAACCACCCCCATCGAGCCTCGGTCTCTTCTCCACCCCCTCGGTCCTCATGGGACTATGTCACCCTGAGACAAGGAGAGGAGCTGAGAGAGGGGGCATAAGGCTAATCAGCTAACGACAGATGTAAGAGAAGAGCAGAGCCCTGGTGCTGCACTGCAAATGCTTTAGTGTGGGCCAGCTTCCAAAGGAGCCAACCTCCTGCTTGTGGCGGGACATGTTTTTCACACAGGAGTCATTACTTGTAAGCTGGGGCTCTTTAATGCCACAAGCAACTCAGATAATACAAAATTTTCTGATGAGAGTGGAAACAACAAGAAGCATTTGTCTAAGACCTTAGTCTTTTCACTTTAACAAAGGTAAAAGATTTAAGGAAGGAAATATTTAAGGTAATTACATAAATAAAAAGAATTCTTCCACCTTCTGAGGACTGTAAAATCACACACAACAGGAAAAGAACAAACACTGTGTTACTCAGAAACCCTTGAAACTACAATAGAGGAATAGAGGAACTGGTAAATTGCTCTCTTGGCAAAGGGAAGTCCCTTTGCACAGTTAGCCAAGGACAGGCATTTAATTTTAAGTACTGTACAGAAAGCCTTAGTTTATATTTAACAAATACATTTATTTCCATGGAATGAATAAGCATAGCCTGGTACTGTGCTGATGTGACATTACACTAGGAATCATGAATGTATAGGTGACAGTTTTATGTGCCCTAACTATAAAAAGTTGTTTTTAATTCATTCAGCATAGCAAGTAAGTTAAAAAACACTGAACAAAACACTGATCTTTTT
>VXAA01004464.1:0-73773 GCA_013399115.1 Anseranas semipalmata
TTTTTTTTTTTAACTAACTCTTAGCGGAAGAAGATTTTGTTCCTTTCGTTGAGCTGAGCCACCACGTGTGACCCCAGCTGAGGTAGGTGCAGGTCAGTGGGTGCTTAGGAATAGTGTTTAGCCAAAGCTCTGGGGAGCCAAAGGGAACACTGCAAAGAGAGGTGCGTCATGGGGCCCACCTCGCTCTATGGTTAGCAAGGTTACCGGAAAAGGAATGTGGCTTAAGGATGAGATGCTGGCCTGCAGCTGGGCTTCACATGTGGACAGTACGCAGGGCTCTCCACAGGAGCATGAACTCCTGGTGTTCCATGCTGGGGCTGGCCATCAGCACGCTCAGCACCACCTCCCCCTGTGCAGGGCCTGCATGGGAGGGCTGCCCTGAGAGTGCCCCTGTGACCTGGGGCTCTGTCACCCTCTGGGTATCCAGCCAGGTTTATGTGACTCAGCACTGCCAAGGCAGAGGTGGACCTTGGTCTACCTGGAAGCAAAAACATTATGCCTTTGAGATGCCCATGGGCACCGTATCATACCTCTGCATGCTGCTCCAGAAGTATGTGCAAGTCTTGTGTAGACCTTTGGCCAACAGCCAGCCTTTCATGGATGTCTTGCAAACATTAGGCCATCTCAGATGCCATATCTTTAGGCAACTGAATTGCACTCCTGGGATACAGGATTCAGCCTTGGATTTTGATGTCTCAGTTGAGGGCTCAACAACATAGACATCTAAGTGCACAGCATAGTAACTGAATCCCACCCCTGGTCAGTGGAAAGGCCTTTTAGGGTGCATTCATACCACTCACTTCATACATCTTTCACCTGAGATAATCGGCGTGTGAGAAGTGCCTTGCTCTCTCTGTGGACTCTGAAGGGTAGACCTGCTCAGGTAGAGTCTCCTACACTGTAGTCATCTAGAACTTACTTAATTCAGCTACCCACACATGAGAGTCTAGCCCTTCTGGGATGTCATGGGGTATGCCAGACATCCACATAGATGTGGTACAGGGACCACAAGACCTGAACCCTCCTAGAGCAGCAGCAGGGGCCAGATGGTTACTTGATCTCAGTATCACACAGCACTAGATCCCCACATGCCAACAGCCCCTGTGTTTAGCCAGATGAATCCCAGCCACAGAGGCTGTGGTTGCCTTAAGGACCAGAACCAGCTGAGCAGGGCTTGTGAAGGCCTGAATTCAGTGGCTAGGCACCAGGCCACTAACTGCTTGGAGCACGTAGATGACTTATGAAGGCCTCCAGCTCTATGGGTTCAGCCCTCAGCTCTCAAAGGATGTGCATGTTATTTGAGCATCTGGCTGTTCCAAATCAGGCCTGCTTCTCACATTCACCCTTTTGGAACTTTGAGTAAGTTTATTATAATTTTTAACTCATAACTATTCCATTATACTGATGCAGAAATTAATTCTCTCCAAACTACAACATAATTAGCTCATACATGCAGTAAGGATGCTTGCTTTTTTTTTTTCCAAGAAAAGGATTAAGTGCTTTCCCTTTTGGAGCCCAGTGCTTCTTACTAACCTCTCCTGGCTTGGGGACAGCTGGTGATGTCTGTCTCTGAGTGTTATGAAGGGGAGAGAAGACAAATGAACACACTTCTTAGAAAAAGTAGAAATCTAGGGAAAAAAAAGTGTTTATTTTGGAATGCAGTTAAGAATTTGGGGTGAATATTTCTATTTCTCAGTGGACACAAGACTGAGCAGTTACAACTGATCCTCAAAACTACTTACATGCATCTTTTCAGCCTCATTGCTTTCTTTCGTCTCTGTTATCCCCTTCTCTCTCTATTCTTGGCTACGTGCTAAGTGAACTCTGCAGAACAGCACAGCTTTTCAGCTAAAAGCAAACAAAAAAAGATCTCCGGGTGTACTCTTTTTCCTCTCAATCAGTGGTCTCCAAAAGTGCCTGGCCCCATTATCTTAATAAATAAGATGTGCCAAGGACTGTTCTTTGGCTGTGAAGCCAACTGGCACAGCACATATCACATTCCTACAGCTGAACTCTTACCACCAAACCAATGTGACTGTCTATATGCACACCACCTACCAGGAATGGTCCATTGCCCTTGCTGTCTCCTGTCCCTTTCCTAGGTGTTGATGGGAGACTGTTACGTGGTCTGGGCCAAACCCATACCAGGAGGATGCTTGGGCCAAACCCATACCAGTAGGATGCTAACAATTCACCAGTGTGGGTGGCCATTGGCCCTGAAGAGATGTAGCCCAGGAGGCTGTGGGGAGCTGGTCCACATCCAGCTCATGCTAAACATGCAATGTTTTCTATTAAGAATAATTCCAAAACATGCAGTACCTACTGGTCTAGCACAAGGTATTGTACTGAACAAACCAGCCTTATTGTGATTTAAAAATCTAACAATGCCTGCAATTGCTCTAGTTCTCAGTGCATTCAGCTCTTTACCAACTCATCCCTAACATTCTTCATCTCACTTTGTCCACTTTGTGCTGCACTGTCTGAGCACAGCCATGACAGTGACTGGCCAGGTATGCATGGGCATTTACCTTCCACGATAGCCCTCTCAGGACACAAGGCACCTAGCTCATGGGACATGCTGCCAGGGACTCTCTGTAGAGGGAATTAGTCTTGCCTGTGTTCCACAGAGGGTCCCTGGCAGTGGGACTGATGCCTTTTCCACTGATAGCCAGCTGGAATAGGAGCGGGTGATGAAGGTTCAAACCTTTCTGGCAAAGGGGGGTCAAGAGCCTTCTTGTCACCAGGCTCCTTGGACAAAAGAAAATCAGACACCATCCTCAGCATCACTCACTGTATTTTCCAGGCCAGCTCTGGGCTGGACTCACTGTGTTTAACAGCAACTGATGGATTATGCCCCTAACCCCTCATTTCCCTTCCAACTCAGGATATTCTATGGTTCTATGGTTCTATGATCCTGTGGCATTTGAATCTTCTTTGGTGTGTAAAAACAATTCCTCTTTCTGGCTTACCTTGCCACCAAAAAGCTATACCGGTGCAACCAAAACTGTGATGAGAAGTTGTCACTAATATCCAGCCGCAGTCCTTTCCATATCGCTCAGTATTACAGACCTCTTATTTCCTCCCCTTTCTTGTCTCCTTTCCATCTGATGAGTCCTCATCCACTGATTCCTATATTAAGAGTAACATGGACTACGGTATGTAAACTTCTCTGACAAATCCTGTAGAACTGAGACTTCCCCTGATGCCTCTGCTCCTGCTTTACCGAGCCCAACATAAGGGCTGCCTTCATCTTTGTGACTGCTGCAATACAGCTCTAATCCCACACTGGGATTCCTGGCCAACAGGCAGAGTCCAAAGGACGACCAGAGAAAACTTGAGATCTAAGAACAGACCTGAGAACTAGACCCAGGCTAAACCATCCCAGAGGCAAGTCTGTGAGTTGGGATCCAACTTTCTGCCCTTGTTCCAGACCCTGCAGGAGCCGAGATCTACCACTGCAGAGTTTGCACTGAGAAGAAGCTCAAGGCTTTCTGATGGAGTAAGAAGGGTGCCATTTTGTACTATACCTGAAGAGGCAGCGGGTAGGATGGATACGTAGAAATAGTTGCTGCAGAAGGACAAAACCCAGCGTATGTCAGGATCTGCTGGGCAGGATTGTACAGGATCTGAGGAGGAGGTGCAGCACTGAAAGCAATTTGGGACATAGGTACCTGTTGAGCACAGAAAACAACAATTTATCAGCACAGCGCAGAGGGGTCTGGAGCAGGAACTGGTCCCAACACAAGTGACTAGGCAATTTAACGACTTCCTATTTTCCAGCATAATACCAGTACTCAAAAAAAAAAAAAAAAAAAAAAAAATGTAGCAGGCAGAATGAGAGGAGGGCGTATCTGGAGTGAATTTTCTGGCCAGAATTACACAGCTATTTTAATCTTCTTCCCTTGGAAAAAAAGACTGCTGGTGGTTCCCTAGCACCAGTTACAGAAGCACTGGCAGGACTCCAGACCAGAGACACCCTGAAAAGCACAGCATACAGCTTTGGCCGCCTCTTTTTATCCACTCCAGCACCCTGTCCTTCACACTTTGCTGCAGACTCTTTCCAATAGCAACTACCTGATGCCCTCATGTCTTTTCTCTCTGCTTTCCTACACAGATCTATGAAGACCTCTCTTTCCAGACCACTTGTTTGTCTTTCACAGCTTCCTCTCACTTGTGAAACAGTTTTCTGCTGGCTCTCCAATACCACCCCCTACATCCATATCTCGTCCCTACTGTACGAAATCAAGAGAGATTCTCATTTGCATCAGAGTTGAATTGACTCCTTGATCATGTTCTGTGGCTCTACTGGCATGTCCCTTAACTGCAGTGTGAGATAAGGTTTGCAGGAAGAAGTAATAGCTCATTTTAAACCAACCAATAAAATCAGGAAAAAAAAAATAGAAGGTTGAATGCGACAGGTGACTTGTGTTGCTAAAACTCTGTGCTACATAGCCATTTTTGAAGGACAACAGAGCTCTGTGAAAGATTTTCATGACCCTCTGCTTTGCAAACTGAGACAAGCACAGTGGTTTCTCTCCTCTCCATTGTTTTTATTAGGAGATTCCTTTACATGAGAGCATGGAATTTTCTTTTTATTGAAATAATAAAATATGGCAGTTGCAAGACAAATACTGAAAGCAGCAGCCAGGATTTTTTTGGCATTTCCTTTCAGACTTATCTGTGAGAGACATGAACCACTGCATCCTTCAGAGATAGCGTACACATTGTGATTAAGGCAGGGGTGCATTAATTGTGTTTGTACATGGAAAACATCGTCTAGGTCACTGATGTACCACATGAAGTTATATGACAGTCCAAGCCTTAGCTCAGAGAAAGGCTGGCCCTGAAAGCAGAAGGCCTATTTCATGTGAGAAGACTCTCATCTTCAAGGTACTCTCCTCAGAACACTTCCTTTCTACCTGCCCTGCAGGGTGAATATGGTGGGAAGAAACAGAGGAGCTGCCTTTCAGGCAGCAGGAGCAAGAAGCAGCTCATGAGGTTGCCTCAGATCCAAAAGCTTCAGGCTAGCAACATGGCTCACCCTGGCTGGGGCTGGACCAGCAACCAGCAGTGTCCTTCCTTGGAGGAGGGAGGCTCTGGAGCAGTCATATCCCTCTGGCTATGGACATAAACAAGGCAAGAAACACTTGTTTTGCACAACATGAAACACGGGTGCCTGTTCTGCATCTGCTACCAACTTTCTGCTCTGGGACCTCTAAGGTGTCTCTGTCCTCCTTCCAGGAACCTCTCTAAATCCATTCACATTCTCTCCCCCAACACTCTCCCACTGCTAAGGACAAACATCACAACAGTCCTAGAGGACAGGTTTGGGGAGTCATCCACTCCAAATCCACCGATCAAGCACCTTATTATCAGGCTATCTGGTCTCAGCCTGGAGCCAGTAATGACTTGCAGGTATTGAAGCTGGTTAGATGCTTCTATCAAGCATTCCAGTAGTGGTGCTACATTAAATTAGTCACCTAAAACACGAGGGTGGGTGGAGATGTTTTAAACTGAAGCATGCACCCAAATCAAAGAGGCAAGGAGCTGCTGACTGGCCAGGGAGCGTCCCCAGCCTGGCCACGCAAGCTGCTGCTCACCGTGTGCTGGGGTTGTGCGGCTGCAGAGTGATACAGTGCAGCTCGCTGATCCGACAGAGCAATGCCAAAGTGCTTATTTCTGACCTCCAATTACTTCTAACATCAAATTGCACCTTTAGTTGCAGGAGTGCTAAGATACGAGCACATGGAAAGTAGCTCGGTGATTAGGGGTTTATCTCAGTTTCCTTTTTTTGAGCAGGGTGAGGAAAGAGGGAAGAGGGAAGAGGTGAGGAGAGACGGGAATGATATTTCATCTGCCTGGATTCCCTTGAGGACTCTGAGGAGGAGACTAATTAAAAAAAAGCCAGCACACTCCCCCAGGACCAGAGGTTGTTCTGATTAATGCAACACTAAACTCAGGGCAGGCAGATTTCTCGGCAAGGTGTGTCAGGAAAACATTTACAAGTCATCAGATGAATACTGGGGCAGAGATTTTAGGTTAACTCTTTGTACTAGCAAGTGAAGTTTGTCGTGCATTTCTTTACCTCTGTCTCAAATAAGAAATGATCAGGGTGTTTTACCATTTTGGATACTTCTATTTACATTTCATCTTAACCTGCTTTTTGTTAAAGTTGACTTTAAGGTAACTGCCTAGCCAGCATCCTATATCCAGGCACAGGGTAGATCTGAAAAGGAAGGTACCATCACAACTGCTGCTGCTCCTTCAGCAGATCACAGGGGCCAGCCCCACGGGTGACACAGGGGCCACTGAGAGCTGATACCCTGGGGGTCAGGAAAGGATGAAGTGTTTCCCACTAAGCCAGCACAACTCTCTGGCACACAGCAAAGCCACGGGAAGCATGCCCGGGTCTGCAGGGAATTTGTCACGAGAAAGAAAACCCGCAACAACCAAAACAACACTTTTTTTTTTTTTCTGTCCAGGAAATGTGATGGGTGTAGAGGCAACTGCACTGTTTTGCAAACTCTCTTTGCAGCATGTTTTAGTTGCCAGCATTCCCCAGAGATAAACATGTTTTTTGTTTGACTAGTCAGCCAGCCTTGTGTACTCTGGAAGTCAACCTTAGAGCAATGCCCTGAGGCATTTCAGTGGGCTTTAAAGCCCTGGAAAATGCCAGTGAGCATATCTGTGGGAAGGTGACATCCTGAAAGAAAGTGAATTGTTCTCCCACACATTTTGAAGTTTTTTCTTGTTTCAGTCCCATGACCCCTTCTCTTCTGTTCGATGTTTTCTTGGCCCCTCACTTTTCCCAAGAATTACTCCTTTCATAACGAAAGCAAGCAGCAGATTAGCAAACCAGTTATGGTATGTACCTCAGAAGGACCCTGAAAAAGCACAGGAGCAAGGAATGGTCATTTAATTTTGGACTGCTCCTTTAGTAACACTTTCACAAACATAGCATGGTTCCTGCACTGAGCTAATTGACACAAAATCATCCTTCCCCTTAAGGTAGCGAGTTGTTTTTTTTGTTTGTTTGTTTGTTTGTTTGCTTTTTTCCACTCTTGCTGTAGAGGAGATATTAAACAGCTTAATCAGATCAGGTTTTGAGCTGGAGCCTCAGCAGACTCGCTGCAGCCAAGTCCAGGGGGAAGCTGCTGTGAATTCCTTGCACGGCTTTTTGCCACCTGGTTGGAGGACTCAGAGCCTGACCTGGGACTCTGCTTCCCAGCACGGGGAATGCACCAGGTCACAGAGACTCCAGTTCTCCCAGGAACATGTCCTCAGCTTGATGTCCCCTGGGAGCAGTGCAGTGCTATCTTCCTCACAGCAGAGATCTGCTTTGGTTCAAGCACACCCTGCTACAAAGGTAGCAGGCCCCAGCCCAAATCCTGTTTAAGCCTGGGCTGACATGAGACAGATTACACGGGCATAGTTTGGCTGTCCACATCCTTCCACATCTCAGGGAAGCACTAGCAGCTCTGGCTCAGGTCCCCCCGCAAGAAGAAGCACTGGAAAGCTTCTTTTTACCTGGCTATGCAAGGCCCCAGAGGCTGGAGATGGTAATCCCAGGGCAGGACACAGCTCTAAAACAAACCTTTACTTTCATTTTTTCATATCTAATTAAAGCTTGGCTCCTAGGGGACCCAAACATGTTATGTTCAGGGACATATTATGTTCAGGAGTAAATGGCATTTTAATGACCTTACAGCTGAAGAACAAGAAAGGAAGAAGATGAAAAAACTTAGTAGCACAGGAAAGCTGCACTGCTCTATCAAGGACTCATTTTAGATGGCACCTGCCCTCCCCTCATTTCCCACTGCTGCTGTTTCTGCTTCCATTCTGCCATTCCTCTCTCACAGGGAGGTGATGAATTAAGCTGGGAAAGCTGCTTCCACTCCCCCCCTCAAGCAGCCACAGCTGTTCATGCCTAACTGGTTGCAGTTTGTTATCAGCTCCTTGCAAGAGTCCCCTCACACAAAGCATGGGTCGGCTGCACGTTGCTCACATGCAAAGGCTCAGTATGCTTGTTTGCCTTAAGCTAGAGAGAGGAATATTGCCAGCAAACGCTTGCAGCTCTTAACAAAGGTGAATTTCAAATAATTCATATGGCCCTGCTCTATTGCATGGTTTTAAGGCCCTTGTAAACCTCTGCTGCCAGTTGGGTGCAAGGCAGCAGACAGCGTGCAGCTCTCCCCCATCCTGCCCCTTGCCTTTCAATCTGCTGCAGCACGCAGGGATCAGGGAAGGGAGGGACTTGGTCTACAGAGGCAGAAGCACAGATAGTAGGGCACAGTGACAAAAGAGCTGCCATCACAATATCCAGGCCAAGAAGATTCAGCTGCCATCAGTTCTGAGCTCCATGGTAGGTCATACCCCATGTCACTTGGCTCTCCCATCTGGACAGTCACCAGAAACATCATGGAACTAGAAGACATTCGCTGCTATTACGCGTCCCTTCTGCTCCTGCATTTCAGCCCTATCCCCACACCTCTGCCTCATAATGTTTGGAAGCTCTTTGGGTGGGGACCATCTACTCCTCTGAGTGCCTGGTCAACTGGGAGCCTCTTGGCTGGTCTGGCCCTCCTGGCACACAGCCTCTTCTGAACGCGGCGGCACATATCAGTGTGGCACAGGGAGCAGTGGCACTCCTTAGGGAAACAACAGAGGAGGTTAATGTGATCTGAATACAACTGTTTAAATAAAAACTTGACAGGTCCTTCAGAGTTAATCCCCATTCTTGGAAAAAAGAACTACATAAATAGTCACACCTAGGATTTGAGTTTTACATTATCTACAAACTAGCATGCCTTAGGTCTGTGCTGGCTGACATGTTCAGTGCTGAATTAGAAGAAAAAAAGATGTCACTGAGTGAAGCGCCAGCATCTGTTCATACAGACGCCTGTTTTTCTCCCTTCCACTCGTGTATTGACCAGAGCTGACCTACTTAGCTGTGAGCAGCTGGCAACTGCTTAGCCTAAATATGTGACTCCAGACTCCCAGACCACACAGGAAACATGTTTAAAGTGCATCCTTTGTACACTTACGATTCCTTGTTTTTTAACTCACTTGATAATGTCAACAAGCACAGAAGTCATTACAGAAGGCAAAAGACTGTGAACCTTACCATGTCTTTAAACGCCCCAAGAATGGCTGCCGTGATAATCCCCAGAAACAACCCGATGATGTTCAGGACTGTGGAGGACCACAGCAGCCTATACAGGTGGACCACGTCCTGGCAGCTGCTCACACCAAGAAATTCATAGTAGCTGGAGGACTGCTCTGAGCTGAAAGAGAACGCAGACAGCATCACTACTGTGTTTTGCACAAAATAAAGAGCACCAGAGGATCTGAGTCCCTCCTGCCTACTTTTCTCTTTGGCAAAGTACTTAATCCATACTCCCACCGACGGGTGCAAACACTGCTCAGATGAACTGGAGAAAGCTCTACTCAGCTAACATCACCATTAGACGCGTAGTCCTACTAATACCAACCCTAGTTTGGCTGATCTGTGTTGGCATGAGCAGGGACTCCTTCCTCTTTGCTAAGGGCCTCTGAACACGGAGATAGTCCTGGTATATGGGTGCTGCCCTTGCCATTTAGCTACCAGCTAAAACGTTTAGCGCAGCTTTTTTTCCCAGTTCACCTGGAAATCTGCTGGCATCTCTGATAGTGGGAAAGGCAAGTTGCTTAAGCATTAATTCAACCACAGGAAGGGAGGTTTTGCCAGCTGGCTACATTTATTTATGGTGTCTGCAGTTCCAAATTAACAGATGCAACATAGTACGGTATAAAGATGTGCCTTTAAACTATGGATTGTACTATCCAGAAATTTTTGTTTCTTTGTATTTCTACACTGCAATGGTTATTGTAAATTAGGCTTTGTGTGTGAATGTTGTGAAGTCAATCCTTATTGCCTTGCTGAAAGTGAGAAATATTCTACTGCAAAATTTGAAAACAATTTCCTGCAGTTCTTCGCAGTACCTGCCTTAATGCTGGCCCACTAATGAGCTCCTAGAGCAGCTATTTGAGCTGGAAAGATTTTTTAAATGCCAAGTCTGGTTTTGCACTGTTAGGAAAGTGCCATCAGATTATGGTGGAAAGCAGAAGTGAGCAGTTTGTGAAATATTCTTCTGTTCCCCTCTCCCCAGCACTTGGGGCAGCTGTGGGGACCGTGGTTAGGGAAAGCTCTGCAGAGGAAGGTAGCAGCATGGAGAAACCCACAACACTTCTGGGTAGGATCAAGCCAAGCACAGTAATTTCTGGAAATATCAAATCATTTGTTGTGGGGCATGGTTCTGGCACATGGATCTGTTATTGTCAAGTTAACTTGGGCCCTATTATACGAGCCCAGACGTCGCTTAACTTAAAGCCATAGCTTCAGGTGCCATCAAGCTGAGGGTACCTGACTTGAGATCCTGCCTACGTACTGGTCTGTTGCATGGCTGACACCAAGTCACTTACTATGACTGTGTCTCCTCCAACTTCTCTTTGGCCATCCTACGAACGGGAATTGCTGAGTCTGTAAAGCAGTGGGAGTGCTTCTTTACTCTGGATTTGTCTGTGCCGTAAGATCTTGCTGTCCACTGTGGATTGCTGACAGTGGCAGAACACACATTTAATTATATCATTAAACACTGTCACAGCAGTGATCAGTCCCTGATATTTTCAACAAACCCAATGTATTAAAAAATTGGCACTGAGGAGATGGAGGAGGAGTTTTCCTGTTCTCTCCTTGTTGCTAACTTATGCTTCAAGCAACAGAGTTTCACTCAGTATATTTGATAACTCTGAATGCTTTCACCCCTGTAAGACTTCTGTTCTTTTCTGCATTGGGTTGAGCTGTTTTAATGCATTCCATAGAGCTGCACTCACTTTGTGTCTGTGTGCATGAGAAATACTCACGGAGGACTTCCCTCTAGTCCCAAATTTAAATTTACTTCTCTAATTTAGTTAGGATCTGGGCAAAAGCTACTCCCTCATGCAGAAACCTTGTGTATTACCTCATAGTGCCAGCCTTATTCTCATACACCGAAAATGTTCATGTCTGGTAGCATGCTAGCCAAAGCTTACAGAGGACTGAGGTTATTCAGGACTGGTGGCATGTGAAAAGGAGGAAAAAAAAACAACAGGAGACACAGGAAGGAAGATAGATGGGAAATACACAGAGGAAAAGAAAGAAGAGGGACTGTGGGTAAACTGCAGAGGGTTACAGAGGTTGCATGAGAGTGCATGATAAGATGATACTGAGCTGTATGGAGAGTGAGTCATGCAGAAGCTCTACCCTGGGAAATTCTCTCCAGCTTCTTGTTTGTGGCAGGACGTGATGCTGCTTGTAGCTGAAATCTCTATGTGCCAGGTGGCCAGTCAGCTGTATGAGTTCATTTCATCCATCTTCCACATTATAAACCCTTGCACTTGGCTGTGATGTAGTTTAACTAGCCACCCTTGTACTCCTGGTAAACCACTGCATGGCTACCCTGTGCTAACCTTCTGCCGATCTCTGTAAGCATACCCAGACATTTCCTCCCTTCTTATCTTCTGGCTTCTCATGCTTTGGTAATGACGAAGTCAAATGGACAGGTTCAGGAAACACTCACAAGACCCTCTGTATCTATCCTATGGCAACTTAGTAAAAACCTATGCATACAGAGGCTATTGCTAACAAAAGAGCTCTGCATCTGCCTGCAACATCATCTCTGTGTATGGACACCTATGTTCCTATTTATTTTGTCTTCTCCAGTTTGGTAGAAAAAAATGGTTAATTAAATCTAATGAGAAAGTTGCATTGCAAGATCACCAGTAAATCCAGACAGGGCTATGACTGAGTGGTTGACTTTGATCCCACAGCAAAGAGCTTATTGATATATTTTAAGAAAAAGATACTGAAATAATGACCGCATTAACACATAGCCCTTGAGCTCTTCTCCACTGGCATCACAACTTCAGTGACAGAGGAACTGGTTTGCTTAGCACACAAGCCCCCAGTGTTGCTTCTCCAGGCCTAAGGGCAAAACCCCCATCATTTATAAGGAGGGACAAACAGCCAAGGATTTCCCAGAGGCCATTGACTGCACACAGGTACTTACTTCTCACAGTTGTACAGGTCACAGCAATAGCACGTGTTACTCTTTACTTTCAGCTGGCACTTGCTGTTTAAGGTATAACACGTTACCTGCCGAAAAAAAAGAGATTGACTTTAATCTCAGTGTTTCAGTGCAACATACAAGTCATCCTGCTGACCCCAAGAAGCAGCTACTGCAGCGTCAGGTTTTATTTGCTGTTGTGCAGAAGGATGGTGTGCCAGTGCTGCCAGAGTTTTCAGTCGCTTTGCTGCACTGCTCCATGCTATTTTGCTAAGACCCAGAGTCCACAGCAGATCCCTACAGCTATGACCCAGGGACCACGGGTCCTGAGAGGTACACTACGGCAAGCCACTGCAGTGGATAAGAATACCACTCCATTATGGTGGGGAAATGGGCAAAAATGCCAATTTCTCTGAACAGCTTCTGGTAAATTGGAGCTCTTTCCTTTCAGTAACATGCTCCTGAAGGAGGAAATAATTAAGAATAATAACAGCAACGATCTCCAAACCCACAAACAAAACCACTCAGAAAAGATCCAAGCGCTCCAGCAAATAACTACCATTTACAGAGGCTCTTGAATATAAAATTGAAAAGATTTATTTGTGTGAGCAGGAATTGCAGGAAGTGAGCAGATGTTAGAACAATAAAGGTAGGCACACGTAAGTCACCCTCCATGCAGACAAGAAATGACAAGAAATCATTTTAATGACTCCTTAAGTGTAGTAAGTATATATCACTTCTATGTGGCACTATAGACCAACTGAAATATTTTATATACACGTTTTTTTTTTTTTTCTGAGATTTTTAGCTTATTGAGTTTGAAATCCTGGAAAACTGTCATGTTTTAAAAGCTAGCAGGACAGAAGATACATTCTTGCTATAGTTTTTATCTTCATAGAAAGAATGTGCTGTAACAACTGAGAAGTATTTTGTTTGCAAAATGCATTATTGAATGGAAAATTCCTCATAATGAAAGAGTAGAAGTAGCTTGCTTAGGAATACCTGCCTGCTTTTGGAAAGCTTCTGTCAGTCCTCACTCCTGCTTAGCCATGAATGTGTTCCTCTGTGAGACAGTCTCCACAGAAGATGTCACACTGTGCTTCTCAGCTCCTGACTTTTGGATCTGTACATCCTTTTTAGTGTGAAAACTGCTACTGTCGACGAGTCTGTACTCCTCACATGTTTGTTCCTGACAGAAAGAAAAGTCTTACACACACACACAGCACCAGAGAAAGTTCATCTTGCTGCTGGTCTCAGACTTGCCACAGTTGTTGTCCTTAGCATGATTTCTTTGAGCAGTGGAAGTTAGAGAGTGGTAAAGCTAAAAAGAAGCTAAAATGATGCCCTAGGATTGCTTTGTTGCCCAGGACAAGGCTACACATGTGGTTAGTCTCCAGTGCAAATCAGCTGTTCTAACCCCAAATGGAAGTTAGGTTATAAGAGGATGGTCCCAATCTGAGTTGCAATCCAGAAATGGGAGTTCACAGCCTGATACATGTCCCACTTGTCACAAGAGTACCTCACCCTGAGACATGACCTCATTTCATTAACCTTTTTCTGTTGTGTTTGAACGTACTGGAGTTTCATACAAGGGCTTTGCTGACCTGAAGACATAATCAGCTTCCTCAGCCCAAGCTGTAATTTACTGCAGGAGAAGAGGGCACCAGTGTCAATGACTATGTCAGATTAATCAAGATCCAGCTCAGAAGCGACTGAAATTTCACATGTGGCTATTTCTCAAAGCATTTTGAAAACTGATCCTGGAGCAGACCGTGCCGATGTACCTGCTACCAAAGGTATTTTGTTGGGAGGCTCTAGTACTTTTGCACTGAGTGGACATAAGACTTTGGTTTTGACCCCCTGTATGTGGTCAAAATGGCCTAGGACCCACAAAGATAAAAATACTCTTCTTCCATCACACATGCATGGCTGGGATTAGAGTACTTTGTAACACAGAGTGGGCTGCTAAAAAGGTGGTTCTTTCTGATGCACTACTTTGGGGATCACTTCTGATAGGAAATAAAAGTAGTTTTCCCCTCTCCAAGCATCATAAGGCCAGTTTGCCCCTTCTGACTGTAGAAGGCTAGAAGGACAAAAGAGGGAGAACAGCAAGATCTTAGATATGTTTTTAGCTGCTTCGAGGCTGCAAGACGTATTAAATTTTTGGCCAAGGGAGTTACTGTAGTTGTCTATTTTTATCACTGCATTTTTAAAACTTGCAAAGAGCACAACACTCCTTTTTAGGAGATCGGTAGATAAACCAAAATAAACAAATTACTGTGTGGTGTGAGCAAGGATGGTGGAAACAGGCCATTTGTGGGTATCCTGCATGTCAAGACCTATTTTTTCATTTCAGTGACCAGACATTTAGCTTTTTCATGTTCTGGCTGTTTGTGCCTGTCTATCCCCTCACCACAATTGAAGAGATGTTCTCACCTCATAGTAATTGCAATAAAATCAAATTATTTCTGCTTTGAGCAAAGAAAAGAACTGAAACCAGCAGACTCCATGACCTGGAGACCACTCACAGGCTACAGATGGTGATCAAAAGGAAACTCAGACTCAGTAAACAATCTGCCTTCCTGGTTAGGTGTTCGCCTGGAATGCAGAGCATGTCCCTTGCTCACTAGTTGGCTAACTTCAGAAAAGCAAAAGCCAAGTTCAAATGCCATGGATCATTAACTCTAAATTAGCACATACTGACTCTAGATCAGTGGACAACAAGACAAGAATGTTATTGCAAACTAACTGCACTTTAAAAAGACGTGTTTGTACAGGATTTTTTTTTTTTTTTTTGCCAGAATAGAGCGAGGAGTTCAGGGTGGCCCAGGCTGAGACATTCCCAAAATCTGCAGAGCTAGAGAAACCTGTCCGGCCAGAAGCCTGAGGCTGGGGTCACCTGCAGGGAGTTGTGGTCCAGCTATGCACTTTAATTAGAAGAATCAGAAGCATTTCTTGGGCCATGTCTCTGTCTGAGTGCACACAAACACTTTAGAAGAGGATAGAGTAGAACTTACAGAAAAGCGTGTTGTCCTTGATCCTAAGTTTGTCTGGGTAGGTCTTCAAGCAAGGAGGTCAATGAAACATTTCTGCATGCATTTTCTGGAATCAACAACAGGGTGCCCTAGCAGCAAGACTGAAGTAATATTAGCTGTTTAGCCTGGTGATAGACTTTGCTAACCTGTCTAGAATTATTAACAGTAACACTCCCCATACACTTTTTCATAGCCATGGGAAGAATGGTGATGAAGGACATCTGGCTTCTTGTAAGTTATACCACTGTTTGTTTTCCATCCTGCTCTGCCTGATTTCCTTTTCACTCCCACCAATTTACCATAATAGCAAAATGAAAACTAGGAAAAGAAACTAAATCTGGACTTCTCAGGAGGTAGCCATTTGGGTATGGGCACTTTTCCTGCCATGTTAATGTCCTTGAGATAATAAAAAACTGCATACAAACCACTGACATTCTTGGCCTGTGCTGGATAAATACAGAGAATATTTGAAGTCTTCTGGGCAATGCAAATGGATTCATTTAGATATTTCCTATACCACTTGAAGTCAACAAAAACCTCCTTAGAGAAAGATGTCAATGTGATAAATACATTCCAGACAGCTATTATACAATATAGATGGACTAGGAATCATTCCAGTCCCAGAGCAGTGTGCTGGACACAAACATTGATGATGACTCAAAACCTCACTGGTTGTAATGATTTGCAGTCACCGGAGGCTTGGACAGGCAGGGGAATCACTTGTGGGAGGAAAAAACACTTGGGTTTCCATCAACCCATGACCTACATGCACAGAGACCCTCTCAAGTACCTGCCTCCCTCCTCCCCAGCCCCTCGAAGCACAATGGAAATGAACATGTGATGCGGTGACTTTGTTTACCTCTGTCTGGTAGGCATCATACAGGAATCCTACTCCACTTGAATAAAACTGGCACCTTCTGTTATACAAAGGTCTGGGTTCCTGTAAAGAGAAAAACAGACAGAAAAGTACTCAGTCTGGAGGAAGTTTGAAGGCACCATGTCCCTTGTCCCCCTGCCAGATGTTTACAGCTCTGCGGAGCTGGAGCCAAAGCAGACAGTTGGGTAAGCAGCTCACACTCCAGCGTTGGCTTCTTTCCAGAATGGATCTCCTCAAGGTTACATTTTCCTTCCTCACTCTGCCACTAAGCTAAGTGAGTATCATTTACTTTTCTCTGTTGCAGTCACCTCTTTTGAGAGGACATTGCCCCGGGCATTAAATACTTCCTTCCCCAAGGTCAAATAGCACTGCTCTGTGGGAACGGTACAGTCATTCCTTTTCCTGGTACAGTTTCTTACCCAGCACAAAGAATTACTTTGCTATTTATCTTCAAGATATGGGACTTTCTTTTAAAGGATTTCAACAATGTCCACAGTGAAAACAAGGTAACATACCTAATACCTTAAGCATTCCGCTTACTACATAGACTTCAAAACCCAAAAGCAAAACAAAGAATAGTGAAAAAAAGAAGGCATTCAGGGAAGTAATTTGCAATAAATTTGCTCTTGTCTTCTTTTCCATTTACGCTTATTGCAAAAGATGCATTCACTGCTCGTAATTTATATTTTGGTTGTGACAGTTCCCACAAGCTGATATAAAGGAAGGACACAATGAAATATCCTTGGCTAGATGGAAGATGTGTGTTTCTGAATTTGGCGAATGGCCACTTGAAGGCTAGAGAGTGCATGCCTTAGCCAGTTTCAGGACAAGACCATATTTGCCTAGGGAGCATTTGATGGCTGAAGAGTTCTCTGTGATCAGATGTATATCCCAAAGCAAAGTGTGGGAGTGACTTCTGTTGTTGAAAAAGTCTTTTTCAACTTTTTGTCACGTATATAGTCCTAGGTCATGACCTATGCCTTCAAAGTACTCAAATGCCACCGCCAATATGTCAGTCAGATCACTTAAAAGAGGAAATCCACTATCTGCCATTTCCTTTTTCTACGCTTTCAAGCAAAGGACTACTTCAGTTTTTAGCAGAAATCTGTGTTGATTAACTTTCACTGCATTAAAGCATGGGCTTTAAACCTTTTTGACCCATCCAGAACTAACCCAGGAATTGCAGAAAGATCTTCACTACTTAAGATCACTTCTCAGTTTTCTATGTTTGTTAGGTAATGAAGTGTGAACTATATAAATCTGCTGACCCAAAATACATAATCAGTAAAAATGCAGAGCTAGGCAGGAATGCAGACAAGTCAATGAATAAAGCTCATCCATCAACTTGTTTGCCTTTCTCATTACTCTGGCAAACCTAAGAAAGTTTGGACACCAACGACTAAGGGTTAGGGAAAGGTTAGCTTCCTGCAGCCAAAAATATTTATTTATATCACACAAGTGTAAGAAAAAATGCATTAGTAACTCTTTTTTTTCTCTAGAGGAAAAGTAATACCACACAAACAGCATGCCATGTCTTGAACTAGGACAACATTCTTCCATAGGCCAGGGAAAGCATTTGCCTGTAGCCATGACTTCTAAAGACAGATCTGGTTGGGAGGACTAACAGGATTGCAGTTTCTCAGCCAGCACAGCAAGCATAGGATCAGCCAAAGGCTGCACTGTCCTTTTTTTTTTCATAGAGTATCATCCTCCAACACTCATTCACCTGTTGAATGGGAATGAAATGAGAATGAAAAGAGAGAAGAGTGAGCAGTAGAAATGGCTTTTTCTACCAGAAGAAGCAAATCCATGAAAAACTGCTGTCCGTCATATTTGCAACAACAACAAGCTTCAATTTTATCCTGGAAGATCCTGGAAGGGGGAGATGGTCAAGGGCCTAGGGGCCTAGGTGGTGTTCTCCTTGGTCCTGCTGATGAGGAGAAATGGCTTGAGGAGGGCTGGATGGATCTAGCGGGTCAACAACTGCTTGTGCATTTGGCGTTGGCAACAGGAATTTCACTTTTATGGCCATGGGACCATCTTTAGCAATCAAGAACTGCTTGGAAGAATCAGGATCCATGTGACTGACCAGGGCAACAGCATTTTTACCAGCAGTCTAGTCGGCTGGTGAGGAGAGCTTTAAACTAAGAACAGGGGAGGGTGATGAGAACCAACAATCAAGTGAGGAAGTAGTGGACTGACTGGACAAGTGAAGAGAACAGGTACATAGCAAATGTACCTTAGCACCTGGAAACCGATGTTCCCTGACCTTACCTTCTGCGCATGCATGCCCTTACTACAGCTTGCTGCTAAGTGATGCCACATCACAGGAGACTGCGTCTGGCACTGAATGCCAAGACCTTCCCCTCAGACAACTCTATATCCTGCTAAAGGCAGTGAGAGAGCTGCCTAATCTGCTTCCATCAAGCGTAGGAAGCCCCTCCCCTCAGCCCTGGTCTCTCGGGTCACACAGCTTTCCCGCCCTTTACGCTTCCTTCCTCTTAAAAAAGAAATTGGTCCTTTTATTGGTTTGGTCTTTGAGGGAGAAGGCAAATACAGTTTTTACCTGGGTGTGCTTGTGGCTGGAAGCAGCACGGTCTCCAGGAGAGAGAGGTGATTGATTAAGCCATACAAGCTATTATTGCTTCATGTTGCTGTGCAGCAAAAAGGTCAGAGCTGTGACACGGAAGTAACCACTGTGAATACAGTTAACACATCTGTATGCACAGTCATGGCAGACGTGTACATTCCTTCATTCACCTAATTTTGAAAAGCAAGCCTGCTCTGCTACTATAACCAGCTTTCTACATCCATCCTGTTCTCCTAAATGCATCTGTATGTGCAGTCAGTCTGGTGATCCTGAATCAAAATAAATGAGTGACGATTGAGTGTGTAAAAATAACAAAGGTTAGCTAACGTTGACTTTATTCAGACACCCACAGAACTCAACACCTAAAATGTGTAGCTTTTAAATATAGGTACACTGGGGATGCTGAAAGGTTGAATTGTTAAAAGCTTCAATTTGATTTCCATGTCTCAGAGGAGCTACAGTCTGTCTGACTACTAAAGCATTCACATGAATAAGACACCACACAGACATTAAAAAGTGTTTAAAAATTATCCAACAGCATGTCACACTGCATTAGCACCCGTTGGATTTTATTGGCCTCTTTAAAAACAGGGGCAAATGAGACATATTTCAAAGCTATGAAAGTATTCTTGATGGACTGCTCATAAAATACTTTGTATTTTTATATTGTTCACTGCAGACAGTGTATGAAAATGGGACAGCCACCAGTACTTGACTCTGCTGCTTATAGCAACACTATAGAGACAGAGCTACTTTTCTATAATACACGTATATAGATATATCTGCTATTAACAGTGGCTTTAAAGTATACAGCAACAACATTCTCTAATATCCCCACTTATTACTGCATATAAATAAATAAGGTTATATTGAACAACATTTTCTAAACTTAAACTGATGGCAGTTTGACCATCTGCCTGTTATACATGTACACATTCATACATAAAGTAAAAATGGCATCAGCATATAACAAAAAAGACCTGAATGTGCATACACAGAGCAGAAAAGATGACTGCCACTCTTATAAACATCAATAAACAAACCCAAGCATGCAGCTACATTTCTGTACAGACTTCTTCCTCTTTTGGCCAGCCTACTGGTGTTTGTCCTCTACATACATCAGCAGAGCTTTAACTAAGCAGATCTTTCCAGCCTGCCCATTTCCAGTTAAAAGGAGTTACTCAAAGAAGCAGAGAAGGGGAATATATTATTAATTATATATTAAGAAATTAATATAAGTGGGAGGTATTGCACAGCTGTGGTCCAAAACCAGTGTTTAAGGGAGCTCCTGGTAAAATCTGGTTATGTAATATGCTGTGCTGGGAAATACTTTTGAACTTATGGCGCTCTATGAAAATTTGATGCACTGAAGTAAAAAGAAGGCTTGCTGCTGAATTCAGCAGAAACAGGATTTGGCTTCAGTACCATATTAAGATCAGGCTACTGAAGAACACCCACAAGCCTCTGGAATTTGACCGCCATGGTTCCTACCAGGCCTACTGCTGAAATTTTCAGAGGTGTCAAAAAAAAATCTGGACACCCAGTAATTCTCTTTCATTTCAGGCAACTCAGAATTGCTCAGTCTCAAATCCTATAGAGGAAACTGTAGCTCTCCCTGATCTTCCTGCACAGTTTTTATTTCCATATTTGCTTGCATGTGTAGTAGAACCTGGGAGTGATAAACAGACAGATAAGAGGGAAGGCTTTACACCAAGAAAGAGAAGATTCGGTCCAAATATAGAGGGGATCGGTTTTGTTGGTTGCCTTCTTTTAAGAGCATACAATAATAAAAAACAAACAAACAAACATTTGCTTTGATGGTGGGAGCATTGCAACATGTTATTTGTGTAAGAAAAGTACACTTTGAACAGCATCTTTGGTGGACTTGGTACAATGTCTTTGGGGGAGGAGGTTGTGTGGCTTTTAACTGAGGTATGGAAAGTAGATTTTTCTATTCCAGTTTTTGTTTCCTTGGAGAACACACATATTTTGGATAACACAGGGAAAATTTCACCTCCCTTTTGCTTAAGTCCGTTTTCTGAATATGGAGATGTAGCATAAATGGTATTGACTGAAATTTATGCCACACTTTACAGACACAAAACATAATTTTGCTAAGAATTTATTGAAATAATTACATAGTGAGGGCTATTTTTTTTCCAGTTACAGTATTTATTTAGTCTTAGCTTCCATGGCTACATCAATAGAAGTGTAGATTAATCAGTGCCAGGGGCTGTTCCCAGGCCTGAAACTTGATCATCTACCCCATTAACTTGCTAGATTTGTGCCTGTGATAGCTTTGGCCTGGGCAAACCGTCACTCTTCCAAAACAATTTCTGGGCCTAGTTTGAAATCAGCATGGGCCAAGAACCATTCCCAATAAGCAATTTGGACATTGCCATGCTGTTTGTGACTCTAAGAGACTTTAACTGTAAGGACGTGGTCTTTACCACAGCAGTTGGCCTGGGGACCACAAAATGCTTCCAGGCACATTTGAAAGACTAATATAAATAAAACTGAGGAGTCCAAAATCAGACTAATGTTTTTAGTGGTTCATCAGCTTGAAGTTTCTTATTTTCTATTTGTTCCTAATAGATTTTGTACATCCTTTTCATTTACAGCACAGCTAGCAATGAACAGGAGAGGGAGCTGCCAAGATTTTTCAAGTTTAATCCTAAAAGCAAACTGAAACACAATTCTTCAGTGCCAGCTCAGCCGTGCGCCAGCGGCTGGGTGTTCTGGAGATTATCACTCCCTTCAAGATCAGGCTCTCTGCGAACTTTATGAAAGCAGACATGCAAATACGAACAAACAGATGTTATGAGCAACCAGCTTTTATGCTTTTCTGGAGAACTAGCTGAAGCAAAGGTATCTGTCTGGCTCACACTGACTCTCTGTAGCTGTAGGCATGGGAGAGCACACGGCACATGGGAGCATACAGACCCACGAGCTTTCAGACAGAAGAATCTCATGAAACAAGGTGCCAGCATATTAGGAGTCTGGGAAAGCAGGCAGACTGGATCACTGTCCTGGGACCAGAACTACAGTTGACTGGATCCCACCCATACAAATAATGAGGAACTGTTACAGATCTTTTGTCATTGCTGTATCTCTCCAACCAAGAACTGTTTCTCAGTCTTTCAACAACATTCCCAATGAGATGGGTGTCTCCTGAGGAGGGCCACAGCTAGGAGATCCCAAGCATTCCTGTAAGTGATCAGTATAAGTATCTTTGTGCTTTCATTCACGAACAAAAGAGTTTTTGAGCATTTTTTTAAACATTATGAACCTGATACCTCCTGAAACAAGAAGCGATTTTTTTTTTTTCACTGTTGGTTTCAGCTTTTACTTATTGGCAGCTAAACATGCAATTCAGTTTTCAGATTGCAGTTTCTGAAGCAGAAGAGGCTTTCAGAAAACAATTTATCTTGCATAATTTCACTATTTTAAGAAAAGAGCAGAAATAATAACCCTCTCCCTAGCAGACTCTCCAATTCCAAATATTGAACCCACATCAGCTGATAGAAAACAAACTAATCACAATAACCATTTAAAACTGGTTAGCTTCTTACAGACCTGTATCTTCTCTTAAAGAATCTTTAACCTCTTGGCAGACCAACAGAATGCCTTAACCATAATTCATGAGAAGTTTAACTTCGGTACACATAGTTTAGAGATAATTATTAAAATAGTACTCACATGCTGCGCCAAAATTTATTTGTGTAAGCAATGGCATTACTTTCATAACCTTTGCACTTCAGAGAGCAAAGCTGGGAAAAGACAGTGCAGTTGGGAAAATAAGGGAGCCCAGCTGCAGAAGCCACCGGGCAGGACAGAGCATGTGCTCCCACAGGAAAAGGTGCCTCCTTGGAAGGGCCGGTGCCCTGGGCTGCCCGCCACTGCCACAGGGCTTTGCGGGCTTCTCTTCTCACCCTTCAGTGCCAGGGACTGCAGTGCCAGGCTGCGGCTCCAGGCCTTTGCTGCACTGGGTTGAAAAAATGTGCTCCTTCAGTCAATGCCAGGGATGCTGAGGGGGCCGGTACTTGAACCAGCCACAGCATCTCCAGCTCTCTCGCATTCACTATAAAACTCAAAACACATAATAAATTGGCTGTAAGCATGTGGCTGACAGCAATCTGGAATGCTGTGATTGTACAAAACCCCAGGTTTTAAAAAACTAGAACCCTGAGAGAAAATCCAGATGCTATAAAACAAAGCTTTGAACACTATTGTGAGATGTCTGAAAGACAGGAACTGTAAAAAGATGTTTTCTTTCTTTTTTTCTCTTTCTCTTTTTCTTTTCCTTTTTCTTTTCCTTTCTGTTTCTTTTTTCTTTTTCTCTTTTCTTTTTCTTTTCCTTTTTCATGAAAGAAAGTAAGTTGGGAAAGTACAACCAGTTACGGGATGAACTGTACTGATATTTCCTACCTGCTTCACATTTTGACTATGCACCATGAGAGTCTTTTCTACAGTTATTAACAGCTTTTATTTCATTGCCACCAAGCTCATCATTAGCTTTTGAACCCAAATGTCAGTTTAGTTTTACTTTATTGAGTGGGACTCCTAAGCTTGCCATTTCTGCATTTCAGCAATTTTCCTCCCCTGTGATACCAGTGTTTGCTTCCTACTTTTTCTTCTCTGTTTGTCCTCTTCAGAGCATCACCTTGACTAACAACATAGAAAGTCTGGGCTGTCAGGGAGTATACAGTCCATGCTAGTTGAGATTTGGAAGGGTCAGCACAAAAAGACAAAGAGCAAGCCACTTCTGGACTCCTAAAGACCAACTTCTGTGCACCAGCCTAGCCCTGAGGTTATGTTACTGCCAAGGGCTGCAGTGGACTGAAGCATCAGGAACAGAAGGTTTTCAAACATTTTGCCAATTTTTCAAAATTTTTCCTATAAATAGCAAAGTATTAAGAAACGCTAAGCCCTAGATTTAGGTTTTGACATGTTCTTTTGACCAAAGCTGAAGACTTGGCTACTGTGTGCTGATTCAGAGACATGTATCATCTCTGCCTTAAAAGCCAAGGGTTCCCAAACACACAGTGGAAAAAACTCTTCATAGGGATGCAGAGACACAGACAGGATCCTTCTGTCCATACTGTACCACTACTGTAACAAGATACTTGTGATCCCCTGGTGCAAATAATACACTCCCAGTTTTGTTTAAATACTTAGGAGGCAGTCAGGCCAGTATTTATTTAAATACTTTGGGTGATGTCACGCCATGACAGAAATGTTGCAAGCTTCACAGCAGAGTGCACTCGCCACTTACCCTTTCTTGTGCTTCTCTGTCTGCCCTGCATGAACTTAACTTAGGAACTAACCTTCTTCCAGAAATTCTGGGCTCCAGTCTAGGGACCTTGCCTGTCTCATCTGCTATTCAGAAATAATCCAACTCCAGTGCTGAAAATAGGAAAAGCAGCTGGTATGGCTTAAACACTTCTTTACTCTCACAAACCAGATTTATTTCATGCTGTGCTTTCCAGGGGCTCTTTTTAGGATTTCTATTTAATTTGAAAGACTAGATCCTACAGAATTCTCTTCTCTTAATGCTTAAGAGCACTAGATATTCACATTCAGCTCTTTCAAACCAGCAAGCACTCAGAATACCTATAGACTGTCATGATTGAAAAACACACATAGATGGATCTATCTCACTTTGTATTTCCTCAGTGATTTTTGTTCCATTTAAAATGCTTTGTAGTGGTAACCTCAGTCTCACTCTTCTTTATTTGGGAAAGATTTCTGGGCTGGTAGTACTGCCGCTGCCAAATAAAAAGCCTTCAGATGCTGGAGCTGACCCATAGCTACGTGATGTGCACAGACAGGTCTGTTCCATACGGACACTGTTCTATTAGGAGAGGTTAAATCCTCTCCAAATAGTTGTTTTTTTTTTTCAGTGACTTTTAGCTATACTCTGCCTGGCATGAATGCAGGAGGAGATGCCCATCAGTTTTCATAAGCATACACAAGACAAGTAAAAGAAGCCAGAGCTGACGCCCCTGCACAGCCCCTTGGAGGTTCAGCAGCCCAGTCTCCTTCAGCTGAAGCAGGCATGGGTGGTGGCAGGCAGAGAAGAGGTGTGTGCAGAGCTGCTGAGTGATGCCCCGCTGCAAGCCAGTATGTCATCACATACAACACTCTGGCTCTGCTGGAGAGCTGGGCCACACAAGACTCCAAGGAGGAAGACTACTCCTGCCTTAATACATCAGACCTGCGATAACATTGCGAAAACACTGCTTTTCTTTAGCCATGTTTTGCTATCTAATGTGTCTCAGGATGAGGCTGTAGACCTTCCAAGGATACCTGCAATAGCTATTTTGCACAGTTAAAAACTTAGATTTACCATTGGCTTTTACACAAGTTTCTAATGATGCAATTAGCTGATATTATTCAAGGCTGTAATTTTAGTTATTGCTTGATGCAGTTAGATATTTAATTGCTTATTATAGTTGATTACTTACATTGATTACATTACCTCGATTATAGGGTTTGTAATGTGAACTGATTGTTCTGTCTTGATTAAAATGATGTTGTGTCATATGAGTAATTAACTTTTCCACAAGGATGCAAGGGCTGTTTATTCTGTTTCTGGTAATGTAACTCAAGTATGTGAAATACAACTCATCTCCTCTCCTTTGCCTTAAAGCTTTTAGAATATATAAGAATTACATGAATCTTTAAGTATACTACTGCAGAAAATGTCATTTTGCAAGACGCTAACCTTTACACATCTGAAATACTGAATATCTGTAGGGTTTTTTACATTTATAGTGCTCTTTTGGATTTATTTTACCTTAAAGAGAAGGAAAAGAGGCTGCATTAAATCCACTAGTTGAGCGGTGTATATATTGAACATATACATATTCAAATAAAATACTCGAGGTTTAATCACTGTTGCAGTGGTAACACTGTTGCTTTTAATTTTCAGGCACACCACTGACAGGGACCTCTAAATAACCTCACTATAATCTAAGTAATGTAATAACAAATTTGTGTCTGAATTTTTTCTGCTAGGTACTGAGCAGAAAACACAAAGATAGTAGGTGTTTATGCCCAGCAATTTGCCATCAAAGCTCCCTCTCACACCTGTAAAGGGAAGCCCCTCTACTGGCACTCATCATAGCACAGGAGAGGCCAGGCTGAAAGGGTCCATCCAAAGGGAGGGGACTGCAGGACTAGGCCCCAAAATATGAGAGAATAAAAAGTCCATGTGAGAAGCCCCAGGAGGAATGGAAAGACAGAAGTTACAAAATCAAGATGGTCTGAACAATTAGTGAAATGATGCATGCATATCCTGATTGTTCAGGCACAATGATCCTATCTCCACAGGCTTGTCATTTTGAAGCTTGCATACATTTCAGCAGATGTTCAAATACATGGTGTTCTGTGCTCCAGGGGCAAAAAACCTACTGGATATACTGGTAACTGAGAGCCTGGAGAGAACTGTACTGGGGCATACACACAAGGAGATTCTAGGCAGGTTCTGTACAATTTTTTTATAACTATGATAGCTTATAAACATACTTTTTCAAACTTGGAATTTTGCATCAAAGACTAAATAAATGTATTAGAAGTGTGAACTTCCATAATTTATCATCCCTGGTGTGACACATCTTTTAATAAGCTCTTAACACAGATGTAAATGCTCATCAAGCAAAACTTTACAGAATACAACACACATTTGATGGACCCCATTTGCACAATTTGAACAATCAACCACCCACAGAACACAATTCTGCTACATGATATTATTATTCATACTAATCATGGTTTCTTCTTAAAGAAACAAATAAAACCTCTGGCCTGTTGAAACCTCTTGCTAGGGCAAAATACAGCATAGACTTAAATATCCTAAATTTTTACTCCGGTAGAATTTAAGGACTTCTAGGTGCTTTGCTGATTTAGATCAATGTGAATAAATGGCACATGTTCCTTTGTTCACTCCACTAGTTTCTGCACAGAACAACTCAAAGCACTGGTCTTTTTTGACAAATGACAGGAAAAAAATGCCAAGTATTATTGCTCTAGTCTGAAGTCTGCAGGTGGTTACTACCTCTCTGCTCTATGTATCTTTGTAGCAGCTTTACATTTTTTTTTTTTTTTTCCTAGAATAGAAACATCTGCTGATAGTCTAGAAACACTTTTGAGAATAGGAAACAATGAAGGGAATTCTCTTCTTCTGGCAGCCCATAAGAGGGATGTAGATGACGCTTTTCAGAGCAGACTGGAAGCCCTGTTCCCCAGGCACCACCTTTCTTGGGATTGAATTGTAATTAACCTGCTTTGTATGCTTTGCATAAATTCCGTCATGGCTAGTGCTTTATAAGGAAGGTTAAAGATGGAAGTAGACAGTAAATCTCCCTTGATTCAAGCTGTTGATTCTACATTACTAAACAAATTCCCCCCAGAATTGATTTTTGGATGTCTAGGAGACACAAAGAGCACTTCACAGATGCAGAAGACTATAATCTATGGACACAAGAATAGCAGTGTCATTTTAAACATGGATCAAATCCTGTTCACTTCCCCCTATGGTTACAGTATAATTATTTGTGTAGAATGTGCAGAATCTCCCTCCATATGTCTAGAGTTGATTTACAATACAGTCAGTGGAGTTTGCGTCTCTTTAACTACACTGAAAACAAAGCTAAAAGAAAATGATTTAATTTTCAAGGCCAAAGAAATTAGAAGTGCAAGAATTGCTCTTACCCCGCTGCACAGAAAATTCTGCCCTGTTGTGCACTGACATTGTGCTCACTGTGAGACAGAATCATGTTAATTAGATGGAACTGACACTTAACAATTTGCTTTCATATACTCAGATGTGTGTGTCATTCCCCTAATATTTCCTCAGAGTGCAAATTCCAAATTTAAAGTAAAAGAGCAGTCTTTCTCCCTCACTATTGCAACAGTAGTAAGATGTCCTTTACTGTACCTTCAAGGAATTTTTACCACAAAGCTGTTTTACTGCAGCTTGAATGACCAAACTAATGATATTAATGAGGGATCTCGATGTGGGCTGTTAGACCACAACAAGGGAAGCCAGTGGAGCAAAGTCTGTATCCCCTATGGGCTAGACGAAGCTGGACTATTCCTTGTTTTCCTCAAGAGTGAAGGCTTTTATCCTCTACTGTGGTGCAGATGAAGAGCCAGGAGGCCTGAGACAGCTTGCTCTTTGGTCCTGTCCTGGGGCCTGCAGAAAAGAAGGAGGAGGCCACGTTGTAGATCTAAAGAGATGCTGCTAGGAAAGGAACCAGGAATCTCTCTTTTTCCTTCCCATTGACAAGAGAATTGCTCTTTGGCATCCAAATACAATGTGTGTGCTGCCTAATGGTTCAGACATTTGTGTTTGGTTGACACAATGCCAACCCTTCTCCCTCAGGAAAACAAGTCACAGCAAGGAAGAAAATGTGATTTTTAAGAATTTGCAACTCAGCTAAACTTGAAAGGAATTTCAGGGAAAAAAGAAAAAGGAGCTGTATAACCAGAGGGCTTTGTCCCTGCCAATATGAGAGGCTCTGCAAACTGGAGAAAGTTCTCCAAGAAAAGCGTTGCAATTATTTTTCTTACTGAAAAATACCTGGCAACCAAATTAAAGTACCCTATCAGCTCCCCTGTAATATCAATATATTGAGGCTGTACGCATAGTACTTACCTCACCAAAAATGTAGGAACATCAGACTGCAGATTCTTGAGAAAATACCCTGAAGCCTTCTGTGTTCTAGCCCAGAAAACATTAGGTAGATGACAGTTTTGCTGACAAGCCCTTGGATGCATCCAAAATATTCTTCACTGGGTGTTTTGTGTGCTATCTGATACCTGAGGAATGGTGTTTTTAGTAGAGATATTATTTTAGTTATGCTCATGTTAAAGATTATATTTCCTTTGCATATTTGAAGTCCAGAAAACCTGAATCAGAAATCTTAACCAATGGTCTTCAACTGTTTTTAATCTGTGAACCCTGAAACATGTTCCAGCAGGGAACAGGTCCTCGCAACAAGAGTTTTTACCTGACCATAAAAACACTCCACAGGGTACTTCTTTTAAGACCCTGCTCTAGAATGACCTTCTGAATAAGTAATTTTGCCCCTAGGTATCTGCATCGAGTTCATAACTTCTGGATAAGTTTCATGAGGTCATGTAGAAAGAAACTTGGGATTTAAAGATGTCAGTGATGGAGAAACATCCATACCCTTGACAAAGCTGTTTCCATAGTTCGCTACCATCAAACCTGTATCTACTTCATGGTTTTATACTTCATGGTTTCAATCTGTTTAACATTGACTTCAACTCACTGCACTTACTTGTGCTTTTGTGTGAGACTAAAGAGCCCTCTGTTATCAGATAACCTTTGATTATATAGATACCATATAGAGGCCAAGATCAATCTGAACTCCTTCCAAGCTGATAATGTCTTTTGTGATGCACAGAGAAACACAAGAGCTGGAGTCAGTAATCTAGCAATACTCCTGAGTTCAAATAGTCCCATCCACACTGCTCATACCCATGCAGCTTAACATTACCCCTCTAGTGCAGATTTGTAGGGGTGGTCTGAAGCAGAGCTGAAGTGGCAGCTAGCCGTTAGACAGGGGTTGATGCTTCAGTTTATTCCACAGACATGGCCACTAATACCTTACAAAATACCCATTGGTATAGGTAACTCAGCTTCCTCTTGCTAGGGGAAACTAGTGTCCACTAATTCATGGATTATGTTAGCTCAGTTATCTCCATGGGAAATGACTTTCCATTTAGATTCTTTAACAAATTGATGCTTAATCCTTCCTTAGACCTACCACTTTCCACTCTTCCAGTGGCTGCATCCTAGAGTTAGATGTTCTTTTTCTCTACTTTGGTCCTTGCGTGTCAACTGAAGATATTTGCAAAGCAAAAAGGCATCCCCAAAGCCCTCCTTCAGCCCAGGAAAGTTCTTCTGGCAAAGACACACTAACCTACAAGAGCACCAATGTAACTGTGGTTGCTGTGGAGGAGATCTTCACCTGAAAGGAGGTGATTCTGCTTGTTGAGTGTGTGCCAGAGCAGAGAGCAATGTAGAGATTCCAGGCTCTGATATGGCTGGAAGCACCAGACATCTGTAACATCTGACACCAGATATCTGTAACTCATTCCAGGGCTCTTCAAATTAGGCTGGAGACCTACCCAGCATGAGGAGCTCCACCATCTGAATTGTGATGTTCAAAGAAGAGTATTCGGCCTTTGATTTAAAGTATATTCAATTGCATTTGGAACTGTTATGTGAATGTGGTCATCTTGCAGTACAAAAGAGAAATCTTGGAAGAATGTCTTAAGCTGGCTGCAAGGGTCCTCCTTTGCGCCATTCTTTAAATTAAGTCAATAAAAAAGAATAAATTTCCCCTTATAATTAATTGGCACTATAGGAACACAGTCTGTGCTTCCCATCTCAGTGTCAGATGCAAGGTCTAATAATAGTAGTTAATACTGTGTGATAGTTGACCATTGGCTTCAAAATGCATGGAATACAAACTTAAGCACTTTGTATTTAAGAAGTTCATTGATAAAATATTTTTCACCTTGGTGGACCACCAATATAAACGTCATTACTGAACCAGTGCTAGTTTTCAGTTAGAAATTATTAGAGCTCACTCCACTAAAATAAATAAATAAATAAATAAATAAAGCACCTTTATGGTATATGCTATGCCATGCTATTATATTAATGAGTCATACAGGATGGAAATAGAATTAAAAGTAATTAGCTGTAATTTTGCCTCATGTAGCAACATGGAGAAAGGAAAATGCATTTAGTGTTTTTCTCCAGAGAAGCTAGCTAACTTAATTGCAATAAGAAATTACTTATTCTTTGAGTTGAGCTTTCTACCACCAGTTGTCAAGGTAACAACTTCATTAGACATGAAATATGGCTATTTGTTTTTTCTTTAAATGAAAGGTCAACAGAGTTGTTCAGAACATTTTTAGATGGCTTTTTAAAAGATCTGCAGAGCCTGGCTTGAAGTGTGCAAGGCTTTGGGGCATGAAGGTAAGACACGTTACAAGCCATGGGTTTACGAAGCCACACTGCAATAAAATACAGAGGTTCTCAGTGCTGGTGAGCACTCCTGCTGCAATTCTTGACTGAGTTTCTGTAATCTGCACAAGAAACTTCAAAGATGGGAAAAAGGCTGACATTCTCGGCCATTGCATGTACAACCACCAGATGGTGCCATCAATTCTTGAGTGCATGCATGCAGCATCAGCCTCTTCTGCCCAAAGCCTCGGCAAGCAGCAAGGAACGAGTAGCTTGCTGCTGCGTAGGCATCCCTGCCTGGGCTTCTGGTTTAGAATCACAGAATAATAGAATATCACGAGTTGGAAGGGACCCACAAGGATCATCGAGTCCAGCTCCCAGCTCCACACAGGACCACCCAAAAATCAAACCGTATTTCTGACAGCATTGTCCAAACACTTCCTGAACTCAAAAAAAGCGGAAATCATCAGATCTTTATGCTATTTCAGACTGTACTTCTTTGACTAACTAATGTCCCGAGCAGAGATCTCACAATGATTGATTTTCAGTCATCACTGGATTCACTGCTTCTAACTTGGTTCTACACTGCATATAAGCTGAGCCAAGTGAATGCTGTAGCCAGAAGGCCTGGTCCTGTCCTCCCTCCATGCTCAGCTACGCCTTCCTACCTCTTGTCTTGGGCTGGCACTGATGGTTGTGGGCCTGCCTGATAAACTGGATGGGGGGCCAATCCAGCTGAGCCAACCCAGCAGGAGGATAAACACACGTGGTGAGTCTTCCCTTCAGGCAGGCACATAAGTCTTAGCAGAAGAGGGGAGGCAGAAACACGAAAGCAGGGGAACAACAGTACTCAGCAACCCACAAAATACTAAATATGCTGATGTTTGTTGAGGCTGATAAACCTCAGAGTGCTAACGAAGCTTCTCTGTTCTCCTCAGGAGTGTCTCTCCCTGGAAGGGACGCCACAGCACCAAGTGGTTCAGTGTCCTATCAAGACCATTCATTTGGACTTTGACCTCCTGAGTTTCCAGTGTAATACTGGATCCTTCCTTTGTACACCCAAGCCTGATGTTCTCCTGAGCAGTACCAGCGTTCACCCAGCAGAGGTAGATCTCATCAGTGGTAGATTATTTCATCTGCTTTGAAACACATTGATCTGGCTTTCTGATCAATGCCCTGGGAACCTGGACCCTGATGCTTTCCTGAACGCTCTTGCTAGATGGTAATCCAGTCACAGTGGTTCTGTTGGGCCTGTTGCCCCAGCTCTAACAGGACATTCATCTTTTACCTTTAGAGGAGGGTTGTGCCTATAACCCCTACAATACTAAACAAGAGTAGAGAAGAGCAGGAGGCTTGGTAATATACAGTCTGCCTTGTTGCAACTGGAAGGAGCAGCCAGGCCATCTAGTTTCACTGGCACCCATTGTCCTGCATGGCCATGGTGATTCAGTCTAAAGGCATAAAATACCACATAATAGTATTTTACACATGCTTTCTGTGAGAAAAGAGCAATGCTCATCTCCCCGATCTGGGTATGTGGCAGTGCAGAAAGCAGAGAGAACATGTTGGCCAGCAGCGATGTGTATGTGTCCAGATCCCACAGCTGGAGCTCAGCACTCCCAAGCAGCTCATGTGCTGAACCACATGGGTGTGTGGAGACACCAGGACTGTCACACCGTGACTGCCAACAAACTCAAAGCAGAGGGATCGAGGATGCCTGACCCCAAAAGGGCAGCCAGTGCCCCAGGGGAAAAAGGGTTGTACTTGCAGTGTTTCAGCCAGAACAGGGAGTTACAATGCAAAATAGCCCTGATCTAAATCCTTTGGACAAGCTGAAGGAACTAAAATCTACATCCAGTTAAACACTATTACATTTTGCTGGGGCTGGCTGGGCCTGCAGTTTTGTAATGCCATTATTTGTTCACTGGATGGGGGCTGCCATATTGCTGTTACTTAGTATGGCAGCTTTTGAGCTCTGCCAACCAGAGGTCAATTCACATTAGCATCACCCAGATGAAAGACTCCATTTTCCCATTCTCAGGTCTCTAAGCTTCCTAGAAAGTGAGTTTACATAATGCCACTCTTACTAAATAATATTTTCAGTTAACATGCATAAGGAGAAGACAAATATATCAAGTTTAGTTTCTAACCCCCCAAATCTATATGTAATTGCCCAGCTGATATGCTTCAGCAGTCAACTGATTTAAGCTACGCTTAAATCATTTGGGTAAAGATCCCATGTGGGGGGTATGTATTTTAGTCTCCTCTGGTTCAGCTGCAGGTTCAGGGCTTAGTTATCTTGGTATGATCCGTTTTATCTAATTCCTTAGGCCACTCCTATTAAGAGGAAGAAGCCAGATCAGCCAAAAATGAAATGAGATAAAAGTGACACTGAAGTGGTTTTGCAGAAGGGGAGAGGAATCTAAGGGACAACTTAGCACTGCCTGGTTTGATGTGCATTTTAGATCTCATGACAGATATGCAACTCTTCCTTTCCACAGCACCCTCCCCTTCCTTACACACATATCCCTTGAACATCTACATGAGTTTTGATAAATTCAGTGGAAGAGAATGACACCTATGATAAATGTAAAGCTGGCACACAGACATAAAGTCAGAAAGAGTGCAAGAAGGGAGCCCAGGACTGAAGCCTACCTCTTTTTCTGTTCCAATTCTTGCACGTTTGAAGTGTTGAGAACAGCTTGTGAGAATCTGCTACTGTAAATCAAAATCCAACATATTGTCTCTGTTTCTAGGCAAGACTGGAATTTGAACCTTTGCTTGAAATGAGTGATGTCATTCCTGAGCCACCTATCAGCCTCTCCTCTATATACGTGCAGTCACCTCAAAATGCTTCAGCTAGACAAGATTACTTATCATGTATATGTACAATATACGATTTCAAAGCCACTGCATCACACTTTTTTATCCCAGAGGCTCTAAAACTGGGGCCTTGCCTCCTTCAGAAGAGCTACTGTTAACAGAATTCCTTATCCTACATCATGAAAAACCTGCAGGTGGTCTCTTATTTCTCCACCGTTTCACTACTGTGATCCAGAGAAGTCTGCAGCAAGAATAAAAAAGTGTCCAGCTCTCCAAAAACAAACCAACCATTTGTGTTTGTGTTTTCCAGTGAAGATCAGCAAATCCCCACTGATCTCCGGCAGGATAATTCTATGGATAAAGATTTTCTATTTTATCCTTTCTCTGGACCAGTTTTCCCAACATTTCACATTCCATCACTTTCCTAGTTTCTTATTTATGGAGACTTAAGAAAATTCTTGAATGGATTATGGTCTATCTGTAAAAATAAAGTTCTGAAATCACAAAACAACAAAGCAAAATGTTCTTCTCCTCAGGCTCTTGCAACACGATTTCCCTCCAGACAGCCCACTTCAGGCTTCACTCCTAACATGGTGCCTTATCACAGTGTTTCCTCAAATTTCTGGTAATAAAGTAATGAAGTAAGTTATACCATGTTGCTGCCTGCCTATAAAAACCGACCTGAAATGCATCTGATTATGCTACTAATTTGTCACATGCACAATCAGAAGTTGTAAAGCAGCTTATAATGTTTCGAAAAGTCATCATCCATTACACTATCTAAACATTATTTCAAAGATGTGTCCATCCAACCCACATAGATAAGAAATATGGAGGCTGATGTTAGGCAGCCCCTGAAATAATGACTATTCCAGAGGAATACCTTGGAAGCACTTCTAAGACACTTTAGCAATACAGTCTTTGGCCGAGGTTTTTAGTGGACCTTACAGCTCTCTGTGGCAGAGGAACCCAGCTCCAATAACAAGGGGACAGGACAGTGCTTATGTGCAGCAGTTCCAAGCTGTAGATTTTTTGCTGTTCCTTCATTGCACCACCTAAAATCAGGCTTTTAAAAACCACACTCTTTTAAAAATCACTTTCTTTTAAAGCAGTTCATGCCTGACTGTAAACCACATTCAAACAGAACTTCAGCTAAGAGGATGTAGCAGTAATTAATGACAAGGTACATAAGGGTCATTATCAAAGACTTAAGCTTTACAAACAAAGAAAATTGAGCCCAGATCATGCTTAAAAGAAAGCCAAAAATGGTAATGAAATGCCAATTAATAAAGCATCCAAACCTCTTTACTCCTTTCTGTTGGTGATAAATTGAGAAGAGAAATCTAAAGCACCTTTAAAAATAGCTGAACCTGAGCCTAAAATTCTTGACTATATTCTGTTAGTTTTTGTACACCGTCAATGTAAAACCCTGCATCGGAGCTGGAATAACCCCAGGCAACAGTTCAGACTGGCTAGGTAGCAAAACAAAACCTGAGGTGCTTGTGGACAAGCTGAACATATGTTGGCAAGGGCGAGCTTGTAGCAGTTATGGCCAACCATGTAGTGGGCTGCACTAGCAAAAGCATCACCAGTAGGCTGGAGGAAGCAATTATTCCTTTTTGACGGACACTCGTGAGGCCATATCTGAGTATGGTGTCCATTTTTAATCCCTCTCCAATATAAGAAAGACATGCACCAATTGCAGTTAAGACCAATGGAGGGCCACTAGATGATGGGGGGACTGGGATGTACCAGGACAGAATGAAGGCTTGTTCAAGGAAAAGAAGGAAAGGCTTAGGGGGATATTTGTTGCTGTACTGAACTACCTGAAGAATTGTTATACACAAGACAGAACCACAGAAGTATGTAGAGAAAGGACAATGGCAACAACCCCAAGTTGCAATTTCACTGGTACATTTTCTGGTGTTCTCACTGGTGGTATCCCAAGGTCTTCAGTTCTGCTGTTTCTTTTAGTGGATCTCCTCGAATACATCTGCCCTGATGTGGTCTGTGAGTTTCACTGAACAAGATCAAAAAGCAGTTCTAATGGTCAAGAAGAGAGAACTTCCCCTGTGTGAGTCTCTGGTTTCTCCTAGAGCTTTCAGGCACATCAGGTCCTCTTTTTATCTCATGCTTCAGGAAAATGTGACTGGCCATGTATCAGTATCGATATTCCTTGATTCCCAGCTGTGTGTGTAAAAAGATGATACAAAGCATTTGTCTCCACAGCTTAAAATGTCTGCTTATGGTTTTGCTACCCGTCGTCTTCCTGACCTCCTCAGGAATCTCTGCAGGCGATTTCCTCACTTCATAACTGGATTTCTTGCTGATGGCTATTTTAGGACCTGTCTGGGGGATAACTGCAAAGTTAAAGATCATGTGGCAATGGTCAAGTCTTGCAGTCATGGGTATGAGGGTAGCAGATACTGCAGAGAATGTGCATGTGAGGTTGGACAGGGGTCTCCCTGTGTGGTGAGAGGAGGTTGCTGAGTCATCTCCATTAGCTGTTGCGCAACCAAACTACTAATCTGCTAAATAACAAAACGTCTCAAGCAAACACTAATGCAGATAATGGATTACTGTGATCACCATATTTTTCTGAAATAACATCACTGCACATTAATTCTAACTTTGATTTGTTTCATTTGATTCTGGCTTTTTTTTTTTTTTNTTTTTTTTTTTTTTTTTTTTTTTTTGAAGGTGAAAAGTGCAGCTGTAGGGACCAATGAAGAGATTAACTTTACGCAATAAATTACATCTGCATTATCTTTTAAATAAGCTACCACTATTTTAAATCAAGCTACTTTTCTTTCAGTGTTTTTAATTTTATAAGTGCTGTGCTCCAGAGCTTTCTATTCAGCAGAGTGTTTTTAAATGAGTCTTAAATAATTTAAATATTTCTTTTCTGAAATACATTCCTTTCCAGGAGGATTTTTTTTTTTGTCATTTTAATGCCTTCTTGAGAAGAAAATATAACAGAGAAAGTATTTTCTTATTCCAGCCACAGTGTTACAGGAGCAGGAGAAAATATGCAACAGTAATAGTCTCCCATTTGACAGCAGGCACACACTGAGAAAAATCTACAGTATCATGATTTGTCTTCTTAGCATCCCTCCTAACTCAAATGAAGCTAAAAATAAAGTGAAAAACGGGAGACTTTTCTTATTCCAAATTGATGTGAAGGAGGATGCTGTATTTGTTGGCAGTCTGAAGCCAGCCTGGCTTCAGCCAGCACTTCTCCCTTCAGGAGGAAAGGGGCCTGGAACCTTGGTATCAGCACCCTGATACTGGACACAGAAAAGTGAACGCTACCCAACTCCTTCTCATTAAAACTTTTTGGCTTTAGCGTAGGCCCAGGCACCTGCTCTGATATGCCAGCAGTCTGTCCTTTCCTTGAGTGGAGGACAGTTCAGTCCCATTCTCCAGCAGCTACCCCTAAAGGCAGCGGCCAAAGTACCAACAGCACAACACAGGTCTGAGAACAGGTGGTACTGGCCTGTGAGGGAATGAACTTAACATGCTGCTAGTGCTCTTCTTGAAGGAAATGAGCTATGTGAAGCAGAGGAAAAGTAATGCAGCAGCTACGACACCACAGTCTGCATGACATACCTTCTCTTGATAAGGCACCACCTTTCCTGCAAATCAAATTGGGAGTGTACCTACACTACCATGCCTACAGATGTCTCCTGGTATGTTAGTCAGAGAAATGAAGTGACGTACACCTTTATTTCACCTGATCCTATAATGCTCCTTATTAGACAAAGCAGTAGAATGAGATGAAGGGAGAATGATCATGTTGACATGGTCATTCAAATGACAAAATGAGTTTTCCAGCAAAATGGTACTACTTTTCCTTGTGCTGTAAAACATGAAGGAGGCCAGCAGAGATATATGTGATAAACAAAACTCAGACCAAATGTAAACAGATGGAAATGGGTTTCTATGAAGCATGTCATGCCATGACTACATCAGCTCCATGTCATTGGATTATACATCTCCAGCACACTGAGCAATGCCTGGATGGTGACCAGCTCCCTCCAGTCTCCAGCTCTGCACAGGTGATACAATCACACCGACTCACTGACTTAAACAGATACAGAACTGCACCCAGGACTGCAGGATGCCTTCTTGTTGGGACAGTGCAACGACTTTGTGCCTTGGCATTCTCCTATCATGACTCTCTGGCCACGTTCTCTCTAGAGAGCACCGCAATGAGCTGAATCGCTTTTAGTCCATAATGACACATCAAGGGCACGTCATGACAGCAAGATACGCCATGCAGCTATTTATGCTCCAACAAAGAGGAGGCAAATATAAACTCTAGGTATTACATATGAAATTCTCTTTATTAAGATAGAAGGGTATGACAGTATTTAAATATAATATTGCTGTTGGATTTAGATAGGAAGCAATGCCTAATTAATATATGTGAAAGGAATTTAAAGCCAAAAGAGTGAAAACTGACATAGGAAATGCCTAGGAAGATGAAAGGGCTGATGTATGTCTGTGTGTTTGAGATTCAGAACACACACTGTCCTCTGACACAGGAACTTGCCTCCCAGAAAGACAATGGTGCATCTAACCTCAGTAGTGTGGGGTTGTGGCCGCATAATTTTCTCCTGTGAAGAAAGGCTGAGAGAGCTGGGGATGTTCAGCCTGAAGAAGAGAAGGCTTCAGGAAGACCTCATTGCGGCCTTTCAATACTTAAAGGGCACTTATACAAAAGATGGAAAGCAAGTTTTTACTCAGGCAGATAATGATAGGACAAGGGGGAATGGTTTTAAACTAAAAGAGGGTAGATTTAGATTAGATGTTAGGAGGAAATTCTTTACTCTGAGGGTGGTGAGGCACTGGAACAGGTTGCCCAGAGAAGCTGTGGATGCCCCATCCCTGGAGGTGTTCAAGACCAGGTTGGATGGGGCCCTGGGCAACCTGATCTAGTGGGTGGCATCCCTGCCCATGGGAGGGGGGTTGGAACCAGATGATCTTTAAGGTCCCTTCTAACCCAAGTCATTCTATGATTCTGTGATAATTGCATCTCAGTGGTAAGGGCAGAGCAGCCACGGTGCCAGCGAGCTGGCAGCACACCACACGGGGATTGCAGGGCTCCCTGCACCAGGCTGGCTCTCAGGCTGATGGCAAGCAAAGCTGTTAACATAACCTCCCCCCTGCTCTTGGTGTAGATTGTGTGGTATACTATACAAAAGGATGACTACAAATCACATTAGGCTTATATGCAGAATGGCATTGATCTTTTGAAAACCCTGCAAAGGAATCAAGGAAGATTAAGAAGCTACCACACAATAAAACTTGATAGAAATACAAGTAAAACCGAGCAAGTCACTAAAAGTGGCACAGTGGTGCTGAATAGGAGCTAATTCTATCGTGTGGAAGAGTCTGAGGTAAACTATAGCATTATGAGCCAACAGTGATTGAAAGAGAATTACCTGTCTCCTCAGGAAGCATGAGATTCAGAGATCTTTTCCAAAAAACCCAACTTGTTAACATTTCTTTTCCTGTACAAGTGTAGTCTGAACACTTCCTAATGATCACATCAAAGCAGGACAAAAATAAGCCTGATTCCTGGGAAATTAGGAGTCGGACCCAGTATTTAAAAAAATGGCAATGGTTTTCTGGTGTACAACAACTTAATTTTTGGCAGCAGGATTTCTGAATAGGAATCTGCTCCCCTCCTCTTTTAAGTATCTCCCATGGAAAGGTTTCTTGGGTTTACACTTCCATCCTAATCAGAGACAAAGTTATACCAGGTGTCATCCAGTGCAACAGCAGTGCAAACCCAAGTAAAAGCAGGCCAAATCAGCATATGACAGTGTCTGTTAGCACAAAACATCATTACAGTGTTTATTCATGCTCACATTGCACAACCCAGTTGTTTATACCAATAGATCTCTCCTTCCTTATGCAATCCACTTGGGGTTTTGAAGCCCACACTTGGTTTAAAGTCTTCTTCAGTAACAGTAAAAAAGAAACTGGTTTACACTTTTATGCTCCAAGTGGTCCAGAGCCTAATTATTCTGATGCATTTGCTAACAGAAAATTATGTATATTTCTACTGATGCCAGTGGTGTTATGCTACCCCTTCATGAACAGAAGCAGAAAGATGATCAGGCCCATGGTATTTTGGTATTTTATGGCAGTGAGGGGATTATATACCATCATACTCGCTGTATTGTGCAGCACAGTACATCCGAGTCCTAGTGCCCATTGAAACATATAAATAATTATTTCCTGAGGTTTTTGGAAATCAAAGCTTTTCTAGAAGGTTGGTTTTAGACTGATTTTAGGTGTTCTATTCCAAAAGATAGAACAGCAAAAAAAAACCAAACAACCAAATATCTAACGTGTTAACTGGCATGTTCAAATGACCCCACATTCCAGTCCATCTTGTCCCTCGATTGATCCTTTTTGTTTAATACTTTAATTGAAACTCTGTGAGCAGAAAAAAAAAAAAAAAAGTTTGTTCTAAGTTTGTGTAGCACTTACACAAGGTCAAGAGAAAGACTCCTAGGCACTCATAGGCAGTAATGAGCTACTAGTAACACTACTGCTACTGCAATATTGCAAATGTCTATAAATGTCCTTTTGAGGCAAAGATGGCAATAGATTTGGGTGAAGAAGAGGGACTGGGTTTGGAAGACACTGAAAATACTAGTCACTCTGGTTAAATGTCCCACCCTTTGATGGCAGGCAGATGGTGAAGTTTGGGTCGTTTGTAATTCAGTAGGTATCCCTTCATGCTACTTCTAACCAAAGCCTGCCACTTCCTCTGCTCTCTGTGCTCCAACAAAATGTTCCCTTTGTGCTGTCGCAATCCACTTCTCTATTAAAGATCACAAGGGGACTTCTGGTGCTCTTCACCACTTGGTGCATTCCAAATTCTGACCATGCTCACAAATCCTATATGCAAAAGGAAATAAAAGCTGCTGGTGGTTGAAGTGTCTTCCCTTTCGTAAGTAGGTATGCATTTTAGCATGCCTGTCATGACACCATTTTACATCACCTCAGTATTTGGAGCTCCCTGAGAGATGAATAAGCAGTTGGTACCATCTCTGGGTATTGGCATGACGGGCTTTCCTGTTGATTTTTTGCCAGAAGATATTTCTCCAACTAAGAGAACTATCAAGAAATAATATGCTACTAGACATAAACCAGAAGAAAATGCTTTCCTGCTAGAAATGACATAAGTAACCAAAAATGAAAGATGACAGAAAATCACTGTACTTACTATGTGTCGTGCTGCAAACACTCCATCAACTATTGCACAACAGAATGCTGCTACCACGCCAAAGCTGATAAACACGATGGAAGCTACTAACTGAGAAGAAAAAATCAGAGTGAGTAATGTTTTCAATATAATTCTTTAAGTAAAACAATCATACAATTTTTTCTAGTATTTTTAAATGACATTTTCCCCTGCTGTAACTCACGTCATATCAGTGTGGCAGCCTGCCAGACACACAGTAGAAAAAAAGCAGAAATTCTTGATGCTGAGTTGACATACCATCAAGTCTACTAGAAAAGCTTAAATCTTTCATAAGAAAATTAGGTCAGCTGTAAGAATTATTAAATTCAGTGGTGATTTCTTCTAAATCAACTTATTTAATAAAACAGCAGTGGTGTCCACAGGAAGCATGGCAAAAAGCCACGTTCCTGTTGGCTCACATCAGTCTCTACCCTGGTAGTGATTCACACATACTGATAAAGGCACTGTAGTAAGTTAATACCTAGCCTGTGCACTCTCAGAAAGATTTCTCATCCCACATAGTTTATGACACCTTGAGCTACAACAAAACCAGGTGCCCATAGAAGTGCTTGGTACCTCTGTAAGGGCTGGGGCTCTCAGCCTGCCCTCGGTTGTAGAGTGGGCATGGCAGAGCCCAGAAGAGCTCAGCCCATGTCACAGCTACAGCACAAACACCACACTGTCTTTGTTAGCCTGCCAACCAGCTTTGCTCATTAAGTGGTATTAATTCTTTATCAACAGCACTGTGGATGGCATAACACTTGGCCTCTCCCTTACCAACAGCCAATAGGTTTGTGGCTTGCCAGTGCTCCCATGGGTGTTCCTTCAGACACTAATCAGCGTGCTTTAGCACACACTTTTGACAGCACTGGCTCCTTTTGAGGGCATGTTTGAAGGATGCAATGCTGGGAGTGAAGTAAGAGGAGGTGAGACCTGAAAGAGAAACCTTGTCTATGCCTGGCAAGGCACTCTCCCCTGGTACTCATTACCACGGTGCTATCAGATCAGAGGGACTGCTTCATTCCTTCCTCCCTCACATTAGAGGGTTAGTGAGTCTGAGGACTCTGCACCTTGAGTTTGGACCAGTGGGTACCTGCAGTATGTAAGGTGAACCTAACGTGCACCCTCTGGCTATATTTTTAATATAATTTAATGTTTCTCTCTCATGTCCCTGGCATTGCTGATGCAAAGTCACAAGAGGAGCCTTTGGAAACATCCTATATGATAGGTTAAGTCTAATTTACAACAGTATTAAGTTATAGTTAATAATTCCAATAGATTAAAAAATTCCTTTGAAAATTTACAGAACAGCATCCTTAATTGATAGATAATTGATATAAGATCACACTTACCAAGGGTTTCAGCTAAGAATTTGTTATTTGCCGGTCATTAATTGCTCCTTCACAACATGTATTCCAGAAGCTCCCAGGTACAGATTGCCAAAATCATAGCCATGCAGTCCACATATCCCCTCTGCATATACAAAACCCCTATCTGCATTACCTAAGTATTGTTTTTACATGTCTAAAACATGTAAGATATAACAAAACCATGTGAAAAAATGGACTCTTTTACTTATGTTATGCTAAGAACAGTATAAAGTAAAGAATGTCAATAGGGGACAGGGCACTGGTGACTTTCTCAGGAAAATGTGTATTGGACAAGTAAGAAATTAGAGTCGTAGAATCATAGAGTCATTCAGGTTGGAAAAGACCTCTAACATCATCTCGTCCAACCGTTAGCAAGCACCGCCAAGTCTACCACTAAACCATGTCCCTAAACACCACATCTACATGTCTTTTGAACACCTCCAGGGATGGTGACTCAACCACTTCCCTGGGCAGCCTGTTCCAGTGCTTCACAACCCCTTCAATAAATAAATTTTTCCTAATATCCAACCTGAACCTCCCCTGGCATAACTTGAGGCCGTTTCCTCTTGTCCTATCACTTGTTGCTTGGGAGAAGAGACCAATCCCCACCTTGCTACATCCACCTTTGAGGTAGTTGTAGAGAGCGATAAGGTCGCCCCTGAGCCTCTTTTTCTCCAGGCTAAACAACCCCAGCTCCCTCAGCCGCTCCTCGTAGGACTTGTTCTCCAGACCCCTCACCAGCTTCATTGCCCTTCTTTGGGCCCGCTCCAGCACCTCCATGTCTTTCCTGTAGTGAGGGGCCCAAAACTGAACACAGCACTCGAGGTGCAGCCTCACCAGAGCCGAGTACAGGGGGACAATCACTTCCCGAGTCCTGCTGGCCACACTGTTCCTGATACAAGCCAGGATGCTGTTGGCCTTCTTGGCCACCTGAGCACACTGCTGGCTCATATTCAGCCAGCTATCAACCAATACTCCCAGGTCCTTCTCTGCCAGGCAGCTTTCCAGCCACTCATCTCCCAGCCTGTAGTGCTGCTTGGGGTTGTTGTGCCCCAAGTGCAGGACCCAGCACTTGGCCTTGTTGAACTTCATACAGTTGGCCAAATTACAGCCTTAGAAGCCCATAGCACTGGACATAAGGGTCAAAGCAATATCAATCATTTGGAAATATGAGCTCTCAGTGAATCAGCAAAAAGTACAACTTAAAAGCAGAAGGCCAAAATAGAATCACATCTTTCAAATGCTTTCTGATGCACTCTCTTAATCTCTCATTAGCTCGTGGTTCTCAGATTGTAGCTTGTAATCACAGGCAGGCCAGCACTGCCACAGGGATTGCTGTGTGATCTGAATCCTCGGTGTGGGGAGGAAATGGGCAAGCAGAAGTAGCTGAGGCTGACGGTACTGGCTGATCTTGGGAACCTGCTGCACATCCCCGGCAACCAGCTCCATGCTGCAGTAGCAAAGCTGAAACCCTGAAAAGCCACTGTTGGCTGCATCACCCTTCAACCTCTACTATCCCTTGGCTCTTCAGCATGGCAGGTCATGTCTGGTGAATCTGGCTATCTAAAGATCTTGTCATGAAACTCATGGGTTCCTTGCAGAGAGCTGTTACCACTGCAGGCTAGTGGGCTGTGCTGCCCTGGGGCAGGTACATTTGTTATAGCAGCTGATCTCTTTATTTGAAAAAGCAGCAGTGTTTAAAAGTCCAGATTAAGTCATCATTGTCTGATACCCCTATCTTGTTTTTCAAGTCATAGCAGTCAATCAAATAATTAGTGGGCTTAGCCAGGTGTTTCTAAATTGCGTGAGCTCAGGGTGAATTTACTGGAAGTTGACCTCAAGGTGGCTTTTCATTTCACACATGAGCAACTTATTGATGATTTAGAATCCACAAACCAACATTTTCCACTCATGGGGAGAGCTTAAATCACCTAATAAGAGTATGCTGGTCTTTCAGTTTCACCACATAGCTATAAGAGACCCATACAAAGGTGCACAGTAAATTGTAGTATGGACAGGAGCTATGGAGTTGACTTTGTACTCCTCGGTCATGTTGATGAGCATCTACCCATTCAAGGAGCTGCGTGGAAGTCAGAGGTTGTCAGCCAGATTCTTATCCATACCTACCAGCAACTACTTCAGTGAGTAGCCCCTTTGGAATTAAGAGGACCAGTTCTTGACAGAAGTAATATTTATTACAATGCAGAAGCTGCAGAACGTGCTGTTAGCTCAGCTGGGGTTCTTCTGACTTAAATTGACTTACATGTTTCAGAAAGATAAAAGAAGTAATAATACAATTACAACACAAAGAATTCCTTAAAATAAAATTACATTTATATTTTCTCTCAAGCCTTCCATTCCTTTTTGAGAATATGAGAAACATACAAACGAAGCATAAAATGCATTACTTCTAAAAATTGCAGCCAAGACAGCCAAATGAAGAGCTGTTGTAAATTCTAAAGCTACCTTTCCTGAGTGGTGGGTGATTGCTGGAGCTGTGAGTTTGCTGAGCCTAGTCACATCAAGAAAGAAAAGCAGTGCAGTTCATTTATATAGAGATAATTTTTGCTGATAGATAAAATAGCACTTTGAAAAAATAAACACTGATGCATCACATCATTGCACTTCCATTTTTAATAGCGGTATGCTTTTGTCAGGAAAACTATTCATTATTCATAACAATACATTTTAACAGTTATTCAAGAAACACTTTTGCTCTTGTCATTATATTGCTATGCGGCCAGGCTCCTCTAAAGCTGTTATTACTGGAACATGTTTGCTGTTGTTTCGGGTACAGAATACAATAATATGGTTACTTACAAGGGAAACATGAAGTCAGTTACTGAACAGCAAAAACTGCACTGTGTGTGTCTAACAATCAAAACCAAAAGCCAGTTGCTTAGCAGAAGTGTTTTAGTAAAAGGGAGAACAAAATAGCACTTAGAATGAGGGACTTTTGCACATGCTGTTAAGCAAAGAGCTGTTACCTGCAGTCATGTCACAGAAACGTGAAAACACAGAAATGCAAAACTAGTGAAAGGCTGGACCGCTAAATGCTTGCATGCTGCCTTCTTTGAGAAGAGATACATGCGTTTTACTGCCAAAGAATTCACCTGTACTAGATAACATCCCGTCCTTCAGCAGACACACAGCACCACTGGCTGCGCTGTGTTCAGCATCCTGTGCAAGTGAGCCTAGTGAAGAAACAGCCCCTAGACATGGAAGTGTGACGTGGCCACTCTGGCTGCAGCCGTCCCACCCAACCCAGACACCTCAAGTACCCAGGCACTTTCTGTGCTGAATCAGACGTGGCTGGCACACTGTCCCCTGTGTGACACGATGAGACATGCAGCCATTGTTGGTCCAGCAGACGCAGAAAATCACATCAGTCCCCAGCACAACTAGAGGCTAGTACCTCACCAGCTGCCTTCAACATCCCTATGAAGCATCTCTGTGAGGCTGTCTAGGCCCCAGATCACAGTTCTGGCAGATACCTGGTTTCTTCATGGCTCCAGATTAGCCCTTACCTGCTTTCAGTCAAAAGGCACAACTGTTCAGATAATGACAATCACTTCTAGCACCAGATGCTTTCTGAGGTGCCTCATCCTCTCAATTTAGACGAACCAGATCTGAAACTTTAGAAAATGTATGGATTTTTGTTTTCTAAATCACCTTGGTATCAAATGTAAGTTACATTACTAGTCTAACAAACTTCCTTTGTTCATCTTAAATGGCTTTTTGCATTGCACAGCCTTCAATGTCTCCAAGTACTGTGCTCTTCATCAAGTCTCTCTGGGATTTATTTCCAGTCAGAGGAAGAATCACAATTACCCTCATCAATGTAAATTGAGAAACACTGTCATCCAATGTCTTTTGCTCTGAAAAGTGAAAGCTTTGCAAAAAGCTATGTAAATGTTATGCCACAGCTTTATAAAGCCCTTTTTATCCCCATGAAGGTTCAAACAAACATATCTGGAAAAGAAATAGGGCAGTTTGTTGTAGGCTGTCCCTAACATTACATTCACAAAAATACAGTTTAATTCTGTGGAGCTTTTTAGCAGTTCGACTTCCCTATGTCTCCAAGCTCAGAACTTAGTAGAGGCTTAAATAAATTCACTGTACTTTTTCCGTCTGCTGAGGATGAAGATGTAAGAAGAAAAGTTTACAAAAACTGTCACCAATGCAAAACAGACAAAGACTTTTCACACCTGGCACAAGCTCAGCCAGGAACTGCATCTGTTACTGTGGCAACTAAACAGGGCTGTAGATTAACAGCCCACGAAGCCAAGACAAGAAAACTCATTGCATTGCATTTGAGATGCTGCTATCAACCAAATGCTGCCTGTGTTGTGAGATGGGAGGGTATAAAACTACATGTAATTGTGAGTTAATTTTCTCTAATTTAGAAAATCCTCTTCTGTGTGTCCTCACCCCCTCCCACGATGGCCACTTTTTTCCCTTGCCCTTGGGAAACAAGTTTTGCTTCTGTGATGAAAATAAAGCCCAGGCAAGGCCCCTACGTTAGGTTTCACAACTGGGCCAATCAGGTTTCTCACCACACTAGGCAATGTGCTTCAAAACTTATGGCCTGCCAACCTATTCTTTCCAAAGGTTGGTTCTTCAGTAATAGCACCACTGTAACTGAGGCTCTGCTGGAGTGTTGTCACACCACAGGAGACAGGATTATGTCACACTTGTTATTCTTTAATGCCAATTCCAGTCATAGCACTAGTTGCAATGACACATATTCCTAATGATGCAGATTTCTGTGATTGCCCAGCCAATGGCTGAAGAACTATTTCCTAGACTGACTTCCAGATGAAGGAGGGGAGAAAAAGAAAACACTAAATGTCTGTTTTAAGAGCACCAGTGCTGGTACAGCTCATGAAGACAAGGGCTGGGGCTGGGATCCCATCCATAAACACATAACTTGCTTCTCAATGTAAGACACCTAATAGTGTAGCCAATGGCTACAGCAGACACCTGTATTTCCAGGAAGGTGGGGCAGACATCCTTGAAGGCCTTCAGACAGAGACGCTACACACATGATGTAGTCAGGCCTTTATATCAAGTCTTGTGTTTAGATCAAGTGGCCAAGTTGGAAATCTACAGCCTTTCCCCACTATCATCACTGTTGAATTAATTAAGTCCAGTAATATGTTGTTGATTATTGTCAGCAACAACACAGTTTTTTGATTCAGATTTTCTTCTCTCTCACCACTGTTAATAGCATCTCAGGGTACAGAGCTGAGCCTATGTGCCTGCTCACTGCCATCTGAAATGGTGTCTTGCTCTCTTGTCCCTGTTTTGGTCCTGTTTTCCATCCAGCTCCTACTGCCTCTCTCAAAATGGTGCATCCTTGCAAACCAGCTCTGGTGCTTGCCTGAATACACAGAGAGCCAGTGTAATTCACTCACTAGGCAGAAAACTTGTTTGTTCCCCCAGATAAGTTAAACCAGGTTGCTAAAAGGGGAGACGAGCATTAGACCTAGTGCAAATGAGAGGGTGGGACCTTGTGACCAAGACAGAAGGGAAGAAAGTAGAAGTGCTGGCAGCAGCTATTAGGTTTTCACACCTCTTTCATGTAATTTGTGCTCCTAGGGATTATCAAAGTAAAAGGTAGGTTTTAGCTGTAATGAATAAATGATAAGGACTGGATTTATTGTGCTGCTTGTGGTCCAGGAGACTTTTGTTTTCCTGCCTGTGAAGAAGTTTGCTGTTTTCCAGTATTGTGTCAGGGATAATTAGAAAAAACATCAACATGAAAAGGCCAGTTGGTGGAACATGGTCAGGGGAAAGGTCCCATGAGAAATATAAGCAAACTCCCATGCACAAAAGAGCAGAAGTAATTAGATAAACAAATGTTGGTAAAGAATACAGAAACCACATGACAGGTATCAATTATTATGCCAAGGAGAAAAAAAAACAAGATCAAAATCCACTTTCAAATTAGGCGATGTGATTTCAAAGGCAGCATTTCCACTCAGAAATTTTCTCTTTTTTTCTTGCCCCACATCCTGAAGGGCAGAATGGTAAAAGGCAGAAGTCACAACATCTTTTGTTACTCTTTAGATCAGCACAGTTAATTCATATCTTATGTAGGCATAGTTAATGCATATTGCTTTCTCTTTTTCTCCTCCGGTGGTCTTGTTGCTCAACTTGTGCATATAATTCATTAATTACGCAAGCCACAACGGCAAGGGACTATAGAAGTGCCCACGGTCAGGAAATGTGCAACGGGGTGACTTAACAGTCCCAGCTCTCCTCCAGCCCAAGAGGGCTTGTGTAGCACAGCTGAGTAACACAGAAGAGAAGGGAGCACAGCCAATCTGAGTCTGCTTATTCCAGCTCCTCCAGGCACACAAAGAGATCTTGAGGACAGGGAGAGTTTCCTTACTGGTCAGGTAAACAAACTTCTTGAGTTATTGGGGACTTTACTTGTGACAACATAATGACAGTTACGGAGGTGGGAGAAATTAGCATCTGATCACATTGACAACATGCCCAGCATTGTGCTGGGTCCCACGGCAGGAGGTGGCTCAGCTGCGTGGGGGAACGCACCTCACGACAGCGTGTTGGGGCTGCCACACCGCTCCCTGTCCCTCTGAGCTCTGGGGCAACTTCTTGCTGGGCACAGCGGAACAACCCAGCACCAGGCAGGATCCAGCACCAGGGCTCTCATGGTCAGGGGGAGGCAGCAGTGCCACGCTGCGTGGTGGGGAGCGTCAGATGGCGGCCAGCAGGCTGCGTGCTCCTCTCGGTACGCGAGGCTTGAGGGAGCTGTGCAAATTAACAGGTGTCCACACAGCGTTCTCCCTAAGTGCATAATGCCACATAACTGTCTGTACACGTTTACAAAGAGTAAATACCTACCTGAGTCACTGGGCAGTATTGCTGGTCTCTTTTACCTCTGTTTCTACTATTAGCACTGGATTCTCTGCTGCAGATACTCTGTTATGGATACTCTGCACATGCTCAATGATTTCTTCCCAGCAAATTTCCCTGCACGCTTTGACTAACGTGGTGTTTAACTGGCTTTGGCTCAATTTCCTTCAGCTATATGTTTTCAGAACAAATACTTTATTTAGGAGATGCACAGGCAACCCCACCTCAACTTCTTGTTCCATCACTTTTGGCTTTCTTATTAGTTTTCACAATCTAGCCTGCTGGCACCCCTGTTTCAGAGGCACCCATCTTTTATCACCTCTGCATCCATCAGCATGTTCATTTCTGTCTCCCCATCTCCATTAGTCTTAAATTCTCATTTTTATTTCAAAATTCTGGAGCCTTCTTTACAGCATCTTCACTACTGCCTTGTCAAACAAGGATAAAATGACATCACCACAAATGTATCAGCCATTCCCAAGCATCCCTCTTTGCTTGTTATTTCTCTTCAGGAATGTGAAAGCCCACGGTTCAAAACTGCCCCTTAATACTCTTGTTGTTAAGCTTCCTCTCCAGGCTATCCCAGCCATCCACGCACATAGCATCTCTCCCATTTTCCTTCCCCCCTTCCCTGTCAGCCAGCAGCAGCTGTGCCACTCGCACTGTTTTTGAGAACAGCAACTTAACTCTTTTGCAATTCCAGTCATCTAGACAAGTGTAATAGAAACATTTTTCATTCATTTTTTACATCTCTACAGTTTTTAGCTTTTAATTTCATATGGGTGTGTTGCCATATTCTATGGCAAATCACGAGTTCATTCCAGATGACTTTTGAAAGCAAAACTATTGGAGCATTTGGTATTATAGCCATGACTTGATTCATTTGCGCAGATGTAAGAACAGACTGGGGGATACCAAAAATGGGAAGAGAACGCCTTCACAAAGCAGATAGACTCTGCTCAGTAGAAATACGGAGCGTGAAGTCTCAGTATATATTTCTGAAAGGGGAATGTTGCAGTGCACCATCCAAAGTGAAGTGCTAGTTTTTACACAGTCTACTGGGTGGTACCAAGACTGTTGTCTATATGTGCTGAAGCTGCTAAGAAAATTCTCCTAAGGGGTGGATTTAATCATACCTAACTGCAGCTACTTAAAAGATAATTATTTATTTCAGCTGGTCATCTGTGCTCCTCTGTAGTCAATGGAGAGCCAGGCACTTCCACATACCTTCTACACCTATTACAGGATGGGCTGAATTACCTTCTGAAGGTATCTTTTTTCCACTGGCTATAGAGGGAGCCTAGATGAGAAAGTATCTATGCTGCCAAAATCAGCATGTTGTCAATACTTCCTTCATTCCCTTGATGTTGGCTGCTCTGATTTGTGTTTTCTCTTCTCCGCTTCAGTACTTTCCCTCAGTCATTTTGCCTGGGACTTGCAGGGGAGCAAGAGGCGTAATGTGGAAGGAGAGGAGGATGCCTTGGATTAGATGAGGACAGAGTAATACAATACAGAAGAAAAATAAAAAAAGTCAGCTGGATTTCACAGCTGGAGAAATGCTAATGGTTTTGGAATCAGCCTAAGCAAGCCTTAGTCCAGCAGGAACTTCAAACTGGTAAGAATTCCCCTTGCAAACATCAGCAAAAGCAGTTATTTAACAATGGTTTAAAAGGTTACAGATTTAGGGATAACAGATATACAGACAAGAAGCAAAAATTAAATACAGTATTAAATGGAATGGGGACAAAAGCAAAACATGGATCTAGATTCACTGATCAGCAGTGCTGACATTATAGGAATCCATCACATACTTCCTTTCTCGGATGCTTTTTTATTGATGAAAGTGGAACAAGCTCATTTCATCACTTAAACAGAGGCAGCTGTTCAGAGCAGTATGAGAACAATAAAACAGAAATAAATAGCATGCTGTGTGTCATAAAAGTTTGTGCTTCCTGGTGAAAAATGGTGGAACTGACATAGATCAAGACTACTACAGCTGACACTGTTTAGCAGCAGGTTACTGTTTTAACTCCAAAGTCTGTTAGTGTCTTTACAAATCCTCTTTCACACTACAGTGACTGCACTGTTTTCTAAGACGCGCATGCTCTGTATCCAAAATGCAATACAATCAAATTACAAGCTTTCACGTAGTGAAGTTCTACCTGCTGAGTCTGGAAGACTGTATCTGGCCAACTGGGATACTCATCTATTTAATTTGATCTCATTCTTCAGAGGATCAGAAACTGCCTGTCTTCTCTGGGCACATCCCACCTCACCTTCTCACCCATGCACACATGAGCATTTATCCTGGGTTCCTTACCAACACTCTTTTTATCCCCGCCTCCTGCTTGCTACAGAGAATAATCAATTTCTCTATTGTTCCACAAACACATTTCATGGGTCATAAAGTTTACTTTTGTTCTCAGCTGTGTGACAGTAATGCTTTCATTACATAAACAGTACAAGAAAACAAACTGGCAGAAAAAAATGTCCTGTTATGCACTTAATTCTGTGTGATGTTTCCAAGTGCTGATCTTAAAGGACCTACATCCCTAAAGACTTCCATTTAACAAGATGGAGGACTTAAACTGAATCAGCGGTTTAAGTCTCTGACTCAATAAACAGTGCCAAACTTTAAACATTACAGTGTCGAAAATAAACTGTGTTGGTTGGTGCATGTATATATATGTATACACACACACACACAGATATATATATATATGTATGTATCTATCTCCCTTCTGTTTCTACAGAATTTAAGCTTCCAGAAGCAAACTGAAGCTATGATGATTGCCAAGAAAGCTCTCCAAATGGAAGTCAGAGTCTCTCTTTCCTTCATTTTCCCCCTTTGTAATAAATTTCACATTTCTTTCTGCCAGTGATAACAGTGAAAATATGGTAGTTTCTTATCTGAAACTGATCTAGCACCATGTTGGGTCACAAGCTAGGGAACCAGGGGTGGGTAAGACCTGGGACTGGTACCACCAACAGACCAGCATAGGGTCATATGAGAGGGAAAGAACTGCTACACTAGGCTGCAGGTAGACGCAAGTGGTGGAGTATCTCTAGGTGTGAGGTACCTGGCTTGGAGCTGCAATGTAGCATCCTGCCCTCTCTCCCCTAGTCTGTGATTCCTATTATCAGAAGCAGATGGTTAGCAGATAAGATGAACTGCCAACAACCACAGCATGTTTGGGTATGTCAGATCAATCTCCCAGCATCTAACTATGGTTCTACTACTGTCTTGTCACAACATTTTTGTAGCTGCATTTGAGCAAAAGGTACTGTATGGGTGGAGTACAAGGTGGATGGAAAGTGGCTGGGCAGCTGGGCCCACAGAGCAGTGGTCAGCAGGTGGACATCCAGTCAGGAGTGGTGTCCCTCAGGGTGTCCCTGCTGGTGCCAAGGTTGTTGAACATCTTCATTAAGCCCTGGATGAGGGCCCAGGGTGCACCCTCAGCAGGTTCACTGAGGACACCAGTGAATGTGTGTTCATGGCATGGGAACAGTCAACCACATCTTTCCAGATATTCAGAATCTACATGTAACCCCACACAACCTGATCTAACTTTGAACTTGCCCCTGCTTTAAGCGACTAGTTGAACCAGAAGCCCCTTCCAGCTCAAATTATTCTCTGATTCTGCCAAAACACTGAAAAAGGGGAAAAAAATAGCAGTAAATACCACTTGTATTGGGTTTACATGGCACGGGTTTGGTAGCAGGGGGCTGCAGGGGTGGCCTTTGTGAGCAGAGCCCAGCAGCTGCCCCATGTCAGATCAGAGCCAGCTCCAGCCGGCTCCAAAAGGGACCCGCCGCTGGCCAGAGCCGAGCCAGGGAGCGACGCTGGTTGGGCCTCTGGGAGAGCAGAGTTAAGGAAGGGAACAAACTGCTGTGCCACAGCAGCTGGGAGAGAGGAGTGAGAAATGTGAGAGGAACAGCCCTGCAGGCACCCAGGTCAGTGCAGAAGGAGGGCAGGAGGGGCTCCAGGCGCCGCAGCACAAGTTCCCCTGCGGCCCGTGGAGAGGCCCATGGTGGAGCAGGCCGTCCCCCTGCAGCCCATGGGTACCCCACGGAGCAGATCTCCACGCTGCAGCCATGGAGGAGCCCCCATGGAGCAGGTGGATGTGGCCTGAAGGAGGCTGCGGCCCATGGGAGCCCCCGCAGGAGCAGGCCCCGGGCCGGAGCTGCAGCCCGTGGAGAGGAGCCCACGCACGAGCAGGAGGCCTGGCGGGAGCTGCCGCCCGTGGGGGAGCCATGTTGGAGCAGTTTGGTCCTGAGGGATGGGCCCCGTGGTACGGACCCATATGGGAGCAGTTCTGGAAGAGCTGCAGCCTGTGGGAAGCCCACGCAGGATCAGTTCAGAGCAGCAGAGATCCAGCATTAGGGACTGACCACAGTCCCCATTCCCCATTCCCCTGTGCTGCTCAGGGGGAAGAGGCAGAAGAGGGTGGATGGGGGAAGGTGTTTTTAGTTTGCTTTTAGTTTCTCACTGTTCTAGTCTGTTATCAATAGGCAATAAATTATATTAATCTCCCTTATGCTGAGTCTTTTTTGCCTGTGATGGTAACTGCTGAGCGATCTCCCTGTCCTTATCTCAACCCTTGAGCCCTTTCCATTGTATTTTCTCCCCCTTTTCCTCTGAGGAGGGCGAGTGAGAGAGCAGCTATGGTGGAGTTCAGCTGCCCAGCAGGGTAAAACCACCACACCACCCCCTATTCAGTATTTGGAATGAACATGTACTTTTAATAATACTGAGTCATTCAAACCTTACAGAAGACAAGAGGTACCATGAAGTATGACTTTAATGTCTAGAGTAGCTGTATATTTATATTTATAATACAGCGGAAATCCTCATTTTTAACACACAAAGTCAAAGATCTGCATTAAAAAACATTAAATATTTTACTCAGTCGTTCATTCTTGAAATACTTAATACTAATAAAAAAATCTCCTGTAACACACTAATTGAAATAAAATATAAAGCAACTTTTCAACTATTTACATTTTTATTGCCTATATAATTTTCTTTTTTTAATTTCACGTTCCTTCACTTTGGAAGGTGCTTTCATACCCACAGACACACACCTGTCTTCCTCCTTTTCAGCTGAAATAACTGAGCCTTCAGAACATCTCCGGTTATTTACTTTGCTTCTGCACATGACTTTACTGAATATTCTTCTTCATGACAAGGAATTACAGATTTCCCAGATCAACCATGGACAGACCACATGCAAAATCCTTCCCAAAAAGGATTAAAAAGGGGTTACAAAGCAGCTTCCTGCCAACTAAGGCAGCTAATATCCAAGACTGCACCATGTTTATAGCGTAAAAGGAGACTGGACAGTCTAGACATAGGCTGCCCTGCTCTGTAACTGCACAGTTACAGTACAGTATCTTTTGTTATCTCCCCAGTATTATAGAAGACAAATATAACTGTCTCTTAACATTATTCTTACCACTCTTTAGCTATCTAAAACCCAGTAGTCTAGCCAAAATCACCCTTCAAGGCTCCTTCTAGAATCTAAGGAGAAAAAGAGATGCCTCTAAAGGGCACCTCATTAGGACTAGGTTCCTAGTCCAGAAACTAGACATAAGAGACCAGGAAGATGTTCTTAAAGAATAAGCTACTTGAATTTATCAGCTAATAAGATGCTGTTATATATTGAAAGAAATGCAGATATGTAAAGAAGAGCCATGCTTGAGCTTGCACGAGTGTCAGTGTCAACCTGAACTGTTTACCTGTATATGAATCTCTGTGCCTGCTTCTGAAATGTGCAGTTAAATCACACCACAAAATCTAGTGCACATATATGACTGAAAAGATGGCAATAGGTCTTTTCAGTTGTAATCATTTTAAAGGTGCTAAACAAGACAAGGATGATTGCTAATTTATTCCATCATTATTATTTTTACATCAACATTAATTGCTTTTCCCTGAATGGTGTGAAATATAAGCACACAAAAAGGTAATCACTAAAAAGAGGTGTTGACTTTCTCAGCAGCTTGAGTTCCAGTGAGAAATAATACCTCAGTAATGACAACGATTACCTCCACGTGATCTGCATGTCCCCTGGCACTACAGTAAAGACTTCTTCCATTTATTTGTGCAGGAACAGCAAAGATAGTCTCAGGAGATCTACAGAATTTTAATGGTACTTCTCTTTATGTAAACAAGCTGCTTTAATTAGCTTAATATGTGATGTGGAATCTATCAGCAGTTAGCATCTTTGATGAAAATCTGTACTAAAGCCAGTTTCTTTCAGGATGTTCAACTGGCATGAACAAGAAAACAAAGCACGATTTGTTTGAACAGAGCAGAATAGGTATCTGCATCAATCTTTTTTTTTTTTTTTTTTTGTATACATATTACCAACCACCACCTTTACACCAATATCCAGTGGGCATTTTCTGATGGATATAATCTATTTTAAAAATATAATTGGTTTTGAACAGCAAAAGAGGTTTGGCTTTTATACTTCTGAAAACTGGCTCACACACATAACTCTTCTGAAAAAGCTTTTCTTCAACAACAGATACAAAGTCTAGTGGCAAGAAAATAATCAGAGATAATATTGAAATATTACCCTACATACATCTCAATGCAGGATAGGAACACCTGCATTGCCAGAGAAGTCTAAATAACTAAGAAGAGAAAAATACTGCTTTGTTTCTCTAACTTCTGCCGTAGTTGCTTTTCAGAACTTAATCTGAAATCTAATTATCGTCGACAGAGATTGGGAAGCAAGCATATTAAGCCACCTAAACTTAGCATCCCTTGAGAAGTCTGAAGAAATAGCCTTGCCTTTTCTGTTTGTGTGTAGAGATCCCTGTTTTAGCCTCCCTCGTGTTTCCCACTTTTGTCAGAAGCAACGTCTCATAAAAATCACTGCAACTCAAGGACAATGTTTAGTCAGCTGAGCATTAGATTTACACCTATGATGTGTCAGCAAGAAAATTAACTGTGTGTTAGTGTAAGGAAAAAAAAAAAAAGCAAGATTCAGCAATGGAAAATACAGGTCTCAGACCTGCTGCAGACAATTGTCTTCATCCTAAGTAATACTAAAGGTTGCACTAACTCACATCTCCTGAGGGGTGACTCCTGCTTCTCCGACCTCTCGCCTTTCTCTCTGTCCTTTATGTTCCTGCATCTTCTCCCCACACTCCACTTCTTCCTTTGCTGCTGGCTCTGCCGTAGCTCTGCTGCTGTCAGGGGTGATTCCCACTCTGCCACTTACACAGCTCTTCAGGAAGCACTGTGATATTGCAGATGTTCAAAAACCCGACAGTTATCATGGTGCCCTGGTATCTCCCAGTCACTCTTGGAGGCACCACAGTTTCAGCATGCTCATTTTCAGCCTTGTGAACAGTAAGGCTTGATGAGACTAGCATTGGAGAGATGTGTGAGTGGAAAGTGTGAGCTAGTGTCTGTTTTTTTCCACTGGGTTAGCTAAAACAATATGCACGGTGTCTTACTAACATTGCACATTTAGAGAGTGACTAGTCTCTCGGTGCTAGCTCATGCCACCTCCACACTTATCTGAGGAGAAGCCATTTACGGCACTTCCAACTGTCCTTTTGGAAACACCAGAGACTCTGCTGAAAGAGGTGTCTACCTCCCTGCTCAGCACTGCTTAGTGCTCTCAGCTCAGCCCTACTGCCACAAACCCCCAGTGCACTTCAGCTTTCCCTACCTCTGTATGTAATTTCAGCATCTCATTTTCTAATCGGAAATATGTTGTACTGTAACATGACGAGATGGCAAGCAAGCAAACAAGCAAGGAGACTTCACGTCTTAAAATCAAATCCATTTGATTTGAGCAGTATAATATCTTCCACACATCCGGCTGGACTAAGTATGCCTTTGGAATGTAATGACTTACAGCTATGCTCTGTTCTTCAATCCATGACCTGGATCCCATTTGCAGGGGGCAAGGGAGAAAAAAGGGGACAGTGACACGTTATGCTTTATTTTCTGCTGTTTGCTAATTATAAACATCCTGAATCGGTGCAAAGGCATCTTATCCTTAGTCAAAGGGAGATTTAGTTCTGCTGGTGCCAAGCTCTGCATAACAGAGGCAAGCATGAATGCTGAGAGCTCAACTGAAATCATGCTAGTCAATGAGGCAGAGCCTGATTCTGCAAGCAGCAGTTCCTTTGAATTAAGGGTTATACCTTGGTCAGCACATTGAACTCCCACTGTGGACCCTGGGATGCCAAGAACAAGGTCAAAGAAGTACAAAATTATTAATGTCGTGTTTTAAGAACAAACCATTGTCCATTCTGCCTAACTGTGCTTTCATTCTTTCTCTAACCCTGTGTTTGCATTTATTGAGTGCTGGATTTTTGCTGGACTAGCTCTGCTAACCACTACATATTTCATATTGCATTTAACATTTCATCAACCATGAATAAATCCGGACTTACAGAGAATAGGTCACAAATAAATACAACTTCAAGATGAAAAAAAAGAAATAGATTTATGGAGAAAAGGTCAATTACAATAGATATTTTCTAGTGTAATTGAGCCTACTTTCATTTTCAATTTTAAAAAACAAAACTGAAGTATTGAGTCAGTACAAGGGCCAAAAAACCGTCAGAGCTACATTGGGTTAAACTCAAACCATACAGAAGTAACTGCTCAAAGGAAGTCCAGTTAAAAGAGAAGGAAATAAGTCCTTTTCTTCCCCACCCCCTTTTGTTATGATGCAATGAATAGAATTTTTAGTTACTGGAGTATGATATTTCTGTTACATTTCTATGCTTATCTAAGTCTTTGCAATCTTATTGATGGCTGCAAATCTGTTTAAGCTGCCCTAAACCTTTTTAATTGAATATACTCAGTTACACTCCAGGGAATAATTACTGTCCTCGGTTGCAGTATGATGTAAACCCTTTCCAACTCATTTCCGAAACATTTGAAAACAAGCAGCCCAGCCTTAGCATAGACAGTGTTAAAGACTCAGCCCACTGTGGATGATACTCAAGGCAAGACACATAATTAAACTTTCTAGTTATCTTCTTGGTCTGTCCCCAACAAAACAATCTTTCAACTGCCTGTTGCTTCTGTTATTAACAGAAGACAGTTTTCCTTATTCCATGCTGGGAAATGCAAACAGGCACTATGACCAAACACATTGGATACTTATTTCTCCACTGTCCCTGTGCAAATGATACATCACATTGAGTCTTACAAGCTTTGGCAGCATCTCACCCACCTTCTTTCTTTTGGTCAACCATTTTATTTTCTGCTAAAGACAGAAGCAATAGAGAACTAAGAGGCAGTTTAGAGGAAAAATGAACAACAGAACAACCCTAAAATGTTATGCCTGTTAGTGAAGTAGCATGAATGTTGTGGAAGACAAAGCTATCATCATCTACAAACCCTTCAGTCTGCAACTTGGAACCAGCTATTCAACCTGGTCTCCAATGTTGAAATCAGGGGCAAAAGTCCTTAAAAACAAACAAGCTGCTTTGTTACTTGCAAAATTAATGAGGCCTGGCCTGATGCAGATTTGTGTCTCACAGGTCATGTCCCATTTGGATTCCCTAGTTGTTCAGGGTGATGAGCTGACACTGCAGCCTTTACCACCATGGGAGAACTAATTTGCACTTCTTTTCTGTACCTACATGTGAATTTTCATAAAACCTGAAGGAGCTGCACACCTCTGAAGTCTCTACCTCCCTGCCAAATTTGCCTGAAATTGGTCAACGTATAAAAAATGGAATGAGGAACAGAAAGAGACACAGACAAACATCATGGCTTTATTAATCTCATCTGTTTGGGAAACCCAGCTAGAAACAAAAGTTGAAAGCAGGGGAATACTTGAAATACACCACTGAAACTTTCAGACAATGCAAAAAACAAAAACAAAAACAAAAAAAAACTGATATTATGAAAGAAGTTTGCCTATAAATAATCAAATCAAGACTGGAACTACTGAGAAGAAAACAGGAAATCACAACAGACCACTTCTAAACTGTTAGCAAAATGCAAGGTAAATCAATCATTTCCTCCTCTGAACTTAACACCACTCTTTTGATTTATACCTGTGAAGGTTCTGCATTATGAAATGAATTGTATTTTATAATGCTTAGCTACAGTCTACTGTAAAGCGCACATTGGACATGCTTTTATTCAACCAAGACACTGCTATTTTTTGCTGAGAGCAAGGAAACTCTAAGACTTTCCACAAATCCAGTCCCATACACTTTCCTTTGCCCAGATAGCCCCAAAGACTTTATATGACTTCCTCACATAAATAAAAGCAAGGGGTTTGCAAAGCCAAGCTAAATCTAAAAACAAACCACAAAGCATCATCACATCCTGTCTGACCTAGCCTTGATAGCAAGAGCTCTGAGGTTTTTTTTCTTCCTTTAACACGTATACTTCAGGAAAGTGTTGCTGACTTAAACTTCTTGTGCAGGATGAGATTGCCTGTTATGGTACAGCTGATCACGTGGCTCGTTGTTGCCCAAACTGGCACATCACGTGCATTTTGCCTCCTTCCCCATCCTTTTCCCTGCTACCCAGTCCTGGACAAACTCTGGCAGTCATCTGACCCTGCCCTTGGTCTATTCAACTCACTAAACTAACAGGGAATTAATTTAGTTTAAAAAAAAAAAAAAGCAGTCTTTTACTGCCAGAAGTGATGACCCCTTAAATCATCCCTTGCCCTGTACAGACAGAGTCACTGGCCATTTCATACTTCTCAGAAACTTCTCAGAACAAGGTGAAAAAAATGACTAACATTTTGGAGCAGATGCAGCAGTTTTAAGTCAACTGGAAATCTCTGCTTTTCATGTTCTTAAGACATTACATTACAAAAAATGAAAACAAAGGGCTATTGCTTACCATTTGTCTTCTGTTCTCTACCAGGTGGATGCCAACAATCCCTAGGAAAGATCCAAAGCCAAGCTAAGGCAAAGAACAAAACCAACAGAAACACATGAAGTCAGCTTTTTTGGTCAACATACCAAACCATCACAGTGATATCTGAACAGGTTTATCATACAGATGGGCTAATTGGGTCAGGGGAAAGGGTGAATGTTACCATTGGACATAAATCATATAATTCAATGGAGAATGACCATAACTGCAACTCTTTGGTATTTCAGAGCAACACTTGTAATCTAATAAAGGAAAGCTTGTAAAAACTTATGCTTCTATAACCTGGCCATTATTACCATAATCATGTATTGTTTTACACACTGTAAAGCAAAAATTAAGGAGGAGGAAAGAACACTGACATTTAGCCCACACATAGAATCATAGAATCATAGAATATCCCAAGTTGGAAGTGACCCATAAGGATCATCGAGTCCAACTCCTGGCACTGCACAGGTCTACCCAACATCATTACTTTGAAAAAAGGCAAAGCTTTAGGCAACTGCAGACACTCTTCCCCCCCAAATGGATGTATGCAAGTGGCCATGCAAGTGACCCAACTTCATACCCTTATGGTTGGGTTTGTTTGGTTTTAATGACTAAACATTATCACACAGAAAATGTCCCTGCGAAAATGCCGAAAAGACCAGTACCATTAGTTTCAACGGGACAGTTGCAGCCTAACAGCCACAGGAGAGAGAAGGAAAGGAAGCTGGAGTAAGGTGGCATTACTGTTCCTTTCAGTGCTGCTTCAGCACCAGCCTGGCAGGAAAATCCCCTTCCTTACAAGGAGCCCATGAAGGTCTGTAGAGCTTGAAACTCCTTGGATTCTTGTCCAACATGAGGTAAAATGGCAACAGGCAAGACCAGCCTTTCATCAGACCTTCCTGGCATCAGGATTCCCACCAGGCTCACGTGGGCTTGGAGAAAAGGAGTTTCCTCAGTGCCACACACCTAAGACTCAGCTGGCCACAGATTCAGAAACAGCCATGGCAGGAGTGCCAGTGTCATCAGGCTGTTTCCACAGCATTCCCTTCCTGCCTTGCCTGGCTGTATGCTTCTCTGCAGGCTCCTCAGTCTCAATCTGTCACTTCCACGCTCCTTGCTCCCCTCTTCACTACAGCTGGCACTCCTCCCTGCTCAGTGAAACCCCAGTCACCCCATTAGCTCCCATCCAATGCGTCCCATTGATGAGGCATGACTTTTCTGTTAAGGTATCTAAATCCCTTTCTGGAACTAGGTCTCCAAATCTGGTTCAGAGCCTCTTTTGCAAGCCCAATTAAGTTTTTAAGGACTAAGCACCCCAGCCAAGGGCTTGAGTGAGGCCCATGAATTTCTTGCTCTTATGCACACTCACAGCAGAAAGCAAATCTCCTGTAAGCACTTTAATTGCTCAGTATCACAACAGGAATCCGTGATTCCCCCTCAAGAAGACAAATGTAGGGAAAGGGGATTTGCTATTAAGTGCTTTGGGAAGATTTATGTGAAAGAGAGGCACAAGTACTAAAAGCAGACTTTGAAAGAGTATGCAAGCACATCTGTGCTGACTGCTGAGTAGGAGAGAGACTCGGAACTGCGAGCAAGGACACTGTGCTCAGGGGACAGCAACTTGGTAAATTAACATAACTACATCAAAATGACAGCTGGTTCCAACCCCAATTTTTCATCCTAAGAGGAGCAATCCATGCGGTCCCATTTATGGCTTACAAATGAGGGCACAGAGCAGAGCAATATTATCCACATGCAGAAAAAAACAGCACATACAGAACAACAGCAATTTAATCAGAAGGAGCAGAACCACAGACAGAGATCACGCTGTAAGCCATGGCATTGCTGAGATTGGTTTAGGGTTATATGTGCTGCTTTTCTTCTCTGTTAAGACAATAAACTATTTGGGTTAGGAACTCCGGGAATCCGGGTAAGTATGACGACTAGACATTTGGACCCTGTCGTCTCCTGGTTGAAAGATTATAAAAATAGCAAATTAAAATAATACAAGCAGTAGTCATAGAGAAGTGATATGAAATACTTAAGTATAAACTGTATTTATAAGGAAATAAGATTGAAGAAGCTCCAACCCAGCTTAGCAACCTGTTGCAAAAAGACAGCCCTAAACCCAAACAGATGATCAAGCAGTAATCTACTAAATGCAGACATCTTCCGAAGTGGAACATTATACTAACTCACCTACACACAGAAATATTTGATGTTAAATTACTTTGGATGTATAAATGTACATAATACCTACTGCTATAAAGCTGCACTTATAAGAAAGCTTTTTCCAAAACAAATGACAAATCACCACATATGAAGAGAAATTACGGCACTTAACTCTTCTTGAAGACAATGGGAACTAAGCAGAAGCCCAACTTTTATTGTGAATCTGGCCCTAAAGCCCTTATCTGCAAATGCTTCTAGATACAAGTAAGTCTATGCAAGTGAATAGTCTTATGCACATTTGTAGGTGTTTGCAAAGTAAGGGTCTAATTCTGCATGTTTTTTAAGACGAAAGTCCCTTACCTAAGACCAATGGAGATTTAGATCTCATCAACCAGCCTAAGAGCTGTTATTTTATTGTTAAATTCTATGAGGACTAGACCTTATTTTTAGTGGTAATTAACACTGTTTAACCTCATAAACTTCTCTGAAACAGTTAAATATGTAATGACAAATTCATTTACCGAGCTCTAGCTATCTAGAAGTTTGGGATCAGCACCATGCCAATTTTCTAAGCTCCCTCTAGTGCCAGTGGAGAAGAGGAGGCACGTTTTGAGAGTTCAGCTCTGAGAGGCCCTCCCATTGTCCATCTGTCAATGATGCACCGGAGTCAGCAACCTCCAGCAGTAGAAGGGCAGGAACACAGCATTGCTCCTCTAACTAGGCTTTTGGTAAGATATCACGCGGGATTTGTGCAGCATCTTCAGTTTTTGCTAAACATTTACACTGACAATTAATCATCTCTGTTTCTCAGTTACTTCAATAACATACCACATGTGCATGAAAAGAATTCTGATTTTCATGAAAATTATTTAGCTCCAACAATCTTTTGAGGGGGAAAATTATTACTAAAGGTTTTGATTTCAAAGTGTTCTAATATATTCTAGTTATTCTAACTGGTTCCTAATGATTAATATTTCAAGAAATATTTTAGTAGATTATTTTTTTCTCAGTGAATAGACATTGTTTTCTTCCTAAAAGAAACTAAATGCTGAAACAAACCGGTTTGTGCACATGGGTTTATTACTTACTTATTATACCGACTCAAGACAACTTTGAAAATGAAACTCCTTTCAGGGGAATGAATTCAGATAATGTGGCCTTCTAAAATACTTTAATTCAAGTTACAGAGGACTTTTATCAGTATTAATCTATCTATTTTAGTTTAATGAAAGGAAAATCCATTCCTTTGAGGTTTTATTCTTGGAACTACTTTTTGTTCTATTTTTAAAACACCACTTCTTATATATCATTATCCCAAAATTATCTTTCTGAAAGACCTGTTCTCAGCATGACACTAAGATGTAAGAGGGCTTGCTTAGGAAGAACAGTTCTAACTCACAAAGTATTAATGGCAATGCAAAATGTATGCACAGTATTAAAAGATACAGATCCTTCTTCTCTGGGCATTTCATTCCACAGAGAACAAGAACTAACGGTACCTTGTGGCACATGTTGATACTGGTGGAGCCACACACTTAAGCAGGTGCCTACCTCTTTTCTTTCTTCACCTTGCAGCCTTTGCCTCCTCTTGGCTGGCTAGGGGAGACCAAATAAGGCAAAGAAACTATACGCTGCCCTTACTCTTCTTTTTTCTAAAATTCAGCCCATTCATCTCAAAAAACAGCACTTGTCCCCCCTGTGCCCCCTAAAAGCCTCCCCCTCAGGGCAATTCAGAAAAACTGAGTTTACCCCCCTACATAATCACATGCTACAACTAGATCAAAACAATGAGCATCTCCCTCCTGTGAAATGCAACACAACCAAATTTTCTTTTCTTCTTTTTTTTTTTTTTTTAATCAACTAGAGCTTCCTGTATGCAGCTGATAACAATTTATCTACTTGTACCCAATATCCTAAAGTAGGGTTCTTTACTCACAATGATGCCTGGGTAGTAGCCTCCCACGGTAACATTTTCTGTTCTTGTTGTAGCTGCCAGCCCTATGGTCAGTATGAAAATAGACACCACCAGCAGAGAGACTGTGAACCAAAGTGAAGTCTTCTTCCTTTTTGCAAATTGCCCTGTAGAGAGTGGGGGAAAAAAAAGTTTTTAATTGCAAACATGGCAGAACAAATACAAAATAATGGACCATTTGTTAACCTCTTATTTTGTTAACTCCCTGTTGTTCTCCCACTAAGGAAAACTGCTGGCAGACAAGACAGATGGAAGAAAGACACAGAGTTAGCTGGACCTCTACATAGCTTAATGAACATGCATCAGGTACATGTACAAGGCGAGTTTTTATTAAGCTGAACTGAATGACAGTGACAATGATAATTATGCCTTATCTGCAGTATCTATAAGTCAAATCCTCCAGGCTTTGAACAATGCTTACCTTTGTGAAGTTCCACATTAATTCTATGTGGACAGAACACATGAATTTATATTTTAAACAAGCTTAGCATAAGCTCTGCATGCTATCATGAAAATGAATGTGCTGTTCATATTTACTCGGGTAAGCAAACCAATCTATACCTCTGAAACAAAGCTGTAATACAGCTGATCAGGTAATGATATAAGGGACTGCCTTTTTAAATAATAACTGCTCAATGAAATACATTCAGTGTCACTGGGATTTGGACTCAGGTACCCAGAAGAGAAAAACAGCAGGCTCATTTACTGCTTTCAGCCTGCTTCAAGCCACTTAACCTTGTTATCGTGGTGGTATATCTGACCTGCAACCACACATTGCTAACATCAGAGCACCAGTACAGACTTACGTAAGACTTACTTAAAAACAGCAATCAGTATGTGACCCTAACTAACAAAATGCACACAAATGAATCAAACAGAGAGCCCACAGTCCCCCTTTCAGGCCTTTTTTGCTCTGAAAGGGGAGGCAAGCCCGTGGAGGGTCACCTCTGGAGCACTGGGCCATGCAACACCACGTTACACTAGGCTGCAACTGGGTAGCACAGACCTGTGCTGTTCTGCTGTGAGCAAAAGCAGGAGGAATGAAGGAAGTCAAACAGCAAACAGAAGCCATTTGCAATGAGTCATTTTAGTTACGTGGCCAATTTAAAGTCAGGTAGCTCAGTTCAGTGCTGACAGTTCAAAAGCCAGGCTAGATTAGTGATGCTTGCAAACCAAGTCAGATAATTTCAATGAATAAATAAATGCATTTATAATAAAATCTGTATGTTTGCTGGCATTTCTCCAGTGGAGCAAATAGACAAAATGAGTCCAGTCTTTTAGTATGAAATGCAAGCAACTTTACTGAAAACAAGTATCATCTGTTGAGCTTACATGCATCTCTTTCACCTGCATGTACAAAGTCTTCCTGCTAAAGATCAAGAAATAATTCATAGGACCCTCCAGTAATTCTCTGGGCTCTCCCCTCCAATCTGTGCCCTAGCTGTTTGACTCTGGTGATTCCCCATTAATTCATGGAGGGTCAGTGAGGACATGGAAATGAGAGGTTCTTCATTATCAATCAGTTCTTCACTATGTGTATGGGGTTAAATGAAGCCAGTTCAGTTTCAATGCAGCCAGTTCAGAAGGGGAAAGCAGACTTTATACTTACACTTCCACAAGTCAGTTACCCTTCCCACAAAGATGATTCAATAGATCTATCAGATTTTTTAAAATATTTGAAGTGATCATGTTCTTACTTGCCTTCTAGTCTTTGAGTTCTTACAGCTCAGACTTTTAAGTTTTTCTGACATTACTAAGACAGCAAACTGCTCTCTGATCCACCTCAAAGATGCAGCTCTCAGGCATGCAGCTCCAGGAGCTAGGTGTTAAGAAATGCATGGAAATGCAACACACTGCACACCAAACAAAAGTATATTGGTACCCCTCAAGTCTCAGGAAAAAAAAAAAAAAGTCCAGTGCTTCAATCAGCATATAGATTAAGCTCCTTAATTTCAGATTCCCAGACAATATCTAAACTAGTTGCTTGTTGTAACTCATAGTTACACTACTGTTGCAGTCATTTGTCCAACTTACTCCATAACCCTACAGCCTACAATAAGAGACACATGAAATATAGTGTAGCCCTATAGATTTAGGAAACTGATGCTTGGCTATGCTCACCACCTTTATGAAAAACAAGAAAAGTCATTGGTGTTGAAAAAAGGAATAGGGAGAAGTAAACAAAGAAGCATCTTTATTCTTTATATGTCTGGAGGTTGCTGAGTCTGTGTGAAGCCTTGTCCAAGCATGGACTGGTTTTATATGATGGAGCCGTATGACCCAGGGAAGCTACCACTTTAGTAGCAGCAGTTGTTGCATAAACCAGCCAAGCCTCCCATAGCAGGGAATTTTCTGTTGACCACTCCATTTACATTGCAGAAATGCTTTTCAGTGGAAAACCAAAGGGATTTCCTGATTTTTCTTTCCACAAGTTATCCATAGCCTTTGCCAGGAGTTTCACTTATTTGCCCTCTGAGAGAGTCATTTTCCAACCCACAGAAAAGTAAATGTAGAAAAGAGGCTGGCTTCTCCAAATCCATTCAATCCTCTTCAAGTCTCCTCGGCAGTCAGTTAGGAAACTCTTCAGCGGTAATGAATTCTCAGCTAGTGTGAAAGAGTCAAATTATTCATTAATCTTCCTTATCCCTAAAATAAAAATCATGTTGTAAGACAGAGGACTGTGCTGGCAGTGGTGGTGGGTTCCTTCAGTGCATCAGAGCAAAGCTCTATGCTTCTTTAGTAATAATATTAGTATAATAATATATAGTAATAATATTTACTAATATCTGAAATGTGATTCTTCCCACACTTCCCACATACAGACCCCTTTTCATGCGACGAATATAGTCTGGACCCAGGTTGAACCTGGCCTCCTTACTTGACAAGCCAAAATTTTTATTCTCCTCCCCTTCAACCAAACACAATACAGGCAGGGAAAAAAAAAATTAAAAGGACTTAAAAAAATAAAGTAAGCTTACATGTCTAAACTTTCAGACCATAAACCAACAGTCATCCTTTAAAAGGAAGTTGGTGAAGGAAAACAGAGGGAAATTAACCTGCTCTGTCTACACATTTTTAGTAAAAATGAATTCAGACTCAAGAAACTTGAAAAGGCAGACCAATGCTACTACCACACCATCACACAGCCCACCCGTTACTGTACAGACAGCAGTGACTGAGACACAGCAGAGCAGGCAAGCAGCAGTAGGGCAGGCTGGAAGGCAGGCTCATCCCAGAGCCTTCCTGGTTGAGGCTCCAGTCCCCTGGTGCCTCCTTTCCCACCACCACACTACGTGTCCCTGTGCTCCTGCCTCTGCTTATGTGTGGGGAGGCTAAAAGTACAGACTAGCAATGACTTATATTCAAGCATCAATATTTTTTAAGAGATGAGAATTATCTCAGATGTGGATAATGAACATAATAATGCAGTGATCCGTATAGATGTGTAATCTACTCTCCTGTGTAAGTGAACTACAATGATGCAAAAGACAAAATCAGGATGAAGAAAGGTCTTATACTAAGAGTGCTGCCTTTGTAGTACTCTCTCTGGCTAAGCATTCCCAGCAAACGCACCTATTCTACACCAGTTCAGTTCAAAGGGAAAAGGGAACTGGAGCGTGTCTGAGGGTAAGACCAACATTCACTGTCAGGAATCCTTATCCCAGCCCAACCCTCCACAGCCATGAAAATCAGGCCAGGAGAAATGGTGAAGCTTCATAACCTTTCAGAATTACTGGACACTTGAAAGAGCTGCTACAGAAAAATGGATGTTCAAAATGTACCTTTGTGCACTGTTTACAGTCAGTGCAGCTCACAGACCATAGGCCAGCTCAGAACACGCAAGTATGTGGAAGTAAAAGGAGGGTCTGGCAGTCAACAAAAATGTGTAAGCCTACATGTAGTTTTGGCATAATAAATTCCTTTGCTTGTGGTTGCATTTGTAAGAATTACACTCAGAAATTTAAGGATCCCTAAAAGAAATCCCCATTGCAAAGTCATATTAAAACAAGTGCCAGGTGTCCTCAAATCTCAGAGACATCACAAATTTAAGTTTGCTCAGAGCTTCACAGAAGAACACCAGTTGTTCTCCACATTTCCAGTGCTTTGATGGTCCTGGCTATGAAATACAGGTTGCTGTGTTACAGGGCACGAAAACATCAACATTGAGCCAAAGAAAAGCTCTGCAGTATCCCCAGCGGGTTTACTAGTGCAGTATCCCCAGAAGCTACCAAGGCCATGGCTCTCCAAGATATTGGCTTCACAGTTTAGGTCAACTTAAGTGACCATCTTTGGTCACCCATCCATCTCTTCTGCCTCCTAGGAGTACTGAGCCTGACAACTGATTTGGAAAGGGCTATTTTAAGCCCTAATAACTGAATTACTCCAGTTTACAGCTCAGATCTATCAATACTGATGCAACTAGGAGGAAAGTGAGCCCTGTCCTGTAAATGAAGCATTGCTGTAAACAAGTGCTTGAAGGGCAAAGGAAAGATGGGAGAACTAGCCAGGACCAAGGTCACCAACATGAAGTGCAGGTGAAGTTCACTATCTGCTGCAGTAAAGAAAGCAGAGAGCAGCACAGACAGAGCTGAGCCAGATTTAATCCATGCAGTCTGACTAGAAAGCCTAGAGCTATAAAATATTATTAGAAACCTCAATCCTTACTCAACTGGTGAGCCACTCTGTTATTGCCACTTGCCATGTCTTTACAGAGACTGTGAAAGAAAAAAAAAAAAATGGGCCCATCATGGAATGGATGAATTCGTGGCAGCAGACACAAATCAAACTGAGGTACTCAGTGCCTTCTTTGTACATGTTCACCAAGGAGGTCTCCCTCTGAGAGATGATTCAAGGAGGAGAATGACCAGCAGTAGATAAGGATTGAATTAGGGATTACTTGAGAAAGCTCAGTGCATTTGAGTCCACCTGACTGACTGCATCCACGGATGCCAACAGAACTGGCTGATGTCCTTGCTGCTCTCTATCATCTTTGAAAAGTCATGGAGATCAGGGAATCCCCAATAACTAAAGAAAGGCAAACACTCCGCCCATCTTCAAAAAGGGCCAAAATGGTGATTCAAGGAATTACAGGCCAATCAGCTTCACTTTGGTTCCTGGGAGACTGGAACCAAAAATTACAGAGCAGATCCTCTTGGAAGACATTTCTGGGCATATAAGCAAAAGGAGATGGACAACAGTCAACATGGATTTACCAAAGGTAAATCATGCCTGACCAACCTAACTGCCTGCTATGACAAAATATCTGTATTTGTGAAGAAGTGGATCTCAAATTTGGCAAAGATTTCAACATTGCATCCTTCAATATTCTCAAAACCAAGTTGGGATGTCACGGTCTGGATGGGTAGACAAGCGAATGCTTAAAAAATTGGCTGGATGGCTGGTTTCAGAGAGAGTGGTTAATGTATTGTGCTCTACCTGGAGGCCAGTAACAAGTGGAGTACCACAGGGGTCTGTCTTGGGACCAGTCCCTTTTACTATATTCATTAATGACCTGGAGAAAGTGATAAGAGTGCATGCTCTTCAAGCTGGCAGATGACAACAAACTGAGGGACCAGTCAATACTCTGGAGGGCAGGGATCAGGGATCTACAGTGGCTGGAAAAATTGGCCAGCAGAAACCTTACAGAATGCAACAGACAGATGCAAAGTCCTGAGCACAACGAACAATGCCTTGCAACAATACTGGCTGGGGACTGCTAGGCTGGAGAGCAGCTCTGCTGAAAAGCACCTGGAGGTGCTGGTAGACATTGAGCTGAACATGAGCCAGCAGTGTGCCTTGGCAACAAAGGTCAACGGAAGACTGCATTAACAGGAGCATCACCAGAAGATCAGAGAGGTAACTATGCCCCTTTATTCAGCACTTGTTAGATCACATGTAATATTACAGCCAATTTTGGGCCCCCAGTACAGGAAAGATATCAATTAACTGCAGCGAGTTCAACAGAAGACCCCAGAGAAGGTCACGGGGCTGGAGCACTCACTGTGTAAGAAGATTCTGACGGAACAGGGCTTGTTCAGCCTGGAGAAGAGATGTCTTCTGGCAGGGCTGGTAGCAGTCTTACAGTGCCAACGAGGTGGTCAAGAGGACAGACTCAGGCTTTTCCTAGTGGTGTACAGTAGGAGGACAAAAAACAGTGGACATAAACTGAAACATAAGAATTGTTTCAGACTGGGTATAAAGAAAAAGAATTTAACATTAGGACAGTCGGGCACTGGAACATGTAGTCCAAAGAGGTTGTGCTGTCTCCATCATGGAAGTTTTCAAGATCCAACCAGTAAAAGCCCTGAGCAATGTGGTCTGACCTCACAGTTGACCCTCCGTTCAGCAGGAGGTTGGACTAGCAACCTCCTGAGGTACCTTCCCACCTGAGTTCTTCTATGATTCTATGAGTTTACAATAGTCAAGACAGCCTGATTAAAGGTGGTTTGAGTACGTGTTCATACTTGTTGTTACAAAACTGTAGCTGTAATGCAGACATACTGTAAAGGGACGTAGAAATACAAACCTTCTGAAAGCCAATGGGACAGATGCTCCTCAGCCAAGTGTTTTTGAAACCACTGAATGTCAACTTTTGTGAGAAGTGCCTGAGGAGCAAAGCTACTGCGTTTTCAAAGTAACACCTGTACTGGCAAAGGCTAATCAGATTGCATGGAGATAAAGTATATATCCAAGATGCCTTCCAAAGTTTTGATTATCAATAATGATATACAAAAAATAAAGACATGAGTTTGATTACCCAGCTTGAGTTTGCTGGAAAATGTCTTAGGAGAAGGCATGCTCTTATTTGTAATTGGAGTAAATCAGATATGGACTTAGTGAGATAAAACAGAAAAGGATGTCATGATTTATAAGGTCATTTTTTCAGACTGAACTACATTTTAACTTTGAAATTTGCAGCTGCCAGAAAGTGTAATCAATTTATGTATATGATACCCTTCAATCCTCACATTTTTTGATCTTTTACCAGCTGCATCTCAAACTGGATGCAAATATCCAATCATATCTTCTTTTTTATATTCCACTTTGGAAGCTCTCATAACTACACATAGGTAGCCACAAACTCCACCCTTAGCAGAGATGACTTACAGGTGTGGAGGAAAGACCCTTCTGGAGCAGAGACTGGCATATGCAAGCCCTTGTTTCCAAGGATTGCCACGTGCTAAGAGTAGATGAGCAGAAATGGGGTTCTAAATCAGTTTCTGCTGTAGCTGTCTGGGTTTCCTTAGTCACATCAACAGAAATCTTTGTTGTCCTTATCAAAATATGTATAACTATATGTATATAAGTCACCAGCTTATTGTGAGGCCTAAATAGTATTTGTAAAGCAGCACAGTATCTTCAGATGAAAAGGGCTACAGCTGCAAATAGTTCCTACTATTACATCTCTTCTGCTATTTCAGTCATGTTGGCTCCCAAGATTTTTCGAATCTTTGTTTACTGCTGTTTGTAGCAGTTGCCAAGCAGTTTTTTGGACCTGCTTTTACTGTACCTACCCATGGGTCTGTGCAGCCAAAAAGCAATGCCAGACTGTTTCCCCAGGAACATTGTCCATAGCACAAACAGAAGGTTTGATTCAGCCCTCTTCCCCGACAATCTCTGTGCCAGGCATTGGACCAAAGGATGACCACATAGAAGAAAAGCCATTTAGGAGCAGAAGAAATGTTGCTATCTGTATTTCTAGGTTGATTTTTCCTCCAGTGGTGATGTTTCTGTAGCGCAGGAAACAGTCACTGAAGGCTATTGACCTTCCAAGTTTTTAAGAACTTTTTAAACTTTTTTTTAACTTTTTTTTTTTTTTTTTAACTTTCAGGCAGAATGCAAAGACGTAGATCCTTTGACAAACAGTAGGCTCTGGATTTGAATGAAGAAAAGGATGAGTTTAAAAGGAGAACGAATGAATTTACAATGAAATGTGTCCGTGGTATGGAATGTAGGCAATGGCCAAGGGAGAGAAAAATAGAGTGAAACAGTATCTCTCGACTCTGGAAAACTTGCATATGATCTGCAATTTAACTGGAAAAAAAAGTCTAAATTTAAACTAAGGCAACTATATTTTGCTAACTTCACAACTCCTTTTAAAATCCGGCTCCAGACATCATAAAATCTATAAAAATGTGTGGAACAATTTTTGGCAAGGACAGAAATACTGCAGGATGTAGCAATTTGCTGGGACCACAATCACATTTGCTGGATATTAGTACCACACAATTTCATACCTTACTCTTTGATCCAGTTAAGGTGATCTAAATGGAAACACTTATTTGAAATAATGCTCCAGACAAATGTGTATTAGCATCCTAATATGAGAAAAAGATAAGGGAGGAAAGTTTTGTAGCAGAAAGAAAAGGTGTATTTTCATTACCTAATGAAAGAATTGTGATATTGTGTTTCCAACAGAGTGGCACTAACCGTATATAACAAGATAATTTAAACAGAAAGTCACCATGGACAGAGGAGTACAGTATCAAAGCAGTAACACAAATTCTGTATCCACTGATTTGATGCTGTCAAGCAAATATTTAACGGAAGATCTTTGGAGCTAAATTAATAATTTTTAATTACTGCAGTGTTCATTTCAGCACCATCTCTCTCTTGGCTATGGTTTTCATTCTGTATTTTCAAAAATGGTTTGTGCCAGTGAATTAATCCTACGCTGCCTCCCAGAACTGAATGCGATGGACTGAGATGCTTAAAAGGGATATTCACACCCACTATTGGCAATTGCTTTCCCTTTTCTGATTAAATGCTTGACTTGTCCAGAGTGCTGAACTCATTAAACCAGATGCAACAGCATTCGTTTCTAGCCACAAGATAGCAGCTTGTATCAGGTCTGTCTCTTATCTTTATTATGAATTTGTGAGGAAGAATACATCAGTGTGTTATATATTCAACCCCTTAAGAAACACTGCTGTGCTCTTTTACAATTCTATTATGAAAAAAAAAAAAAAACACACCATGCTTTGACGCTACGTAGTATGGCTACAGTAAGTGATATCATGCGGTATCAATATGACTTCATTGCTTTGGCAGCAATTGTTTCACTAATAAATAATTTAATGGCCAGCTAATCAGTAGTTTAAAGATAGCTTACAGATTTCCACTGTTTACCCGAAAACATTTTTAAAGTTATGGACCGTTTTCCACTGTTACCTTTTCAACACTGATACCAATTTTCTGCAAAATTTAAGGTAAAATTTGAGGTCTAACATACTTTTTAACTGGCTGTTACATGGGGCTGATGCTAGCTACCCCAAAAGCACCTCATATCAACCTCTGTGTCCTCCGTCAGGGCCATCACCCTTCCTCTCATGGGAGAAGAGCCAGAGCCAGCGCGGCACCCTGCTGGCACTCCAACCTGCTCCAGCACAGCAACCCGTCGCTTCCATCAAAGAGAGAAGGGGAATTTTCTATTAACATCGCGTAAAAGGGTATTCATTTCAGTGTTAAAATATCAGCCCAGTGATTTAGTACGTACAGCGGAAAGCTGAAAAGAAGAATTGGTATTTGTAAATATCTCGACGAGTAAGAGGCTCAGCACGGTGACAGGCGTGCAGCCGGCTGTAGCCCGGCCGACTGCACCCCCTGCACCCCCAGCTCTGCGGGACACGAGCGGAGCAGAGCCCCTGCCTTCTCTCCTCCGTCCCTGCGAGCCAGCGCGGCTCAGGGGCAGCCGCGCTCCTCAAAGCGCCCCGCAGCTCCCCGCCAGGCTCCCCGAGTTGGTAAGCGCCCCGCAGCCTGCCCTCGGGTGCCTCGCCGCCCTCCGCGCCGGCAAGTCCTTCCCCGGCCCCCTCCGCCTCA